>VZQC01014894.1:3777969-3812872 GCA_009823505.1 Rhizomys pruinosus | reverse complement strand
CACAGTTTGTGGATTAGCATACCATCCAAGCATCTGTGTCTATGCTCACAGCTTAGCTTGACATAATAATTGGTACTGCTTAAATGCCTGTACATCCAATAGCTTGTGCTTTGTTAGTATGACTAAAAAGGGTATCACTGGGAAAGCTGTCAATCCATGAAGGGAAACAACCTGAACAGACTGGAGTCCGAAATGACAACTCCAAAGAAATTAGACTGTTTTCTTCTCACCCACTTGTGCCCCTTTCCCAAAGCCCAGGGAACAAACTGCAGAAGAGGAGGCATGGTAGATTGTAAGGGCTGCAGAGAGATAGGGGTGAATCATGAGACTACAGGAATATAGTCTGGACTCCTGATTGATCAACATACCTGTGCATACAAGCTCCTCCAACTGGACTATGGGAACTTTGGGTTGTTCAAAATTTGGACATAGATACTTGCAAAATGCACCAATTACCCAATTGTATGACATACTGAGTAACATCAATGTTATCTGCAAACAACTGTGTCATTATATTGTAGAATCCCTTAAAAATAAAAAAAATTAAAAAAATATTTTACATATTATTTTATGTGTATGAGTATATCGGCTGCATGTAGGTAGGTGCACCTGTGTTCTGCTATGCCCTTGGAAGTCAGAAGAGGGCATTATATTCCTCTGAAACTGGAGTTAAAGACAGTTGTTAACTCCCTTGTAGGTGTTGGGAATCGAACCTAGGTTCTCTGTAAGAATAGACAGTGCTGCTGAGCCATCTTTCCAGCTGCTCAAGAACTTAATCTTACTTAAACCAAGTGATGGTTCAAATGCAAAAGGGGAAAATGGATAAAAGGAAGATATTCAACTTTATAAACTTAAACTAAAATGAAATATCAAAGTAACTATAGTTTCCATTTTTTATTCTATTTTATTTATTTACTTTGTGAGCTGTATGCATGTTTATAGGTGTGAGGGCTGAAGAAGGCAAATGCCTTTACTTGCTGAGCCATCTTTGAACTCAAATTTTTTAGCAGAAAAGTAACTGAACTGAGATGCACAATGTCATAATAAAAAAGAATGTGTAAGTTGCTAACTGAATAAAGACTTTGATTCATGTGGGGATGTACTTGGGCAAAGGTTAGTTGGATGGCATGTCTATTTTTAGTTTTTTGAAGGAACTTTATATTGTTTTCTATAGTGGCTGTGCTGATTTATACCAACAGTGTGGAAGAACTATTTCTTCACATCCTCTCCTGCAGTTATCATTCTGTAAGTCTATCTCTATTATTTATCTATCAGCCATCTACCTATGTATATCTATCTATATCTATCTATCATCTCTTTCTACATGCATATATTAATCTCTCTTTCTCTTTGTCTTGTGTGTGTGTATTTTGCCCTATTATTTTAAAATGTGTTTTATTACTTTTATTTTTGTGTGTATGAGTGTATTGCCTGCATGTATGTAAGTTCACCCATGTCCAGTAATGCCAAAGAGGCCAGAGAAGAATTGAATCCCCTGGAACTGGAGTTAAGGATGGTTGTTAGCTGCCATGAGGGTGCTGGGAACTGAACGTGGATCTTCTAGAAGAGCAGTTAGTTCTCTGAGCCCCTGAGTCATCCTGCCAGTCCCTTTGCTCTATTTTTGACAAAGTTGGTCTCACTACAGTAAGAAAATATTTGGTAGTAATATTTTGATTTGCATTTCCCTGATGACTAGTGAAGTTAAATATTTTCTCACATGTTTATTGGCCATTTTATGCTTCTTCTTTTGGTATGTGTCAGTCTCAGAAATACAATTATTGCATTTTATTGCATTTATACTCCCTCTATTTTATACAGCTACATGGCACAAAGGTGGAAATAAAACTATCTAGTGGAACAAAGTAACCAATGAAGAGAAAGAAAGGGGAAGTTAGAGGACATGGAACAGAATATACTCAAAGTATGTTATTTACTTGCAAAAAATGTCATTATGTAACCTAATACCATATACAATGAATATACCCCAATGTACATTTCAACCTAGATGGGTTAACCAGGTTCTAGTGGATGTAAGCAAACTGAACAACATTTGGGAACAAAATGCTAGATATAGATAGATAGATAGATAGATAGATAGATAGATAGATAGATAGATAGATAGATAGATAGATAGATAGATATCAGAGTACATAATCTTGTAGGGGTCTGTAAGATGGGGAGGGGTCTATGTAAATATGATCAAATTAAATTGTATAAAATTTGCAAAACATTAATAAAGCATGTTCAGATCATTTGCCCATTATTGCTACTTGTTCTTTTATGTTGAGTTTGTTATACATTTGAATATCAAGCCTCTATTAGACAAATAGCTGTAAAAGATTTGTTGTCACTCTCCATTCTGTTTTTCTTTTCCTTTGCTATGCAGAAGCTTTTGAGTTTCATGTAATCCCATTTGAACTCTTCTACCTCTTATTTCCTGAGCTAATCAATGGACATAATTTCATTGCAAAACGGTATAGGGAACAACAGCTTTTAAAACTTTGGACCAGGGGTGGAGTGATGATGGCTCAGTGTTAACAGTACCAGCTCCTCTTGCAGAGGACCTCGATTCAATTCCTTCTGGAATTCACATTGTTTCGCCTGTCAGCAACTCTGAGACTGCATCCTACAAATACAAGTAACCATGAGGGTAAAGTGAAGAAGGAGCTCCAGAGTGGGCAGATAATGAGAGAGAGGTGTTATCAAGGGGAAAAATAGGGGCAATGTGGGAATAGACTGGGGAGAGAAGAGGGAGGTTAAACAAGACGAGGGAAAGGAGAGATAAATAAAGCATAGGTGGCATAAAAAGCCAGCAAATGTATTAACTCAATCCCCCATGGAAAATACACATACAATAACTGAAAATGAGTACATGTGTAAACCTGAAGTGCTTATAACAAGGAACACAGCACCAGACAAGAGAAACCTCCCTTTGAGTTGTTAGTAAATGTAGCCTGAGAAAGTCCCAAAATAACATAGACTATTGCTGCAGCCTGTGATTATCTCCCAGAACTTGAATGTAAGACCCTATTGGTGGAGACAGGACTTTGAGCAATGGGGCTGGAAATGACCTAGATTCCTTCTCCCTGAAGACTAGCTCTCATATCATGCTATGCAAACTGCTAAGCAAGAAAATCAACCAATGATCCTAACTAGCTCTAAGTCCTAATAACCACAATAATGAATGGCACAACAAACTATCTCTTTTGGTGCATTACTGTCACTTTTATCTAGGGGATAATAAACAGCTGTCTAATTGGACTTAAAGCTCTATAAATGGGAGAGAATTCATGGGTGGGACTGTAAATATAGCCAAAGAGGTCATACATCCCAGAGAAAACTCTATCTCTGCCATATCTTTAGACAAATAAAAATTCTTACTTATGTTAAATATAGATCCTTATATTTACAACACTCATCAAAGAAACTCCCTTTTGCAACAGATGGACACTATTACAGAGTTCCACGACTGGTCACACATAGAGAATATATGTCAGAGAGTGACAGTCCTAAGTGAAACCTATATATCAACAATACAGTGGAACCTATATATCCAAGGCTCATGGAACATAGCAGAACAGGGGTTAGGGAGAATATTAAGACATTTCTCAAATCTCACTAGAGGAGCTTCCTCATACAACAGAGTGTGATGCACACAGAAGACCACAACTAGCTAGGTTTTAGGGAATAAGAGACTGCAGAGTATGTGTCCTTGGATAGTACTCCTATATTATACCACATCCACCCACTGGTCAGGGATCATTAAGGAGGAGGGTGTGGGAAGATTGTAAAATCCAGGTTTGGTGCATGAACATAGGGAAACAGCCTTTCAGACCACTGTGAACTTGCTCATATGACAGCATGCACAAGACCCATGTTGATTCAATTAGACAAATCCTTAGCATAGAAAAAGAGAAATGGACAGCAACCCCATCCCTAGACAAGGAAGTATTAGCAACTAAGTGCGGCAGGGAGAGTATTTCTTCTTCTTCTTCTTCTTCTTCTTCTTCTTCTTCTTCTTCTTCTTCTTCTTCTTCTTCTTCTTCTTCTTTTCTTCTTCTTCTTCTAGTTCTTTTTTTTTTTGGTCTTTTGGAGAAAGGATCTCCCTGTGGTCCTAGAACTGTCCTAGAACTCACTATGTAGACCAGGCTAACTAGCTCTAAAGCTTAATAAGCACAATGACTAGCACAGCAAACGATCTCTTTTTGTGCACTAGCCTCACTTTTATCTAGGGGGGGTAATCAACAGCTGTCTAATTGGACTTAAAGCTCTATCAATGGGAGAGAATTCATGGGTGGGACTGTAAATATAGCCAAAGAGGTCATAAGAACTGTCCTAGAACTCACTATGTAGAACAGGCTGGCCTTGAACTCACAGAGATCTGCTTGCCTCTGCCTCCTGAGTGCTGGGATAAGAGGCATGAACCACCAGGGAGAGACTCTCTAGATAGGCTCACAAGACTCCAGTGAATGAACTTGCACCATAGAATATCTGGGCACAAACACTTGACTAGATACAATTTAACATATATGACATAATGTATGAAATTTATGGGGAGGAGATATGGGAGGTGTGGATCAGGGAAGGGATCTAAATTTGTTTAATATCTATTATATGAAATGCATAAAATGCAATAAAAATATCAAAATTAAAAACAAATCCATATGCAAAGTGCCTCCAACCAGTGATGTCTCCCACTCGTGTCCCATGTCCTTCTGAATGAATCTCATTGCTGCTGTGACAAATCACCACAAATCTGATTACAATAAAAACAAAAATCAATTACCTAACAGACCAGAAGACAAAAGTGTGAGGCAAGATTGAATGAATTCATCTGAAAGCTCCAGACAAGAAACCAATCACCACTAACCAAAGAACCTCCTTTAGGTAACAGACTGAGACTATTATATAAAGAGTTCCACAACTTGTCACACACAAAGAATAAGTGTCTCTGAGATGTTCAGCCCCAAATGACACATCTACAATGGAACCTCTACACCTAAAGGCTCAGGTAACAGTGGAACAGAGGATAGGGAGAATATTAATGCATCTCTAAACTCTCACCAACTATGCTTCCCCATGCAACAAAGATTAACACAGAAGGCCACCACTGCCAAAAATGTAGAGTATAAGTGACTGCATAGTGTATGAACCTGGATAGGACTCATATTAAAACTAACTCACCCAGGGCTCAGGGGCAATTGACAAACAGGGGGCAGAAAGACTGTAATAACCAGGGGTAGTGCATGACCATAAGGAATCCAAGTCTCCCAGGCTAATGGGAACTGTTCATATGAACTTACAGCAATGAGGACAGCATGCACAAGACCCACGCAAATCAACAAGATAAGAACCAGCATAAAGCTAGGGAGGTCCCAGCCTTAGTTGAGCAACTATTGACAGCTGACCACTACTGGGTGAGGTAGAGTCTGTCTTTACTAAGGGAGGGGTGCTGGATAGGCTGACCAGGTGCACATAAAGGGATACCTGGGTCCAAAACCTTGACTCAGTAGCCAGTGACTCCTCTCGTCTCTCTCTCTTCTCGTCGTCTTCTCTCCATCCTCTCAAAGTCTCTCTCCTCATCTCTCTATATATATATATAGATATATATATTATATCAAATTGAAGTCTGGGGGTGGCCGATTATGTACAGATAGAAAAGGCTATAAAATGATTAAGATGAATTGTATGAAATGCACAAAGATTATTATGATGCATTGGATGAAATGCCCAAAAAATTCAATCAAATTATACATTGAAAAACCAAATAAATGTTAACTTAAAGTTAACATTTGGTTGTCTTTGTCTTTTTATTTGAGTTTTCACTTCTCGTAGCCATGAATAGCAAGAGATATGTTTTAGGTTATCACGTAGTAGAGATCCTATGACCTATATTTTGAAAAAATATTGTCATATGAATAAAGATGATTTTAAGTTAAAAAAAAACTTCTGACCAATATTCATGGCTTAAGAATTCACTTACAATGTAGTTTGTTTTAGATGTTAAGAAATACCTTAAACAATTTTATTTGATTATTCTCAGTTTAGATATTAATCTGTAGTAATTCTTTTAATTTTATAATATTAAATTAATAAAGATCACCTCACTCCAGCAATATATGTATATTACATATGTATATTCATTGGCTCTTCACTTATGTACAGAAATATATAGACATGTTTTCCAAATGCATAATGCAGATGTTTTGTTAACTTATAATTTAAAAGAAAGCATCTGATATTTCTTGAAGAACTATATACAAAAATCTCACAATTCAGCATACTTCCTGTATCTCTGAAGCCCTGAAGCCTCCCAACCATGTAAAACTGGCATGTTCCCTTTCTTTCTTTCTTTTTTTTTCATGTCTTTTCAAGACAGTGTCTCCCTGTAGCCACAGCTGTCCTGGAACTCACTCTGTAGACCAGGCTGGCCTTGAACTCACAAAGATCCGCCTGCCTCTGCCTCCCAAGTGCTAGGATTAAAGGAGTGCACCACCACCCTCAGCCCCTTTCTATTCATGATGCCAACTATCAAACTGGTAAAAGTGTTACTATATTCTGCATCTGTCCTTCTGGTGTCCTATTTAAAGCAGACCATTCTGTTTTTGTTTATTTGCTGATAGATAATGGAAGACTTGAACAAAGACTGTCCTGGCCAACAAGGAAACTACTGTTTTATACCACAGAGCTTCTTGAGTATCTGGGACTAGTCTTTCCTAATCCTGGAGACTTGTGGTTGAAAAGCCAGGAAATCATCAGTGGTACTTTATCATACCTATCTGACGAGTTCCATGGTGAAGTAATTTTCCTGAAGTTATGAATGCATTGAAAAATTAAATTTGTCATGTGTTCTACTTGTACCTATATGATAAACAATGCATCACATTTACATGTTTCCAGGAGCCATTTCACTTACTCATTTATGAGTGAATGTTAAGAAATATCTACAGTGTAAAGATAGAAAGAAAGAATAAAATATTTGATTTCAAAGACATCTGGCTTCCTTCCCCAAATATATTATGCCTTTAAAGAGAAAGAAAACACAAAATCAAATTGTGAGACATTCTACTAAGTAGCTGAACATATCTCCTCAAAACTATTAAAGCCTAAAGCACAGATAATTTAAAAATAAATCAGCCAAACATTCATAGCCAAGTAGAGCCCAAGGAAGCCTGACAACTGATTGCACTATTGGCATTGTGGTTGGAACCCTGGATATGAAAATGGTAGTGTGTATCAGGGAAGAAAATGTCAATGAAGCATTGCTTTCTTTCCATGAATAATATCCATTAATAGTGAGAAATTGCCAGATTAGTGTCAGACATTTAGAGAGAAAAATTGCATGTTGGGATTTGTGAAATTTGCCATCTTGATGTTTCACTATATCTCTAAAACTTTTCCAAACTAGAAACTTTTTTTTCATTTTGTGGCTTTTTATTAATTGAATATGTTCTGGGACATTTTCATACATGCTTATAATGCACTCTAACTACACCCTTTCTCCACCATCTTTTATCTCCCTCCCACCCCTGTCCATCCCCTTCCTCACTACAAATTCCTTTCATATATTCAAGCATTTCTCTTTGTGAGGTGCAAAGTTTAATCCAGGCAGTCTGTGTGATCAGGGGTTTGAAACTATGTATGAAACTATCTGTTGCAGCCATGTGCGTTCATCAGTGGTTGCACACTTGAAGACAATGACTCTCCTTTTAAAAAAATCTCTCAGAAGCCAGTAGTTCAGCAGGGAGGGATAGGGCCCCATGAGCAACTCCCTGTCTATGACTGATGGTTGACAGGCCCTGTCTTATCAAGGTCCAGAAAGACAAACACTCCACATGTTCTCACTCATATATGGATCCTAGCTTGAATCTTGTAATACATGTATTTAATCTGAAGCACCTTTGGAAACAAGGAAAGAAGAAGAGTCACTTCAGGGCATATCCCTCAAAGCAGAGACATAGTAGAACATAAGTAAAATTAAAATAGAGAAGGAGAATACTGGGAGTAAAAAGAATTATTCCAAAGGACAGTGGCAGGGGGGCAGGGAGATGATGGGGCAAGAGGCTGATTCTCAAAAAGGAAGCATGAATGAAAAAAAAAAGCATAAAGAAGCATATCACTGTGTAATCTAATTAAAGTATTATTTAAAAATAGACTTAGAATGGAGATATCCTGCATGGTTTGTTAGTGTTGTTCTTAGAAGCCATTGGTTACTAAACAAAAATCCCAGTACCAGGTGAAAGATACTTCCTTATGAGTTGTTAATCAGGGTGGCAATACAAGCTTTTGTTATCACTTTTGGTTGTTTACCAGAACTAGATGATAAGATCCTATTGCTGAAGACATCACACACTTTGGCTACAGGATATAGAAGCAATTACAGTAGTATAAAATGTGTGGCTGGTATATTTTTTAATCTGACTAATTAGGAAGCCATGGTAATTATTCCTAGTTCTGTATGTGTATGTAGTATTTTCATGAGTATATATTTCTATGTGTGCACATATTTGTACATATGCAAGTTAAGGACAAAAGTCCAAGTCAAATGTCTTCTTCAATCCTTCTCCAGCTTATTCTTTTGGAGACAGTCTCATACTTTACTTGGAGTTCACTAATTCATCCACATGGCTGGCCAGGGAGCTCCAGAAAGTCTTTCCCTTCTTCACTGCCCAGTGCTGGGACTACAGAGGCCCACCACAGTGCCTGGCTTTTTATGTGAAAACTGAAGATGTGTCTCTGTCCTGCATGCCTGCTTAGGAAACATTTTACTCTCTATGCCACCTCTTAGGCCACTATGCACAATTCTCAAAAAGCAAATGAGACATGTTCATGATTAAAAGAATTAACATTTAGATGGAGAAATGGCTCAGTGGTAAAGAACACTGGCAGCTCTTGCAGAAGACCTGGGTTTGGTTCCCAGCACTTACATGGCAGCTGACAATAATTAGTAATTCTGGTTCTAGGGAATCTGACTCCTTCTGACCTCTGCAGGCATTGGAGGATGAAGATATACTTACACAAGTACAGAGAATATACTCGTAGACATAAAATTAAAAAAATATTAAAAGGAATAGATTATTTTATCAACAATGTGCACAGAAAGCTTAAGCCATTGATTGGTGAAAGATGGCAATTGTGCTTTCAAAATGGCAGCCAAACATCAGACCCATGTGAAAACATTACATACTCACACAGTGCCTCTTATGTGCCAAACACTTCTTGGACCTGTGGGCTAGAATTCACACAGTACTCAAAGTAAAACAATCACTTCAAGTGTTTTGGGATCTAAAACTAAACTTACAATACTAAATATGCTCAAAACTGGGAGACCTTCAATCTCTCTGAGTCATCTTTATGCCTCCGCATAGGTAGCTCTAAAATATCAAAAGACAAACTAATCTTTTCTAAAGAGTTCTAGGGTGGACATTTCACATTTCTTGGAACATCAAGGGAACAGCATCAATCTGCCTGACAACAGAAAATTCTCTCATTATAGAAGCACAGTTAACAGTTCTTCCTGTATTAAGAGATCATTGCATTTCCCCTCTTCGGAATGAATCAATTTCCTGAAGTTGTCCCAAAGCTTGATCTAGCTAGCATGAACTCTGCAACAGCAGATCTATTGTCCTCTTCTCCTGGTGAGCATGGAATCTTTAGTCATCAAAATAAGAGGAAGCCATAGAACATGGAACAAAGGACATAAATCTTAGCTTCTTACATAGATCTACAGAGACTGTGTATATTAAGGTTATAGTATGGAGAAAGGGGGAGGCAAATTGGGACCACTAAGAGATCAGAGGTTTAAAAGCAGCAGAATTGGCATGTTCTCTAAAAGTATATTAAAAGAAACAAAAGAAAGTCGCATGTTGGGAAGACCTAAACTACTGTCTAACGGTATGAACAAACATACTTTTCTTTAGATTCCAGGAAAACACAGCATTTATTTTAGTCTTCTCATGTCCTTTTAACCATCTCTAATTACTATTCTTAACTCAGGTCTGCACATCTATGTGGCTAAGACTGCATTCTTTTAATTAAATAATTGTTTTGATTGGTAGAAATTATAGGCATGTTTTGCAAAGGTGATCTAGGATGACAGATAACAAAATGCTTGTATTAAAAACTTGTACTAACTGCACTGGGGAGATGGCCTGGCAGGTAGAAACATTTGCTGTGTGAGCATTAGTACCTGAATTCAAACCTAAGAACTCACTTAAAATATTATGTATCACCTCATACACTGCGTACACATATTAATCTCAGCAATGGAGGGGAAACTGAGACAGGAGGATCACTGGGCCTTGCTTCCAGATTCAGTAAAATGCTCAGTCTCAAGGGAATAGAGTGATAGAGCAGACTTCCTCCTCTGGCCTCTGCAGGTTCAGATTGCACATGTACTACACACACACACACACACACACACACACACACACACACATACACACACACACCACACACACACACACATGTACATGCACATTCAAAAATTATATTACCTGGCTGAACACGTATCACAGTGGTAGAGAGACTGACTAGCATACTCAAGGGCATTTCAACCCCCAGCCCTGCCACAAGCACACATATTGTTGAGGTTCATGTTTCTTATAAATGATGCTTTTCCTGGGGAGTCTTAGCTGGTATCCACATCTCACACTGTCTGAGATTCTCTCTGAGAGCTACCAATCCAACATCTTTCCAATTTGATATTTCATCAGGACCAGGCTCCAAAAGTTGCCTAAACAAAAATAGGGGAGACCTGGCATTTATGTATGTTCTATGACTGAGTCTTAAGGAAGTTTTGAAAATAGAATAAAAATTATGTACCTAAATTCTATATATCCATACAGAAACCTGTCATGTCTGGTTTGGTCCCTTTGGCAAACCATGTTATTTTCATTCCCACTTGACACTCTCAATCCTTTCATATTTATGAGGATGCTCCAAACTTTTCCAGATATTTTTCTTCTATACTCTACTCTGGACAGTGAATGTGTGTCAGTCTTTCTAAGCAATCTTGGCTTTTCCAGTGGCCATCATAGTAATTTGTTAGGACTACAGCTACACAAGACATTCAATCCAGGCCCAACAGGCATAACAGAATTATGGATTTCCAGGACAGTTTTCATTTCTATATAATACATTTTTTTAGAAAGAAATTTCTCTTAGCACTGGATATCATCTACTGATATGTTGGAATCAGTTTGTACTGGTTCTAAACTGAGCAATCATGTTCACATACATCCTGTTAGAGGATGAAATCAACCATGGCAGGACAATTTACCACATGCATGTCAGAAAATGTTGCAAGTTGGCATGGTTTTCACTTTGGAATCCACAAAAAATGGATCATTAAATTCCTAACAGAATATCTGTGAGAATGTCATCTGTGGGTGTGACAGGTGGCTAAAGAGACAATCTATGAGCTGAGATAGCACCAGGAACTGAGATAGCTCAACTCCCTGGGCCAGTGAAGAGGGCAGAAGTGAGGATGTGATCGTCCAAGAGCCCTGAGTTCTCTACAGTGTTCTTAGGCTACTTAGTAAATCCTGAAATACCTCACATCTAGCCTTCTTTTACGTTACTACACTGGTCTTAATTTTTGTTGCTAGTTTGGTTTGGTTTGGTTTGGTTTGATTTCTTGTAACAGGGTCTTCCCAAAGCCCCAGCTTATCTAGAACTCACTATGTGCTCCAGGCTGGCCTGGATTTCACAAAGATAGACCTGCCTCTGCCTTCCAAGTGCTGGGATTAAAGACACATGCTACCATGCCTGGCTAAATCCTCATTTAAAGTCTACAGTCTGTGAAAATAGAAATATAATCTATTCACTTGTATTGATGAAAAAATATTCCAAAAATTTGCATTTCCCTTCACTAAATAGAGGAGAATATTTATTCTAAGTATTTTTTATTGTGTTTGAAACTTCAAGTTTAAAGGTAGAGTGGTATTTTGTGAGACCAATGGTCAAAGGACATCCAGTATTTCTTTTCAAAATTAGGACTATGATCACTCACAATTTCCTTGATATGATAAAGCACACATTTAATGTTAGTAAAACAACATGTTCTGAGAGAAAATAAAGGGTTATAGCTAAAGCAGCAGAGTGAACACAACTAACCACTAAAATAACATTATGATACTCTTCCCTGCCACACAGGGACTACAAGGATAAAATCATATGCAATTCAGACAAGAATTGAAACACTGGGATTTCCATGAATCTTGAGCTTTGCCCTGAATAAGTTTTGTCCACCTTCTATTGGACAGTAAGATGGACAGTGTGAAATGAGTTGCTCTGGTTTCACCTGCAACCAATTACTGTGAAGAGACTCATACTGCTAAGACCACTGCTGAGCAGCCAGATCACAAGTGCAGCTGGGAACTGCTGGCCAGTGCTGTCAAGAATTCTCCCTATCAATTGATTCCAGGCCAACTTGTGATTGCCTTTCACCTCTCAGGCATCACTTTTCTGTTTCTTCAAAAACTGTTCCAAATGGCAAGATTTTGCAAATATAGTTAAGTAAGGACAGGAAAAGGAAAGGCTGGGGGAGAACAGAATACTTTTGATAAGAAAGGTCTGAGGAGAAAGAACTTGACACAGGACTATAATGAATTATTTTACTGGTGAATTCTCATTATTTCTGCAATCAATTTTAAGATGAATGTTCTTCTTCTTCTTTTGTCAAAACAATTCTTCCTCCATAGCTGTAGAATATTGTCATTTAAATTATTTCCCTCTAATTGGTATAGATTTATTTATAATCAATTTGAATTTTGAATTTCTCTTTTATTCTAATTATTTCTTAGTTTTAACTCAGTTCTAATTATTTCTTAGTTTTAGCTTAGTTTTAACTGAGTCTCACAGAGAATCTGTTTTTAGTTTTCTAAGGGCCATTAGAAGACAAGTTGTTTTAATGTATATTTTATTGATGTTTTGCATATTTCATACATAATTTTTCAGTTCAGTTTATACACATTCCCCTTTCCATGCCCCCACCCCACCCTTGTTCCTGCATTCTGCCATACATGTCTTGTGTCTTTCTCTTGGTCTTTTTTTCACATTTCCCCTTTAATTTTATATTAGTTCAAAGTATGCATACATATCCTCCATCCATATACCAATATTACAAAATCTGAACATAAGTGGTAGGTTAATTCTCAAGACCATTAAAGGATTCACATTTTAACTATACTGCTGCTTTTATAAAAAAATATATATAACATAGACGATGCTCAGTTTGCTTTGCAACTAGGTACTTGGTGCTAGCATCCACAAATGAGGTACACCATATGCTGTTTGCTTTTCTGGGACTGTTACTTCACTTAACACAATGTCTTCTTGTTCCATCCATTTACCTGCAAATTTCATGATGTCATCTTTCTTACTGCTGGATAGAACTCCATTGTGTAGATGTAGCACATTTTATGTATCCACTCTTTGGTTGACAGACATTTGGGTTGCTTCCTGTAGGAAGATTTCTTTTTATGCCAAACAGGTACTACGTGGCCCTGCTAAGGGGAATGGGAACACAGTGCCTGCTTTGTGGACACTGTGGGGAGCTGACCATTCAGTGCAGAGGTCAGCTGGCTACTTCATGTAACTCAGCCTGAGTGGTACTTCCAACTCAGTCCCTTAGCCTGGACCCATGAGACACGTGTTCCACTCTTGGCTGTGACTTTCCATCTGCCCAGAGCCTGGACAGGAATTTCAGGCTGCTGGTTGATCGCCTCCCTTCAGACAATACCCACTCACAACAACATATTGGTGGTCGGCAAAGAGCAGCCTTTTTCCAACCCATTGACCACTCAAACGAAATGCAGGCCTACCTTAGCCTGTATGCGTGCAATAATTAATAAAAATAATGGCCAGGAATTCCCTGATGATGTAACTATGAAATTTAAATTTACTCCTTGCCACAGCTTGCTTTTATAAACCAAAATGATGTAAGTTCCCAGGACCAATCATAAATCCCTCAACTCCATGCCACTGCACACCATTGCCCTACCCAGGCCATATTGCTTGCTCCTCCTTGGGGCGGGGTCAGATCCTCAGCCATGCCAGGCCCTGAGGCATGCTAGTTGGAAAGCTAGCCTACAATTGAAGCTGGATTTCCCCACAACTTCCAGCTTTTTGCTATTATGAAGAGAGCTGCAATAAACATAGATGTGCATGTGTCTTTGTGATAGGATGAGTCCTGTGGGTATATACCCTGGAATGGTGTGACTGGGTCAGGTGGGAGGCTCATTTTCAGTCTTTTAAGAGTTCTCCACACTGTTTTCCATTGGGGTTGCATGAGTTTGCATTCCCACCAGCAGTGGATGAGTGTTCCCCTTTCTCCACAATCTCCAGCATTTGGTGTCCTTTGTTTCCTAATCTTAGCCATTCTTACCCAGTTAAGGTGCAATCTTAAGCTGGTTTTAATTTGCATCTCCTTAATTATTAGCGATGTTGAACACTTTCTGAGATGTTTCTCAGCCATTTTCACTTCTTCATTTGTGAATTCTCTATTCATCTCTTTACTCAATCCCTTGATAGTGTCATTTGTTTTCATTTGATAGTGTCTTTGGTTTTTGAGTAGTTTATGTACTCTGGATGTAAATGCTCTATCTGATGTATCACTGGTGAAGATTTCCTCCCACTCTGTGGGTTTTCTCTTCACTTCCTTAATTGTTTCTATTGCTGTACAGAAGCTTTCGAGTTTAATGAGGTCCTATTTGTCTATTGTTGACCTTGTTTCCAACTCAGTGGCTGTCTGATCCAAAGGACCCTGGATAGCCAAAGCATCCCTGAGCAAAAAGAGCAACACAGGGGGAATAACCACACCTGACTTCAAACTATATTACAGGGCTATTGTACTGGTACTGGCACAAAAACAGAAGAGTAGATAGATGGAATAAAGTTGAAGATCCAAACCTGAGCACATTCAATTTCAGCCACTTCCTATTTGACAAGGAGGCCAAGAAGACCCAATGGAGGAAAGACAGTATCTTCAGCACATGGTGCTGGCAAAACTGGATTGCCACTTATAGAAAGATGAAGCTGAACCCCTCCCTTTCACCATGCACAAAAACCCAACTCCAAATGGATCAAAGACCTCAATGTGAAACCAGAAACTCTGAAAATGTTAGAAGAAAATGTTGGCAGTAAACTACAAGACATAGGTGTAGGAGAAGACAAGTTTTTAATGATGGAAGAATAAACTTTATCATTGCAAGAACCAATATTTAAGAAACATAAAGCCATAAATTTATTCTAAAAACACTAAGAGTAATTTCTGATATGTAAATATATCCATTTGTAGTATTTTTTTAAACCTTTAGATGTATAGATAAAAACTAGTACTCAAGATTGCCAGTTTTGGTGATGCCCCAATTTTGCCCTGCAATGCATAATAAATTTAAACCATAAACATCTCACAAAATACAGAGTTTTTGTATTCAAGACAGGGTCTCATGAATGTTAGGGTGACCTCAAACTCATAATGTGGTATGGGGATGACACTGACATTCTGATCCTCATGCTTCTGCCTCCTAAGCGATAGGACTACAGGTATATATCACTATGCCTAGTTTATGAAGTTCTGGGGTTGTATACAGTGCTTAGAACATTACATGCAGGCACTCTGCTCTCTGCACTATATCTGCAGCTCCCCAAATAAAGCTTTCTGAAGTACATAAAGTGTAATGAAATCAAACCAGAAAGGAACCAACTTGGAAAATGGAAATCTTCCATGTGAGAGCAACTTGTGATTTTGCCCTAGGGAGCAGAAGTTGTACAGAATTGGAGAAGACAACTCCAGTCTCTGAGTCTAAGGAACAAGATAAAATAGGGGTGACTAAATGCAGCTTTGTGAGGAAATTCAGAAGTTTCCTAATGAGTAGGTCATTATTTACATGAATATTCATATTTTAAATTCCTTAAGTTAAACAATTATATGTATACACTTGCCTCTATATATTATCTTATATTTCTTAAAATATATATGTAATGGCATCTTCCATTATGCAGAAGCAGAGAATATTTTCACTTAAATATTAAGATAATACAATGCTAGATGAAAATTAAGATCTACAGACACAGAGTACAATGTTTTGTCATGTATGTTGACACAAAAGGCTGGCTATATTTATTAGATTCTTTAAGAGTTGACATTTCATAAAGCAAAAATAAGCAATAGGTTATAAGGCTTATAAGACAGTAATAAATAAATATAAGAAAAATAGCAAAGATAGAAAAAAGTATAAATGAAATATAATCTACTAAGTTTCTTATTTTATATGTGAAGTGGTATCATCAAGTTTAATGTACTCAATTATGGATTTATATTGCAAGTTCTGGAATAATCATTAAAATCCAATAAGGGAAGACATTGTTTAAAAGGTAGTAGAAGAAACTGAATAAAGTACAAAAAGAAATTCCAAAGGAAATCAGAAATGTGAATACAAAGATTAAATCAGATTTGGAGTAGCTCTGATTTTCATAGATTACTGGTATAAATTGAAAGCTACTTAATCACCTTGAAAATATCCAGCAGTTTTTAATGTGTACTTGAACATACATTTCCCTAAGTCTTAGCAATTCATTTATCGTTCAACATACCTTAGGTACTTGACCAAAAAAAAAATTAAAACATCTCCACAAAACATCTTGTACAAGAATGTTCATAGCAATTTAAACCATAGTCTGTGAAACTATAAACTATCCAATTGTCTATGATAGGAAAAAATAATAAATTGATATATATCCAGAAAAGTGAATGAGACTCAGGAAACAAAGATGATAGAGTCAATATCACAAAATCTTCAAATGACATTTTGATGATCCAAATCAGCCAGACACAAAAGACAAAGTTTTATTTAAGTTCATTCATTTGAAATTTTGGATATATAGACAATTCTATACTTCATAAACTACAGATGCTCTGGAAAGTGAAGATTAAAACAAAAAGTGTAAGTGTCTCTGTGAATCTGTTGGTATCCTAGAAACACCCTACCTCTTAACTGGTCCCACAGATTCTTCATTTTTCAGAGATCTTCACAGCTCACCTTTACAGCCTGGTCTTCTTATATTATACACAATAGATATGCCACCTCATTGACTTATTTGATATTTTATACATCAATATTTCATCCCATTTTTATGCTAATTACAGTATTCTGTAATGAATCCAAGAAGACCTTGAAATGTTCAATACCTCCTCATGAGTAACATACTTTCTTATACAAATAAATCTTCTCTAAAAGGGCTCTGGCCAATTCATATATATAGTATGTGTGTTAGTTACTTGCCATGTTGCTAAGACAAAAAAAAAAAAAATTTAAGAAAGAAGTCTGTCTTCGCTCACAATTCAAGGGTACAGTTGATCATGGAAGGGGAGTCATAAAGGCAGGGACTTTAGAAAGCTGACCACACTGCATGTGCAGTCAGCAGGTAGACACTGCCAAATGCTGCAGCTTGGCACATTTCTCTGCTTTGTTCATCCAGGGATTACAGCACAAAAAATGGTTTCATCTACAGTTAAAGTGAGTTTTCCAAACTTAATTAATTTAATCTAGAAAATCCCTCAAAGACATGGCCAGACCTTGTCTCTTAGATTTTTCTAGATCCTGTCATGTTGATTTTCTATTTTAAATTTACATACCATGGCATGTAAATTTATACCACAGTATGTAAATTTAAAATAGAAAAAAAGATTTGTAATATTTTAGCTGTTTAATTTCGAATAGATTTTAGTGAAAATTCTCTTACTAGTATGTTAGGTATAATACTTGATTCGAATAAAAATGTGGGGTAAGGTAGGTGATTATAGATATACTCAAAAGCAATTAACAACTATTTTAATAGTTTTACAATGGTTATAACATTTAAATGTCTGAAAGTAGGAAAAAACACTAGTTCATTTAAACAGAGAAAGTCTCCACTTAAGAAATACATGTTTGTTAAGTGACAAGATATTGCATTATTTTCTATGCTGTGAGAATCAAGACTCCAATAGAGGAATAAAGCCACAAGAATTTCATTAGAGGGGCTGGAGAGATGGCCTAGTGGTTAAGAACACCGACTGCTCTGGCAGAAGGCCCGGGTTCTATCCCCAGCACCCACATGGCAGCTGAGAACCATCTTTAACTCCAGTTCCAGGGGAATCCAACACCCTCTTCTGACCTCTGCAGCATTGCACGACACAGGTGCCCAAACCTTCATGCAGGCAGTACACTCATACACATAAAACGTAAATAAAATTAAAAAAAGAATTTCATTAGAGGAAACACCTCATGAAAGAAAATGAAGAGGTCTCTGGAACGTCTAGGAGAACCATCAGGCCATGCAGCAGTCTGATAACATGGTGCAGGAGGAGAGTATGGGTGTTTGATGGCAACTTCTTAGTATAGATAGTTTCAAGCTGTTCTGTGTAACTTCTTCCACAAAGTCCATTCATTGCCCCACTGATAGCATACTGTGGTACTCCTGATAAGTTGTCATTGACACCATTTAGCCTGTCAAAATCATTCCCTGGGTGTAGACCTGTAGATGAACTTCAGACCATAATAACTGAGAGCTTGGGCAATGAAATTTTCTATAATTGGAGATCTTAAATGTGCATTATCACAGTCACCACAGGTATCCCAAGGACTTAAGAACAAACCTCTCCATTATGAAACCAACGACTCTGGTCATCAAACTTCACTAGCAGTAAAAATAAGAGACTCCATTCTCAGCATCAGTAACATAGGTATTGCCCCTCTATGAACTGTATGTACTTGAAAATTCCAACAGAGAGGAGCTCCAGGGAGTTTCTACATCACCAAATTCTGATTCATTGTCTATAGCAGTTAATTTGATAGGAAAACAGTAATTATTGGTCTGTGCCACACTACCGAACCTAAGGAGTCAAGTAGTGTATGTTTTCTGCTTCTATTATCAGGAGACAGCATAACTTCCAACACAAACTCAATGACGAGAAATATTTGAAGGCTAGATATCAGCCAGGTACAGTGGTGTAGATCCATCCCAGCGCTGGGGAGGCTGAGGCAGAAGAATCTTGAATTCATGTCATAGAAAGGTCCTGTTGTAGAAATGAAAGAAGGAATGGAGAGAATGTAAAAAGAGAAAATAGAAGAAAGGAAAAGACAAAAGGGGAGAACGTTCAAATGTCAAATTTGGGGGCTGGAGAGATGGCCTAGCGGTTAAGAGCGCCGACCGCTCTTACAGAGGACCCGGGTTCGATCCCCAGCACCCACATGGCGGCTGAGAACCGTCTGAAGCTCCAATTCCAGGAGAACTCCAGTTCCAGGGGAATCCGAGACCCTCTTCTGAACTCCGCGGCGTTGCACGACACGGGTGCACAGACTTGCATGCAGACAGTACATTCATACACATACAGAAATAAATAAAAAATTAAAACAAAACAAAACAAAAAAAAACAAATGTCAAATTTGTTTAAAACAGAAATTATTTGGAGGAATGAACACAGGCATATATCTACAGAGGACTGGAAATCAACACATTTGTCAAACATCTGGAATTTTCATTGAAAAATGTTCGGACATAAATACTTGACTATATCTGTAACCTTAATAAGGATTAAAAAAAAGTTTCCAAGTGCCAAATAATTCCCAACAATGCTAATGGATTTTAAACATTAGAAAAGCAACATTATATAGTTTTAAGAACCTAATTTTAAAAGCTGCTTGTAATTTTGCTCAAGGGCTGTTTCCACAGCCAATGTGATTAAGAACAAGTTAAAAAACTTCAGGAAATATATTTGAATGCACTGATTGAACCAACTACAAAGGTAGTACTTATAAAATTAGATGTAATTTCTTACCCTTGATTTTTTAAAGCTGACTTCTCATTCAATTCCCAATGTTCACTTTTGTTTTTCCTTTTGGCATTGGAGAATCATGCTAATGTAGCTGACAGAAAAACCCTCAGGTATAACTTACACCATAAATGGACCTTCAAACATAACTGCTATACACACAAAATTTGATAACAGGTTGGCAGAAGGCAACTGGGAAGGATTTATTCTTGAAATGCAATAAAATACTTCCCAACAATTCAATAACTAGATAAATGAAAAATTCATGCAACTATATTTTTATTTCTAAGTGTAAAGGAAGTTTGACTAATAATGAATAAATAAGTTTATAAAATCTGCTATAAATCTACAATGCTGTTTTACAATTTATTATTTGTTTTCAATAATATTAACACTATTATTATACATTCATTTTATAGTTTAGAGAAATAATCTTATAATTCTATTAAATGGACATACTAAACAAGTTAAATATTTAATTCTTTTTTTTTTTGGTCTTTTCTAGACAGGGTCTCTCTGCCTGCCTCTGCCTCCCAAGTACTAGGATTAAAGGCGTGAGCCACCACGCCTGGCTTTAAATATTTAATATTTATGTTGTTTTCTATTTTCAAAATATATATTTTGCACAATGAAGTGATATACATATATATATATGTAAATATATATGTATATATGCATACATGTATATCTGGCAAGCCTCACTTTAGCATATTACAGAATCTTTCTCCCTTCTTGGCTGAGAGTTTCTAAAATGTACTGTTAAAAACACTTTTAATAACAAAATTCAATGTAGTTTATTGAAGTGATTTCGACAGTAATGTACTGAAGTAAATTCCTTTTCATTTAAGCTACAAAATGAAAATTTTATTCATTTTTTAATTTTGGCTTACTTAGTTATAAATGATCAATGTAACTTCTAACTCAAGATATATACATATATTAAACCAGAATCATGAGTTTTATGGTAAGGTAATTCTGATTCCAGAAAATAAATTGTCATTAACAAAGCAAACAACAAATGGGTAACAGCGGCTGTCTAGGGTCATGGCCATCATTTGTGGTAGATGTTGGATAAATTTCCATGTGTTTTCACTACTATTGTATTGTCCTTTTTAATTGTACTCTATTGGATTTTTTTAACCGTACTGAGGTGAGAGCTTTTCACAGTTTATATATATTATCCTTTGCATGGGTCAGCGGTTATAAAAGCATAAACATTTTAAATATCCATAAATTCAATATATTTTAAATAGCTAAACTATATAAGCCAAGATTTTATAATGCATTCTATCAGTCTATCATTTTTAATCTATTTTTGAGAGCAACTGTGACAAGATCACACTGTCTACTTAACATCTTCCAACCCTTTGCCCTTCAGTGGTACCAGAATTATAATTATAATCATGGCAATGATATATCCAGTCTTTGTCAAGGAATTTTCTGGTCTTCCCATTGCCAGATACTTGATTTCCTTATTTATTTATTTATTTATTTATTTATTTATTTATTTATTTATTGGTCTTTTTGAGACAGAGCCTTCCTGTAGCTCCAGCTGTCCTGGAACTCGCTATGTAGACCAGGCTGGCCTTCAACTCACAGAGATCCACCTGCCTCTGCCTCCCACGTGCTAGGATTAAAGGCACGTGCTACCACACCTGGCATTCCTAATTTAGTGTGTGTGTGTGTGTGTGTGTGTGTGTGTGTGTGTGTGTATGTGTGTGTGTATGAATGTACTGTCTGCATGTAGGTCTGTGCTGACTGCTCTTGCAGAGGACCCTGGTTCGATCCCCAGCACCCACATGATGGCTGAGAACCGTCTTTGGCTCCAGTTCCAGGGGGATCCGACACCCTCTTTTGACCTCCGCGGCATTGCTCTTAACCGCTAGACCATCTCTCCAGCCCCTTAATTTATTGTAGTAGCTTAAAATGACCATGTATTATGCTGTAACTAAGAAGATATAAAAGTATGTTGAGAATATTTCCTGACAGTCTTTTTTTCTTAATTTTTATTGAACTTTTGAACATTTCACACAACATTTCTTAATCAAGTTTAGACCCATTCCTGCTCATGCATTCCTCCATACATGTCCTCCATACATGTCCTCCATACATGTCCTCCATACATGTCCTCCATACATGTCCTCCACACATGTCCTCCACACATGTCCTCCACACATGTCCTCCACACATGTCCTCCACACATGTCCTCCACACATGTCCTCCACACATGTCCTCCATACATGTCCTCCACACATGTCCTCCACACATGTCCTCCACACATGTCCTCCACACATGTCCTCCATACATGTCCTCCATACATGTCCTCCATACATGTCTTGCATCTTTTTCTCAGTCTTTTTTAAAATTTTTCAATGAAGTTTACAGTTTTAGGCAGAAGTTTTCTGTTTCAATCAGTTCTTTGAATAAGACGTCATTGTTGTTGTTTCCTTTAATTTTATATTACTCCAAAATATGCATGAATGCATTCCATACATATACTAAAATTAGAATGTCTAAAACTAAACTATACATTAATTCCAAAACATGTTTAGGGATTCATCTTTTAACAGTAGAGTTGCATGCAGGTAAAAAGATATATTACTTTACATTTCTACATTATATAGCAAGTTTATGTATGTTTTAATGTACTTTTTATAGTAGCATCAGGTAATGTGGCATTATATTTACTAAAAGAGAAAAAATTCTCAGTTTGCCGTACATATAAGTATTTTGTACTATGATCCACAAATGAGGGCCATCACACATCTTTTGTTTTTCTGGGACTGTGTTACTTTACTTAGCATATTGTCTTTTAGTTCCATCCATTTACCTGCAAATTTCATGTCATTTTTCTTTACAACTGCATATAATTCCATTGTATAGATGTAGCACATTTTCTTTATCCACTCATCAGTTGAGGGATACTTGGGTTTCTTCCAGCTCTTCACTATTGTGAAGAGAGCTGCAATAAACACAGTTGTGCACATATATCTACAATAGGATGTCTTGTGGGTGTATACCCAGGAGTGGTATGACTGGATCAGGTGGTAGATTCATTTTGAGTCTTTCAAGAGTTCTCCACATTACTTCCCGTAGGGATGCACAAGTTTGTATTCCCACCAGCAGTGAATGAGTGTCCCCTTATCCCCACAACCTCTCCAGCATTTGGTATCTTTTTTAAATAAAATATTTTATTGAGGTTTTGTGTATTTCATACATCATTTCTCAATCCAATTTAGACACATTCTGTTTTCCATGTTCCCCACCCCACCCCAGTTCATACATTGTGTCATACATGTCTTGCATCTTTTTCTCAGTCTTTTTAAAGTTTTTCTCTACAGAGGTTTTTTTTTTTTGTTTGGGCAGAAGTTAACTGTTTCAGCCAGTTCTTTGACCCAGTCCTCTTGTCATTGTTGTTCCCTCCCATTTGTATTGCTCCAAAGTATGCCAATATATACATCACATATATATGAAAATTATGACCTCTGGAAATAAACTGTATGTTAATTCCAAAATATGCTTAGGAGACCAGCCATTTGCCACTGTAAGGAATTGAGTTGATGATGTCCTGCTGTGAGCATGGACACCAAGCTTTTATTTCCAGATTTAAATGGTACATGAATATAAATACTCTCCTCTGTTTAAGTCAGCTAAATTCTATATTTCTGTTACTTGTATCTGGGTTCATTCCTAGATTTATATCTATGTATGACACTATTATATATACAATGTAAATATCACATTTCAGGCTATTTACTAATATGATGCTTCTACCTATCATTAGGTGTTCAAAATATTCAATAGATTTTCATAAAAAGTCTTATTTCAGGGGCTGGAGAGATGAGTCAACAGTTAAGAGCATGGACTGCTCTTGAAGCAGATGCTGGTTTGAGTCCCAGCATCCACATGGTGGCTAGCAATTACTGTAGCTCTAGTTCCAGAAGATCCAACACCTTCTGACCTCCATGGGCATTGAAGCACATGGATGCTCATGCAGCAGAACAAAATTTCCTGTCCTAATTCTTCATTAATCTTCTTTAGATGTCTTAACTACTTCTTGCAATCCCTAAGGTTTTTCACTTAGGATGCTGTCTCTAACTTTGATGAATTATAAACCTTGTCTGATGCTCAACTCTAGCTATGTGGTCTCAGCTCATGGGAACAAGTCTAAATAGATATCTTGGATCATTTATTTTTTAATATATGTATTATACAAGATTACATTACAAATCAAATCTAGACTCATGTCTCCCACCCCACCCCTGACCCCACCCCCAGAGCTTATGCATTCTGCCAAACATGTGTTTCATCTTTTTCTCAGTCTTTCTCAAAATTCTCAATGCAGAAGTTGACTGTTTCAGGCAGAAGTTCACTGTTTCAGTCAATTCTTTAATGCAGTCTTTTTTGTTGTTGTTGTTGTTGTTTTGTTGTTGTTGTTGTTTCTAATATGCATCACTCCCAAATACTTGGACAAAAGCTCAAGGAGCCCTGCACAAGAAATACTTACAACTAGGTAATTGGCGCTAGCATCCACAGATGAGGGATACCATTCGTGTATTTTTTTTTTCTGGGACTGTGTTACTTCACTTAATATAGGATCATTTCTTTTGAGCAGCATGAAATAAGAAGCAACAGTTATAAATTCTGAAAAGCAAAGAGCTAAATTTTCCTAAACTATGCTATATAAGCATACACTTGACTTTACTAGAGTGTGACACATTTCTAACTCAATGGTACTGAATTGATCTTTGCTGCCATCACACATATAAAATATGTAAAAGCTTTTTGATACACATACCCCCAAAATTTAACATCCTATAATATTTTACTTGTGAAATTACAGGTTGGTTTGATGTGATCAATCCTGAAAATGTTTGCCTATTTTCTTCTCATTGGGCTTGTTTCAGGAGCAGTTTAGATTGGAGAGTCTGATCAATTAGTAACAATGCTGCAAGTAAAAGAAATTAAAAAAAAACAGACGTTCATGAGGAAGCTTTGAGGAGGTGGGTATGTTTAGTAATTTGACTGGAGATATGGTTTCACAGATCTATGCATACGTTCAAACTTGTCAAATTATATATATTCAACTCATATAGTTTTAAATAATATCATTATTTTATTTTTTATTTTTATTATGTGTTGCCTACCTATATATGTGTAGCCATGCATGCAACAAACCATCTCTCTAACACCATAAATATTATTTTTCAAAAGTTTCATTTAAACTTGTATAAACTCACCATGACAAATATAACTCACAGTTCTCTCCTTTGGATTTTATGAAGTTATTGTGCAAGCCAGTGAAAACTTGACTTGCTTTAGTGTGGGTTTTAATGCTAAACTTGACAGAAATTTAATTTGTGGCATACTAAATGTAGCTATTTTCCATTTTTCTTACAAAAGTCAAAGGGTGATGCAGCCATATGGGTTACAAATATATCAGCTGGCTAAATCTATTTCTGAAGCCCATTCATCATTATAGCGCCCTCCTGACATAGTAGGGTGATAGGGATTACTGTTCTTATTTCAAATAAGCTTGAAAATCCTGGTTTGAGGGTGAGAAAGAAATTTAACCAAGGGCCTGTCTCCAGTTTTACTTGAATGCAAATCTCTGATTCAGAAAGTATATGAACTTGTCCTGTGTAGATGATATGTAAAGTCCATTTTAAATCAGCCAGAGAACCTTTAACTGGTCTAAATCCCAGAATGAAGCAAAAGACTGAAGAAGTGGAGTTTGAAGGCCTGAAAACCAAGATGACACATGTTCAAGGGCAGGGGAAGGGGGATGTCTCAACTCAAATAGAAAAACTAAGTTGGCTTTTTTTTGAATCTGCTTTTTTTTTAATATAATACTTTTATTGATGTTTTGTGTATTTCAGACATCATTTTTCAGTTCAGTTTAGACACATTCCCCTTTCCCTTTCACCCTACCCCACCCCAGATCATGCACTCTGCCATAAATGCCCTGCATCCTTTCTCTCAGTCTGTTTTTTATGTTTAGGAATTCACATTTTCCTCCTTTAATTTTATATTACTCTAAAATATGAATACATACTTTCCACCCATATACAGTAATTACAGAGTCTGAAAATAAGTGAGAGCCCATTAAGAGATTTACATTATAATGACGCAGTTGCTTTCAGATTAACAGAAATATAACAATAATGTTGTTCAGCTTGCCTTTCAACTGGGGATTTGGTGTTAGCATCCACAAATGAGGGAACATTAGCCCTTTGTTTTTTCTGGGACTGTGTTACTTCACTTAGCATAATGGCTTCAAGCTCCATCCATTTACCTGCAAAGTTCATGATGTCATATTTCTTTATCACTGAATAGTACTCCATTGTGTAGATGCACCAGAATTTTATCATTCACTCGTCTGTTGAGGGGCATTTTGGTTGGTTCCAGCTCTTCGCTATTGTGAAGACATCTGTAATAAACATGGATGTGCATATATCTTTGTGGTAATATGAGTCTTTGGGGTATACACCCAGGAGCGGTATGACTGGCTCAGGTAGTAGGCTTATTTTTAGTCTTTTAAGCGTTCTCCACACTGCCTTCCACAATGGTTATACAAGTTTACATTCCCACCAGCAGTGGATGATTGTTTCCCTTTCCCCACAACCACTCCAGCATTTAGTGTCTTTTGTTTTCTTGAACTTAGTCTTATTGGAGTGAGATGATATCTGAGAGTGGTTTTAATTTGCATTTCCTTAATTATTAATGATGTTGAACACTTTTTAAGATGTTTCCCAGACATCTTTAATTCCTCAGTGGTGAAGTCTCTGTCCAGCTCTTTACTCCATCTTTTGAATAGGTCATTTTTTTCCTTACTTTGTTTTTTTGAGTAGTTTATATATTCTTGACATTAATGCTTTGTCAGATGTATCATTGGTAAAGATTTCCTCCCACTCTGTGGGTCTTCTCTTTACTTCCTTAATTGTTTGTTTGGTGTACAGAAGCTTTTGAGTTTGATGAGGTCCCATTTGTAAACTGTTGACCCTATTTCCTGTGCAGCTGCTGTCTGATTTAGAAAGTCTTTTCCTACACCTATGTCTTGTAGATTGTTGCCAACTTTTTCTTCTATCATCTTCAGGTTTTCAGGTTGAGATCTTTGATTCATTTGGAGTTGATTTTTGTACAGGGTGAGAGGTAGGAGTTTAATTTTGTTCTCTACAAATGGAGAGCCAGTTTTGCCAGCACCATTTGCTGAAGATGCTATCCTTCCTCCATTGAAGATTTTTGCCCCTTTGTCAAATATGAGGTGGTTGAAATTGTATGAGCTCAAGTTTGGATCTTCAGTTTTGTTCCTTTGGTCAATGGGTCTGTTTTTCATGCCAGTACCAGGTTGTCTTTATGACTATGGCCCTGTAATATAGCTTGAACTCTGGTAGAGCAATCCCCCCATATTGCATTTTTCACTCAGAGTTGCTTTAGCTATTCGGGGTCTTTTGTTTTTCCATATGAATTTGTTCTAACCAGGCCCTCAAAGGATCAGAAGAGGTCCAGCAATGTTGATAAGGATCCACAAAGACTTCTCTTCTGGAAACACCTTCACAGTAAACCCCACAACTCATAATATTTTACCAGATAACCAAGTAGCCCTTAGCCCAGCCAAGTAAAACCATGAAACTATCACATAAGTTTTAACAAATATAACAAAATTAATAATAGTTTATTGACATTATATAATCCCCAGTACATATTTAAATTTATCTAACCCTACTTGGTCCAGAATATGCTCAATAGCCAATTTACTCAAACCTGGGTTTAGTCAAGACCTGTATATGATACATAAATGTTCTGTCATTAAGATCTCTGATACAGTTTTCTTTCTTTTACACTGTCCTTTCTTCAAGATGTTAATTGATTCAAAAGTCCAAGGCAGTTGTTTTATCAGTGGCTTCACATTCTGGTGACTTTTGCTTAGATACTTATTCTGTTGTTGGATTTTTTTTTTCTTTACAGCTGGTAATTTCTGTAAGCTGTCACAAAGAAATGAAAGGTTAAACATTTTGGCAAGTGGACTTCTTTAATGATCCTAGAAAGCCCCTGTAACAGTAGAATAAGCCTAAGGTTTTCATTTGTTTTGTTAAGGATAATATAATTAGTCCTGATTTTATGGCAGCTAATGGTTTCAAATGCAAGGGACTTTAGAAGATTTTCTTATTCATTAGGTGACAATCCAGATTGATCCCTGGGTGTTTAAATGTTTTCTAGGGGTGGTATATGGAATAAACTGCAAAAACTCTCATGTCAAAGGTTTCCACTTCAGTTATTAAAACTAAAAGGATCCAAAGAAATTCTGAGAAATTGACAAACCAGGCTTGGAAAACATGTTTCTGCCGTGGATGATACATATTCTCAATAGAATTTTTATGACTAAAAGGAATATTCTAGATAAGAAAAAAACATATATCTGCATACTTTGGCTGCTGTTTGGGCACATTCTTAATTTACTCATATTTATTTGATGAAACAGAGGTTAATCTATATCTCTTCCCCACCTAATTATATATGTGCTCCAGAAATTGTGTTTGTCATTCATCTTAGTAGTTGGGAAATATTTATTTGTTGACTTGGAGATGTACAGAAATATATTTTTCTATTTTAGCCCTTTAATTTTGGATCAAATGTATACAAAAGGAAAGGCAAAAAAATGTTCTCTTCTTGAGTGCATAATGGAAGAAATTATGAATGGGAAGAGTAGATTACAGAAATAGTGGGAGAAGATACTGATGTTCCTATAAATTATGATTAATATCCCTACATTCTCCAGTCTTAGTGTATAGATCATATTTTGCATGCTACTGTGTTAGAATGGGATTAATGAGATATTTATTAAACCAAAGACTCACCCCTGAAAAATGACTGAATTCTTTTGAGATTTTATTTCCTCCAGACCACACAAGACTATATTTTAATCTTGCTTCCCAGAAGCTCTTTAGATCATGTCTACAGCTACATTTTCAATACTAACATCTATGCAGAGTGTATTTATTGCAGTTTCCAGTTAATCCCTCAAGGTATTAACATAATGATGATATTTTCTTTACAATTCATTTCACTCTTTTGCTACAAAAAGAGATATGGGCTTAATCAAAATTGTTAAAGACAAAAAAATTCCTAAAGACTTGGGTCTACTGTTTTAAATTTTTAGTTTTATATAATCAACATACATCTGCCACAAGGTTAAAAACTTTAATACCAATATCCAAAATTATTTTCATTTTTTTCAAGACCTTCTGCTTTTCTCATTTTAATCTTAATGCTGAGAGTCACTGAAGTTAACTTTGACCTACACCGTATCCATCTTGGTTAGTAATTTGGGGTTCTGCAATGGCAAATGAGTTTTAAACTACATGTTGTCTCTGCAGAATTATGATAAATTATTTTTTAAAATATTTTATTACTTTTTTATTTTATGTGTATGAGTATATTGCCTGCTTTTTTGTGTGTCCTTGTTGTACAATATCTATGGGGGTGAGAAGAGGGAGTTGGATTCCCTTTGGAACTAGAATTACAGAGGGTTGTTAGATGTCATGTGGATTCTAAGAATCAAACCACTGAGCCATCTCTCCAACCTCATGTGTTAAATTACTCTTTGTAACTTTTTATTGAAAACCTCTTAATCATCTTTATAACCATTTCCCGCTCCATACCCTCTCACAGTCCCCCTGACAGATTTCATGCATTCTGTCATTTATGTTAAGGCCTTATGTCAAGATAGCATATCCAGATGTCCCTCATTGCAAGCTCATCAACTGAGGTCTAATCAGCCAGTCTAGAGTCACTCCCTTAAAGACAATCAGCTCTTCTTCATCCAGTAGTAATCATATGCCAATAGTTCTTCAACTAATGTTGGGGCCAACTGCTCATTTCCTCATTTCTATGCTGGATTTTTGACTAGTTGACTTTGCATGGGTCTTGTGCATGCTGACACCATTGCTGTAGATTCATGTGAGCAATGTCCGAGGAACCTGTCAGACTGTTTCCATATGGGTCATGAACCCCCTCCCTTATTTCTTACCATATTTCCACCCATTCTTCTGTCATGGTTCCTGAGTCATAAATGGGTGGAGTTTAATGTAGGAGTCCTATCCAAGGACACACATTCTGCAGTCTTATTCTTTAACCTTTAGTCTTTGGTGGCCTTTTGTGTTCATTGCCCTTTGTTACATTTCATACATAATTTTCTATGTTACAATGAGAATTTTCAATAAATACATATATTCCCTATATATCTTTCCAATAAATATATATTTCCATTAATCACTTATTTTAAACATAATTTATAACTATTTTAGCATCTAGCATTATACTGTGTATGTTGTAAAGATCCAACTGCAGTGTTTAGCTCAAAAAAATTACCAAGGAAGAAAATTTCCAACCACACCCTTAAAGGCTCTGTCTTAGAAGTTCTGAAGTGCATCCGGACTATGCATTTCAAACAAGCAGTCTAGTTCATTTTGGTCCACAAGGATGATGGTTCATACTATAGGAAGCCCAGTTCTATGCATATACAAAGATTTTTGATGCAGGATATGAAAATTATGAGGAGGGCTGGAGAGATGGCCTAGCACTTAAGAGCGCTGACCACTCTTGCAGAGGACCTGGGTTCACCCACTTGGCAGCTGAGAACTGCCTTTAACTCCAGTTCCAGGGGAATCTGAGACCTTCTTCTGACCTCCGTGGCATTGCATGACACGGGTGCACAAACCTACATGCAGACAGTACATTCGTACACATACAAAAATAAACAAAATTTTTAAAAAAGAAAAGCACGAGGAAATATGGACAAAGATGTCAAGAAAGTGATCAATGCCAAATTGATGCAGGATCATGCCTTTTAAGTGGTTAAACAAAATAAACATGTCTAAACACCTTTAAACTGAATTTTACAGCATCTTTAAAGAACTGAGCATCTGACATCTCATTTGCAGAAAATGTCTAGAATAAATATGTCACAACTCCTAGGCAGTTTAGGAACACCGTAAGAGCTTATTTTCTACTGATTTCCTTCAAAGGTACTTTATTCACACTTAGAATTTCATCCAGTATTATGTATTTTGGCCTATTGCATTATCATTTTTATCCCCTGAACCCAAGGTATTTAATCAATATTTTGTCAAAAGAATTGCAGAAAAGGTTATCCCATTCTATAGTTTTATTTTTCTTTTCTCCTTGATTATGTCCATTCTTTTTCTATGCTGTAACAAACTACCTCGAACTTACTGGCCTTCAGTCACAGTCATCTACTTCTCCTGTCATGTTGTGAATTGCTCTGAGCTGCTTCTGCAGGACTCTGGGGAGCTTCTCAAGTTGTTGGCTATAGCCTGGATAATCCAGGCAGGCCTCACTTAGCGGTCTAGAGATTGGCAGTTTGTCAGCCACAGTGAAAGGACAACATGGACTCATGTGGCCATGCTAACTGGAAACATACAAAAAGAGATATTCTGGGGAAATGTGGTTCAGCACAACCAAGTTGACACTTCACAAAGTATCACAATGCAGAGCACCACAAAACAGAGCTGTTGAAATAATGGGCAATTATAATGTGCACATCATGGCACTAGAACTCGAGCACTAACTTGAGACAATCAAAAAGTCCAACTTTTCACTGCAAGAATACCTTGTGTGCAGCGGATTAAGAGAGGTTATAACCGGGTACATACTATTGTCCTTTTCTAGTAAGATTTCTACCCATTAGAAAAATTACTATTACGATCTTAATAATTAGTGAAAATGTGTGGTCTGTAAATGAAGAAAAGGACAGAGAAGAGCTAGACTATGGCTGGAGCACGGAGTGAGAGAGCAGGGATATTAAGGGGCCACAGCAGAGAAATTTGAAACATATTACTTAAATTCTAGACATATTTCAGTATGTTACTTTTCACATAGTAAAATAATATGTTGTTTGCTAAATTGGTGGAGATAATGATATGACTCAGTGGATAAAATTGCTTGTTGCACAAGCACAGGTTCCTGAGTTCAAATCTCCATCACCCATGTAAAAAGCTGAACATGGTTGTATCCCTAGCACTGTGGATGGTGGAGACAAGGGGATCACTGGAGCCTGCTAGCTGCCAGCCTAACTCCAAGTTTAGTAAGAGACCCTATCTCAAGGGAATATGCCAGAGAGTAATAGAGTAGGCCACCAGGTGTCCCCTCTGACCTCCATGTGTGTAAAAATATGTGTACATGTCTTGCCACCTGACCCAGCCATACCACTCCTGGGCATGTACCCACAAGACTCATCTTACCGCAGAGATACATGCACAGCCATGTTTATTGAAGCTCTCTTCACAATAGGAAGGAGCTGGAACCAACCCAAGTGCCCCTGAACTGATGAGTGTATAGAGAAAATGTGGTACATCTACACAATGGAGTTCTATGCAACAGTAAAGAAAGATGACATCATGAGCTTTGCAGGTAAATGGCTGGAGCTAGAAGACATCATGCTGAGTGAAGTGACATGGTCCCAGAAAAACAGATGATGAATGGTATCCCTCATCTGTGGATGCTAACACCAATTACCTAATTGTATGGCAAACTGAGTAACGTCAATGTGATCTGAAAACAACTGTGCTCTTATATTGTGAATCCCTTAAAATATAATAAATAAATAAATAAATGAGTCCACTGAAGGCTTTTCACAGATATATATATATATATATATATATATATATCACGCTCATGCACATATCTTTTCTTTTTTAGAGGCTGGAGAGATGGCTCATTATTTAAGAACACTGGATGCTCTTGCAGATGACCTGGGTTTGATTTCCTGCACTCACATGGCAGCTAATAACCACCTGTAACTCCAGTTCCAGGGGAATGCAATGCTCTCTTCAGACCTCTGCAATTATTGCATGTCCCATGTGCATTTACACATATGCAGGCAATACAGTTATACACATAAAATAAAATAATAAATTATTTTAAAAATTAAACTCTTTACCAATAAGCCTTTGCTCTCTTTTCTACAAGCTCACAGCCTATCAAGAAGATTACCATTTTTTAATTATTTCTTAGTTTTATTTCATGTGTATGAGTGTATGTCTCCATGCATTTAAGTGTACCTTGTGTTGTGCAATGCACATGAATGTCAGAAGAGGGTATGCATCCAGTTCTCTGGAATTGGAGTTACACATGATTGTTAGCAACAACATGAATGCTGGGAATTAAACCTGGGTCCTCTGCAACAGCATCCAGTGCTCTTAACTGCTGAGCCAATTCTCCAGCCGCAGTTATCATTCATTTGGTGTATCTTTGTTGTCCTATACCATGTCTGACAGATATTAATATCATAATTCCTGAACAAATAAGCACCTCGATGGAAGATATTTTCAGCAACTATAGAATTTCTGTATAGGAATCAGTTTAAGTTATACCATTTTCAATGGGGAGAAAAGAGATTTTTAAATAATCTATAGCAAGAATCCCCATTGGTTCTGGTCAGCGTCACTTTTCTTTGTTAAATCATTTTCCTTTCCAGTAACTGTCATTCAGCCATTGGCAGAAATTATCATAATTGGGTCTTCTCAATACTACCTCTGTTGGAAAGGATTTTTGTTTCAGCTGACACAATAATAAGAAAAGAGAACCAAGAGATTCATAAAACTCGAGCTCATTTTGAACCATATCGGGTCAATTATTCAGTGTAACAAAAAATTTCTGTGACAGGCTTTATTACAAAAGGTGTTTGAGAACTGGAGATCTGGCAGCACTATCTGTGCATTGCTCTTAGGCCCTGTTCAAATGTCATCGTGGGACACGTCAAATGGATGACCAAAGAAATCAACTTCAAAACTGATAGGCTCTGGGTACAATCAGAAAGTCACCCAGCCCTCAATAGAATTGTTGCATTTAACATTCTGAAGATATGATATCATTTTTAGCAAACTATAAAGGAATGAGCTTTGAAGTCAGACTTCAAAACTATTGAATCTTTTCCTGATTAAAATGTAAGCTGACTTACCAAGCCATCGTTACTTAAAGCTGTCGTCCTTGCTAGAATGTATTGAAAGCACTTATTTTTTACAATAACAATCCAACAAGGCTAACTTGTTGAGAGTATTACTTTTCCAAAACTAAATTTTTAGAAATTCCTATACAATTTCAAAAAAATCAAAACACCAAATTACAGAAAATAATTTTTGAGCCTATAGCAAAGGCATTATTTAATTAGCCCAGTTTTCTGTTTAGAGTGCTAGTCTGTTCCCATAGTCTGTTTTCTTTTTCTATTAAACCTTAGGATAAGAGAAAAAGACAAGTGTGTTTACATTCAGTCAAAGTTGAAAAAAAATAACATGAAATGCCAGCATTTCCCAGAAATATTTCTCAAGTATTATCATTTTCCACTTTAAAACTAGTGTATGGCTGCATCAGCAAGTCAAGAAACTAGCTTAAGAACACAGGGGCGACGAACAACGACGAATGGTGGATCTGTGGATGCTAGTGCCAATTACTTAGTTGTAAGTATTTCTTGTGCACGGCCCCTTGAGCTTTTGTCCAAAACAGTTGGTAGTGATGCATATTGGAAACAACAACAGCAGAAAGGACTGCATCGAAGAACTGACTGAAACAGTGAACTTCTGCTCAAAACAGTCAACTTCTACATGGAGAGTATTGAGAAAGACTGAGAAAGAGATGAAAATCATGTTTGGCAGAATGCATGAGCTCTGGTGGGGTGGGGGGATGGGGGGTACAGCCTTTCCTTTTCCTTCTCCCTCCCTCTCCTTTCCTTGCCTTCCCTTTCTTTTCCTTCCTTTCCTTTCCTTTCCCTTTCCTTTCCTTTCCGTTCCTTTCTTTCGTTTTCATTCCTTTCCTTCCTTCCTTCGCTTTCTTCATTTTATTCCCATAATATTCTTACTAGTATATAGAGATATTTTATTTCCTTTATCATTCCCCACTTTTCTTTCCTGCCAACCAAAATGGCTGAATGATGTGCTCTAACAGAAAATAGGTCTAGTAATCCACCTCCCCAGCTCGTGTATAATCTGATTCATTTTACGGTGAGTGGGGTGGGTTGCGCCCACCAGGCATCTTCCTTTTCCTACCTCCCTTCTTCCTCGTGAGAGG
>VZQC01014894.1:3744823-3776706 GCA_009823505.1 Rhizomys pruinosus | reverse complement strand
AGGAAGGAAGGAAGGAAGGAAGGAAGGAAGGAAGGAAGGAAGGAAGGGAAGGAAAGGAAGGAAGGAAAGGAAAGAAGGAAGGAAAGGAAGGAGTGCTGGAGAAAGGGAAGGAAGGGAGGAGGGAGAGAAGGAAGGAGGGGAAAACAGAAATGTTTGAAACAGAAGTGCCTAGGACTTCACATCAAACCAAATATCCAAGAAGTTTGGAGACACTGAGTAGGATAAATTTCAAAAAAACTATACCGAGCTAGGTGTGGTGCATGCATTAAATCCCAGCACTCTGGAGGCAGAGGCAGGCAACTTGTGTGAGACAAAGGCTGACATGGTCTGCACAGAAAGTTCCATGGCAGCTGGTGCTACATGTGGACCCTATCTCAATAAAACAAAAAATCAAAGCACAAACAAAAACTGGAGTTGTTTGGGGACTGGAAAAATGTTTCCTCAATTAAGAGCACTGAACGCTCTTGCATTGAATCCAGGCCTGGTTGTCATCACCCACATGGTGCAGTCCAAAACTACAGTTTCAGGAGATCCTTGCGGACATAGAGGACATTTATATACATGCAGGCAAAACATATGCAGAAAATGAAAATAAGAAAGTCTATGCCCTCTATGCCTACAAGGATGTGAAGAAATGGGAATGCTCATTCACTGCTGGTGGGAATTCAAACTCATGCAACCACTGTGAACAGCACTGTGCAGAACCCTTAAAAATGAATTTGCCATATGATCCAGTTATACCATGCCTTGGTGCAGCAAATATCCAAAGAACTCCTTCTACTGTAGAGATACCTATACATTCATGTTTGTTGCTGCTTTTTACACAATAGCTAAGACATGGAAACAAGCTAAATGTCCTTCAACTGAAGAATGGGAAATGAAAATGTGGTACTTTTACACAATGGAGTTTTACTCAGCAGTAAGAAAAGATGAAATTATAAAATTTGCAGGTAAATGTCTAGAACTAGAGACTTATACCAAGTAAAGTAACAAAGTATGTTCTCTCTCACTTGCAGATCATAGCACCAATCCCATACATTTGGGTATATATCCTGATATAACAGCAGGAGCCAGGAAAATGGAAAGAAAACATGGAGGTAAAAGGAAAAAGAAGAGCCCCAAATTAGTAGGGGGCAGTTGTTACTAATGGGGAGATGGGGGAAGTATGAATGTTCTGCTGGGATGGGAATAAGAAGGGACATGCATAGGACCATGGGGTGAGAGAGGAAGGAACTCAGGCAAGAGGGGAAGGTGAAAGGCAGGCAGGTGTTATGGGGAGAAGAGTGGGGATAATGGGGACTAATAGGAAGGAGGGAGGTTGGATGGGGGAAAGAGAGGAAAGATTAATGGAGCTTGGGTGATGTGGGAAGCCAGAGGGAAATGTGTTGGCTCAGGAAACCTCTGAGAAATACACATATGGTGCTGGAATATTAGTGCATGTGTATACCTCAGGGCTGTATGGCAAGGAGCACAGTGCAGGACAGGAGAGACCTCCCTTCCAGTGTTTTGTCAGAGTAGTCCAAGAGACTCCAAAAATAACAGAGGCTATTGCCACAGCTCTTGGTTATCTTCCAGAACTCCAAGATAAGACCTTACTGATGAAGACAGGACATACTTCAGACACAGGATTTGGAACAGTGTAGCAGGAACAAACCTGAAAGCCTTCTCCCTGAAGACTGTCATAGTTCTAGAGGATAATCTGCAAGCTGCTAAGGGAGAAAAATCAGTCAGTGGTCCAACTCAGCCCTGAAGCCTAATGAGCAGAACTACAGGCACAGTAACCTGCCTCTAGGAGTGCAGTAGTGCTACTGTTATCTGGGGGTATTCAACAGCTATCTAATTGGACTTAAAGCCATATCCATGGGAGTGAACACATGAGTGAGACTTTATTTACAGTCAAATATATGTAGCTGAAGAGGTCATAGATGCTAGAGAAAACCCTACCTCTGTTATATCTCTAAACAAATGAAGTTTCTTACTGTATGCTACATATGGCTCATTATATTTACAGGCAGCATACTGTACACCATTCATCAAAGAAGCATTTTTTGCAACAGATGGAGGCTATTGCAGAGTTCCACAACTGGTGACACACAGTCTGAGAGATGACCAGCCTAGGTAACATATCTACAGTGGAATTTCTACACCTAAGGCTCATGAAACATAACATAATGGGGGCCTGGAGAGAATACTATGCATCCCTTAACTCTTATCCATGAAGTTTCCTTATACCTCAGTGTGTGATGCACACAGAAGCCCACAACTGTCTACATTTTAGAGAATAAGAGACTTCAGAGTGTGTGTCCTTGTATAGAGCCATATTAAGCCCCAGCCACCCACAGCTCAGAGACCTTTGGGGAAGAGGGGCAGAAAGATTGTAAGTGCCAAGATTGGCCTATGAACATAGGGAAACAGGTTTGGGGGGCATTGGAAGCTTGCTTGTGTGAACTTTTGACACTGGCGGCATTGAGCATAGGATCCATGCCAACTCAATCAAACAAGGGCCCTGAGTAGAGAGAGTGGTGGGCTGGCCCTAGCCAGGAACTGTTGGAGACAATTACTGCTGGGTGAGAATAGAACTTCCTTAAGATTTCTAGATAGGTTGACTAGACTCCAGTGGATGAACGTCCACTAAAGGACATCTGGAAACAAATGTGTGATCAGATAAGACTTAACATATTTCTTGGAATACATGAGATCTAGTGTGGGGCATGGATGGGGGAGGGGTCTAAACTTGATTAAGAACTGTTGTATGAAATGTAAAAAAGTTCGATAAAAAATATTAAAAAAGAGGTGAAAAGTAAAGTTAAAAATAACATGTTACCACTCCTCAGAAACAATATAAGCAACCTAGTTAAAGGAAGTATTTAAAATGCTCTAACAACGTATAAATTCTGAAGTCTGAGCAATCATCAATAAAATGTGAAGGAGAAATAAAGACTTATTCTGAAAAACAAAACAGGAATGTGTTACTGTGGAGCTTCCTCAGGGAGAGGAAACTTCCTCAGGGAGAAGGAGAAAGGAGCTAGACTAGAAATTCAGATAGAAAGAAAGAAAGAAAGAAAAAAAGAAAGAAAGAAAGGAAGGAAGGAAGGAAGGAAGGAAGGAAGGCATGATCTGGGGTAGGGTGGGGGGAAAGGAAAGGGAATGGAAATATGTCTAAATGAACTGAGAAATGATGTGTCGGGAAAAAATACACAAAAACATCAATTAAAAAGGCATTTATAAGAATCGGAAAAAGTCTTCTTATCTTATGGTCTTGTAGATTAGATTCTGCTTACCAACATTTTTTCTTATCACCTTCAGAGTTTGAATTTTTCATGTTAGGGTCTTTGATTCATTTGGATTTTACTTTTAAGCGATGGTTAGAGGTAGGGGTTTAGTTTTTGTTCTTCTGTAATGGTGATCCAGTTCTGACCCCCGGCACCATTTACTGAAGATGCTATCTTTCCTCCAATGAGGTTTTTGGGCCCCTTTATTGAATTATAGGTGGTCTTAGTTTCCTGAGGTCAAGTGTGCTCTTCAATTTTGAAAAGTTTTGTTTGGTATTTTAAATAGTGTGACGCTGACCACGGTCCCCAAGGCAGGGCGTGCGGTCGGTTCGGGCTGGGCGGGCGGGCGGGCTGGCTTGTGTCCGGGCCGGGATGCGGGCGCGGGCGGGCGGTTCGGCGGCGGCTGGGTGGTGGGGGCGGCCCCCCCACCCGACCCCCAGACCAGGAGTGCTGAATATACGGCCGGAAGCGGGCGCGGTCGGGTTTGGAGGGGGTGGAAGTGACATGGGCCCGCCGGTAAGGTGACTGTCTTTTAATTTTGGATGGTCGATGGGTATTGAAACTGTTGACCAGACATTGAATTACATCACAGGTCTTCAAGCCATTTGAGAGTCATTTCCCTTTCCATGGCCCAATCCAACCACACAACCTGAGTTTTGTGCATTTATGCCAGGTGACATGTCGTTGGATTCTTTTTATGAGTCTGCAAGAGTTTTTTTTCTTGTCTTTTCTTGTAAAATATTTTTATTGATATCTTTGTGTATGTCATACATTTCATATCTCAGTCCAACTTTAGACAATAAACCCCTTTCCATGCCCCACCCCTATCCTCAGTTATAACTTCTATCCAAAATGTATTCATCTTTTTCTCCGACTTTTTTTTTTGATGCTTGTGTATTTAATACATATTTTCCAATTCAGTTCAGTGANAACCCTTTCCATGGCCCCCACCCATCCCAGTTCATACATTCTGCCATACATGTCTTACATCTTTTTCTCAGACTTTTTTTTTTTTTTGATTTTGTGTATTTCATACATCATTTTCCCATTCAGTTCAGGCATATTTCCCTTTTCCCTTTCCCCACCACCACACCACCCCATCCCAGATCATGCATCTGCTCACAACTGTCCTGCATCTTTCTCTCGGTTTTTTCCGATTTTTTAGCAATAAGTGATAATTTATGAGTACAAGCCAAGCCCCCACAAAAGGTAAAGGCTCCTTGCCTCTAAACTGGGATACCTGCAAGAAGAGAGTGATAAGACCCTGCTGTCAAAGACCTGACTTAACATGGAAAAGATGTTATTGAGACCACACTGAAAGTGTACAGATGTGGCTGGAGAGATGGCCTAGCGGGTTAAGAGCGCCGACCGTCTTACAGAGAACCCGGGTTCGATCCCCAGCACCACATGGCGGCTAGAAACCATCTAAACTCCAATTCCAGAGAACTCCAGTTCCAGGGGAATCCGAGACCCTCTTCTGACCTCCGCGGCGTTGCACGACACAGGTGCACAAACTTGCACGCAGACAGTACATTCATACACATACAGAAATAAATAAAAAAAAATTAAAAAAATAAAAAGTGTACAGATGGTCTCCGGAATACCAGAGAGTGTTACCAAAGGCCACTAAACCAAAGCAAATATGGGTGTCCTTGAGTCAAGCAAGACTCCTCCGTCAGCACCAGCTACACCTCACCTGCCTGGAAATACTGTGCAGCAGAGGCAGCCATATGCCTGTATATCCCAGATCTAATTGGCTATTGGCTCTCTCATTGGAGGAATAACCCACGGCTGATGCCACAAGTTTACACCCTCTAATGGTCAGGAGATGTTATAAGCCACAGTAAGACCCTGTCATATTCAACAGAAAAAAAATGTAATTCATTGATTAACATACCATCCAAACATCTGTGTCTATACCAAAGTAACCTACGATAACAATTAGTACTGTTAAATAAATAAATAAATAAATATCTATATATCTAATTGCTTGTGTTTCATTAGTAGGATCGAGAGGTTATTCCTGGACAAACTGTCAGCCCATGAAAGGAAACAGCCAGAATTGACCAGAATCCTAGACAACAGCTCCAGAGAAAGTAGACTGTTTTGCTTCTCATCCACCTGTGCCCCTTTTCTAAGCCTAGGAAAAATCTGCAGAAGAGGGGGCATGGTAGAATGTAAGGGTTGTGATTGGGGTAAATGGGGAAACTACAGCAATATAGCCTGGACACTCATTTGATCAACTTGATTGAACATACAAGCCTCCCCTGCTGGATGGTGGGACCAAGGGGCTGTGTAGGTTTGGACACAACTGTTTGCAAACTGGTTTTACATGAAGGATGCTTGTCCTCCTTTAATTTTATATTACTCTAAAGTATGAATACATACGTTCCCCTCATATACAGTAATTACAGAATCTGAAATTAAGTGGTGGATCAATTCTAGAGCACGTTAGGAGATTTACATTATGACAACATAGTTGTGTCATTTCACACATCATTTTCAGTTCAATTTAGACATATTCTGCTTTCCCTTCCCTGCCATCCACCCCACTTCATGCATTCTACCATACATGTCCTGCATCTATCTCTCAGTCTTTTTAAAGTTTTTCTCTGCAGAAATTTATTGAGATTTCAGATAAACAGAAATATAACAACAATGTTGTTCAGCTTGCCTTTCATCTGGAGATTTGGTGTTAGCATCTAAAACGAGGGAAACCATTCGCTGCTTGTTTATCTGGGACTGTGTTACTTCACTTAGTATAATGACTTCAAGTTACATCCATTTACCTGCAGACTTTCGAACTCAAATAGCAGCTGTACAAGAAATAAGGTCAACAGCTGACAAGTGGGACCTCATCAAACTCAAAAGCTTCTGTACAGTCAAAGAAACAATCAAGGAAGTGAAGAGAAAACCCACAGAGTGGGAGGAAACTTTCACCAGTGATACCTCTGACAGAGCATTAACATTCAGAATATATAAACTCCTCAAAAAACAAAGAAAACAAATGACTCACTCAAAAGATGAAGTAAAGAGCTGAACAGAGACTTCACCAGCGTTGAATTAAAGATCCCTGAGAAACATCTTAAAAAGTGTTAAACATCATTATTAATTAAGGAAATGTAAAGTAAAATCACTTTAAGATATCATCTCACTCTGATAAGACTGGCTAAGATCAAGAAAACAAAAGATACCAAACGCTGGAGAGGTTGTCTGGAAAGGGGAACATTCATCCACTATTGGTGGGAATGTAAACTTGTACAACCATTATGGAAAGCAGTGTGGAGAACCCTTAAAAGACTCAAAATGAGCCTTCTACCTGACCCAGTCATACCGCTCCTGGGTATATACCCACAAGACTCATCCTACTGCAAATATACATGCACATCTATGTTTACTGCAGCTCTCTTCATAATACCAAAGAGCTGTAACCAACCCAAATGCCCCTCAAAAATGTGGTTTATCTACACAATGGAGTTCTATGCAGTGGTAAAGAAAGATGACATCATGAATGGATGGAACTCAAAGCTATTATGCTAAGTGAAGTAACACAGTACCTCAAAACAAATGGGGGATGGTTTCCCTCATTTGTGGATGCTAGCACCAAATCCTCCAATTGAAATGCCAGCTGAGCAATGTAATTGTTATATTTCTTTCTATCTGAAAGCATCTTGATGTTACAATGTGAGTCTCTTAATGGGCCCTAGAATTAACTTTCCACTTACTTTCATACTTGGTAATTAATGTATATGGGTGGAGGGTATGTATTAATATTTTAGGGTTTTGGGGGGGTCTTTTCAAGACAGGGTCTCCCTGTAACCCCAGCTGTCCTGGAACTCACTCTGTAGACCAGGCTGGCCTTGAACTCACAAAGATCCACCTGCCTCTGCCTCCCAAGTGCTAGAATAATAAAATTAAAGGGAAAATATGAATTCCTAAACATATTTTGGAGTTAACATACAGTTTATTCCCGAAGGTCATAATTCTGGCACATTTATAATGCTTATATAGGCATATTTTGGAGCAATACAAATGGGAGAGAACAGCACCAACCTAAGGACTGGGTCAAAGAACAGATTGACAAGTAAATTCTGCCTAAAACAATAAACCTCTGCAGAGAAAAACTTTAAAAAGACTGAGAGAAAGATTCAGGACATGTATGGTAGAATGCATGAAGTGGGGTGGGGGGCAGGGAAAGGAAAACAATATGTCTAAATTGAACTGAAAATGATGTGTGAAATACACAAAACATCAATAAAAGTATTAAAAAAACTACTTTTCATTTCCTTAATTTTACCAGACCAATAGTTAAGCATTGGTTGCCAGTATTTCTGGGCTATGCATGCACACAGGCATGGATACTTATGTTTCTTGTGTACACAGAAATAAACACCACTAATGATACATGGATTGAAAAAAAGGGAAACTTTTTATTATAAAGTTGTATAGTATCTATGAAACAAAACAGCATTATATGAAAGTTGTCTTGGCTAGTTTTAAATAATCTATCACAAGTTGGAGAGCAATCTCTGGAGAAGAGAATTCATATACTATAAAAGAAAGAAGAATCTCATACGAGATGTGCAATTAAAAGCACAGAAGACAGAAAAATTATGGAATACAAAAAAGCAGGTGACAGAACAAGAAATCAAGTAGGAAGGAGGGGAAATGTGTTATACTGCACTAACAACTACATCAAGATCTACTTTAGACCCCAATAGTCTAAGTGTACCAACTACAAAACAAACTGTTAAAGAAGACCTAAGCAGAAGGACCAATTATGTCTTTCCAATAAGAAACTCATTTAAGACATAGCACACATATATTTAAGAGAAATGGGAAATTTAATATATGCTTTGGTAGCATAAACCAAAATAAAGCATGAGTATATTAACATCATAGAGAGCAGAATGTAGAGCATGGAAAATTATAGGAGAAAGAGGGGCTTTAATTGATAAAGGTGCTAGTAATCCTAGAATGTATAATAATCTTTAATATGCACATACCTAACAACCTAAATTTTGCCTTATGTATAAGGCAAAATTTCACTAGGAAAAATAGATGAATCTACTATTTTAATTTACACCAGCCTTTACAACATGTCCTGATTCAGAAAGTAATTTATAAATAGGGTTGATCTTAAAAGTTGGATATATTCTAAATAATAGCTAGAATCAGTTGGATACATTATAAATAACCAAGGAAATATTCAAGATAAAAAATAAAAATACTTTTGACCTTTGATAATGAAAACACAAGAAAATTGGTGTGATACTGTGAACAGTCATTAAGGGGAATTTGTAATATGAATTGTATACATTAAGGAAAAGAAGTAAAATGTCTAAAATCACTGGTCTAAAATTAGTCCTTAGGAAACTAGAAAATAAATGAAAATTAAATTTGAAGGAAGAAGAAGAAACAATAATAAGAATATAGTACAAGTCAACAAAACTAAAAACAAGGATTAGTTTAAAATCACCAACAAAGCCACAAGCAAATGCTTTGAAAACCTCAGTAAAATAATCTTCTAGCCAGGCTGTGAATGAGAAAGATATAGGATGAACAAATTGCTAACATAAGAAATGAAAAGAGTATTCCACATCTCCTAGACATTAGATAAATAATGAGGATGGATTACATACAACTACACACCTACAGTGTTTACACTTAGGTGAAATGGGCCAATACTTCCATATGATATTGCAATTAAATGACCATGCTTCCCTTTTGAGTTTCATTTTATCATTGAATGGGAGCATTCTTAAGACTTTTACACATGAAATTATATTTTACCTAGTGAGCATAAAACAGAAATTACCAGGTTTTTATTTTTTAATCAATCATAAGCATAAACAAATATATTTCCTCTTTATTTTCAGACTTTTGAAGAAAATTTTATAAGTGAAATCTCTAATTTAATAAGTTTAGAATCAATTGCTTTATTAGTAAAAAATAAAGAATGGAAATGGAAGATTATTTCCTCTTATCTTGGGAGGCCCAATTTAGCACTCTCTTTTATAATTCCATTGCCAAGCGAACTTCTCTGTGTGGAGTCCCCCACTCAGCAGTAATGAATTATTTCTTCCTGACTCTACCAATGTGTGATGAATGCTTTCTCCCGGGCAACTGTATCATACAATTGCAAAAAAACATGGTCTTTGACAACAAAAACTCGATTATAAATCCAGCTTATTATACCAGAAAACTATACTGGGAAAGGAATTTATCCATTTCGAGCTTCGTTTACATGATCCAAAAAGATATAAATAATATATTTTATATATTTATACTTTGAATTAAATGAGATGTTTGTATAATGCTTTTCTGCAATATCTGCACATATAATAAATATTAACTACTAATTATTATTTTTAAACTCATAAATAAATATCATTCTTCTTCGACAAGCTGAATTTGAGAGTCATAAATGCAAAGCTAATGTATGTTAATTTTAGAAATTATAATAGTATTGGTCTCTTCATGTGAAATTTATCATTAAAATTTGCAGCAGCGTTATAGTAAACTTGCTATTATTATAGTTATCAGATGAGAAATTTGAGGCTGGTGAGATATTTGAAAAGTTTTGCAACAATACAAAATGTAAGGCAAGCAACAGAACCCTACCTTAGTGATATATTAAAGAGATGATCAACATATCCTTGGAAACCTAGTAATAAAAGTGTGAATGAACACATCAGGATGGATACTGTTGAAAGAAGAAATGACCTGTCATTGAGAAGCAACAGTAATAAAAAGTGGAATAGACTCAGAGTCTACATCTCTAGTTCCTATTTTCTCCTTAGAAAAAGTGACCTGGAGCAAAGCAAACATCCTCAGCAACTCTCTTTGATCACATAAGTAAAAGGAGCAGTGGAATGATACCACAAAGGGAAGCAGCTCTGGAACCCAGAGAACATGAGGTAGATTTCAGTATACACACACATTTCATGAAGACAATGGTGAATGCCAACCAAAGCCTTGTGAAATAAACACAAGTTAAAGCATAACTCAGTAAAGGATAGAAATGTAGGGAAACACTACTTAAACAGAGGAGAAGAGGAGAAGAAAGGAGGGGAGTGAAGGAGAGAAGAGAGAGGACAGAGAGGGGAGGGGCTGAGAGGAGCAGAGGAAAGAAACTACTGGAAAGTAGGTTAAAATGATCATTTAAGAAAGTACTGGCAGGGCCCATAGCTCCCAGTGGAGTCTCAGTTATTTCTTCTTCAACCCTTTGATGAGTCTAAATGTGAAGTCTGTGCAATGTATACAGCAGGATCTAGGAAGCAGTGAAGCTGGAAGAGTGATAAAAGAATTCATGAACAAAGAGGTAAATGAAAACCTTTTTATATATTCTGCGAATGTTTTCAGCTGTTTGCAAAACTACTTTAAAACTTCCATAGGTGTCTACATAATAATGCAAAAGGAATGCTGAAAATATAATTTCTATTAAAATGGACATTTTAAAACTTTCTTGAGAAAATGACACTCCTTCTACCTGGTTGAATGTCTAGGAACACACTTCTAAAGAGATGAAGAAATTGTTGTATCAAGTATAACTTTTACTTATGCTTTGTCCCACCAAAGAGTGGGAAAAAGAGGGTGGGGTAAAAAGGAAATAGAAAGCCAATTATATGCTGATTTGCTAATGTTATTTTTCAGATTAAATGCCACTTCAAATTACAAAACCTCTAGTGCTTGAAGCTGTCACTCTCTGGTGAAGTCTTGTGTTAGGAAAGAAAATGTTGAAAAACAGGGCCCCTCAGGGGGCCAACTAAACTTTGACAGAGGTTTAACAGTCCTTGAAATTATATCCCCAAACCTTAGAGAGCCTGCTGATTCAGTGGGAAAGGACATAAGCTGAGAAAGTTATAAATAAACTCTTTTATCAGAGGCGATGGTGTCATGGTGACTTCAAAGACCAACACTTGGATAGTAAGTTCTCTGATGTTCTGAAGACAGTAAGAACTTTATTATATTGGACAGGTCATTCTTGGACTGAAGCTGAAATCTGATAGCACTAGTGATTTCTTTCCCTTCTATTTGTACAACTTTGAATGAATTTCCAGTCAACGAGGTCACTAATATGTATCATTAAATTTAAAAGTCACATGATACTGAACATCGTTCATGATATTCCCTATGGTAAAAATCTATGCTGGGTTACAACTTCGTAAAGGTGCACAAAATAACAGGGCATTTCAACAAGTCTTCTTGCTGCCCTAATAACCATGAAGGGTACAAATGGGAATCACTGGATTTTATTCCTGTAGAAACACGTTAGAGTTCAAAAGAATAAAGATAAATGTAACAAATGTACTTATTCCTTGGTAAATATATAAAGATTTGAAAAAATTAGAAAGGAAAAGTATTCAACATTTTTAAAGATTTATTTACTTATGTGTGTGTTCATGCTTATGTGTTGCTCACATGAGTGTGTCTCTGTGGAGATCAGAAGAGGGCATGATATTCCTTGGAAATAGAGTTACAGACAGTTGTAAACTGCCCAGCATGGGTACCTGGAACTGGAACTCTGATCCTCTGAAGACCAGCAAGTGCTCTTGGTAACCGAACTGTCTTTCCAGCTCATATTCAAACTTTTCTTCAGATAGGGACCAACTATATATCCCACCTGACTTGAACTTATAAATACAGGTATACGATCCCTTTGGAAAATATTCAAATTGCAATTTAAGCAATCACTTGTGGAAGAATTTGAAGTACAACTACCTGAAATGACATTATGAGAAATCCAAGCCATTCATCACATAAAAATATGTCATGCTATACTAGAAGTGTTAATAAAAAAAAGAAATTAGTAAGAGATGAGCCATGGCCCTAGAATATAAGCTTAAAGACTGAATGAAGCAGGGCATGGTGGTTCATGCCTTTAATCCTAGCACTTGGGAGGCAGAGGCAGGTGGATCTTTGTGAGTTCAAGGCCAGCCTGCTCTACAGAGTTCCAGGACAGCTGGGCTATAGGGAGACCCAGTCTTGAAAAGAACAACAATAAAAAAAAGACTGTAAAATCAACAATGGCTTAAAACATTCAACTTGAAGATTTTTATAGCTACATACATACATTTTAGGAATTTTTTTAATTAAATTTGATACAATGTGGGCATAGCAGTCAACTACAGCGAAGATCTATCTGTTTTCTATTATGCTCTTTTGGCAGTTGGGGTCAAGTACACAGGTCCTGTAGACACTTCTTGTATATGTGCATTGCATGCATGTTGGCCATAAAGAAACACATGCCAGACAAATCAAAAATGCATAACATTATCATTGACAATCCAAACAAAATAATCTGAAGCCTTGCTAGAAACTGATTGAAGAAGCTTTATTCCAAAAGATTCAGAAATTCTAGAATAGCTGTTAGCTTAATTAACGATGGAAAAAAAGAAAAATAAAATGAAAGAATGTGATGTTTGTGTCTCATACCAGGAATACTGTCCCTAATTTAGGTCTTTATAGTTGCTGTTAAATGTTGGGAACATATTATGAATGCTACCCTAGGCAGGTTTCTAGGAAGAAAGAGACATTTCTATCATGTCAGCACTTCACACAAAAGTGGAACAAATAGAATACCAGCATGCACACAGAACATATAATTTATTAGCTAATACTTGTTATTGCTTTAGTTACATAAAATATGCATATAAATCACTGTTTCTCAAAGCCAATTTTTATTGAAGCTTTATAAATTTCATACAAAATTTCCCAATCAAGTCTAGACCCATTCCCCATTCCTTGTCCCCCCCAACCCCACCAGAACTCATGCATTCTGCCAAACATGTTTTTCATCTTTTTCTCGGTCTATTTAAAAATTTTTGATGCAGAAGTTTACTGTTTCTGGCAGAAGTTCACCTTTTCAGTCAGTTCTTTGATTCAGTCTTTGTTGTTGTTGTTGTTGTTCCTTCCTATTTGCATCATTCCAAATACAGCAAAGATCTATCTGTTTTCTATTATGCTCTTGGCAGTTGGGGTCAAGTACACAGGTCCTGTAGACACTTCTTGTATATGTGCATTGCATGCATGTTGGCCATACATGCATGCCACACATATATCAAGATTATGACCTCATTTGATGACCATGGGAAGAGAAGACCGCAGTTTGGAGCACAAGGACAGGACTGATGGTTGTTTGGCCTTGCCAACGAGGAGCTTTTAAACAATTCCTTGAGAAAAACATGACATCTTTCAGGCTAATAAAGAAAAAAATGAATAATAATAAAAAAGATGTCATAAACCACTTTGTTCTGTATTGTTTATAAGCTCTTTGTAGTCTAATATTGGACAATAGTGTCGCCAAGAAGATCTATAATATAAGCAAGTAAAAACAGTAGCAAATGTGACTTGATACAAAGAAACAAATAGCTTGAGACAGAAAAGAACAGATTATTCAATAACACCTTCTTAATTAGGTGGGTTTAGGTTAGGCCTTATGGAAACTGGATGGAGCAGAGTGTGATCAGAGGAAAGCGATTCCAAGAAGCTGAAGGAACACTTACAAAGGGCCCAACAGAGCAGATGTACCTCTTGTCTCTAGTGAATTAAGGTGGATGAGTCATGCCAGATGTGAATCACAGTCCAGAGTGAGGATGGAGGAGGGGTATAAGGATGATGAAGATGCTTTATATGAGATACATAAAAATTCAATAAAAATATACATTGAAAAAGAAAGAAAGAAAGAAAGAAAGGAAGGAAGGAAGGAAGGAAGGAAGGAAGGAAGGAAGGAAGGAAGGAAGGAAGGAAGAAAAGAAAGAAAGAGAAAGATCTTCCCAATAAGGAAGAGAAAAAGAAAAATAATTATACTATTTTATAGCAGCCTGAGGCGCTGCTGCTCTAGTTGTGTCCTGACAGTCTCATGGCTTGGTTGATGGATATGCCTGATCTGTTGCTGATGCTGTAGCTCTGGATACCACTTAAAGTTTTATTATGGGGCTGGAGAGATGGCTCAGTGGTTAAGAGCACCAACTGCTCTTGCAGAGGACCCGGGTTTGATTCCCTGCACCCAAATGGCAGCTAAGAACCATCTTTAACTCCAGTTCCAGAGAAATCCGATGCCCTCTTCTGACCTCCGTAGCATTGTGGACATGGGTGCACCAACCTACATGCAGAAAATACACTCATACACATAAAAAATAAATAAATAAAAATAAAAATATCATTAAAAAGTAATATCATATTAGTAATATGGGATTATTTGTTTCTTTTTACCTAGAACATGATATATTGGAATGTGTGCTGGCATAAGAAACAAAGTTAGAATTTTAATTTTCATACATTTTGTAACTTTAGAATTATCCCTTCCTCAAGTTTAACTTTCTTACTGGAAAGTGAGAGCTAAATAATTTCCTTTAAAATGTTTGTTCATAACTCTATTTCAACACAGCCACAGACAGATAAAGTTGCCTATTTATGTTGAATTATCCAACGTTGTAAACTGGTACATTCTTTAAAGCTCACATCTGTGTGAAAATTTATAATTATGTTTAGCTAAACAAATGCTGCTTCCTAGGATAGAAGCAATTAAATTCATAACAAAACATTTTACAATGTTAATTTTTGAACAAGTGATTTTTTTCTCTATTAATTTATATCCTTAAGAACTACAAAATAGATGTTTATTAACATGAAGTTTGCATTTTCTTTTCTTCTTGCCCATCACCATGAGCCTCCTCACTCCGTCATTCTATCACCAACTTGACAGCCTCCAACAATATTTCATCCTTTCCTTTTCATCACCATCTTTATTTATACATTCCTTCAAGAACCAAAACAACTCTGTCTTGTCAAATGCAAATAAGTTAAGAAATTCCAAAGTATACACAAAGTGCAGTCTGTTCAAGTTCTCTCCTTAACAACTTGCATTTCCATGCAGTTTCATCTCACTTGTGAATGTAGGAAAACCTCTTACAGTATGTTTTTGGTTATAGTTCTACTCATTGTGTCATTTATCTTAAGTTTTTGTGAGTATGATATTGTTTTTAATAAGGGAAGAAACACTAACATATTAAAGGATGGCCCATCCAAGTCCTTGTAGTTCAACAATAATATATGTCTTTAAGGAGCTGGTAAAAAGAAGACAAGCTAACACGAAGACATGATCCAATAGCATGGAGTCATGATCTGATAGGATAAAGACATCATCTGACAGAATGGAGACATGATCTGATATAGTCACTGAAAATTTAAAATACAAATTTTGGGAGAGAAGGATTTGCAGTTAAGAGCACTGGCTACTCTTTCAGAAGACCCAGGTTCAATTCCAGTACCCACATGGTAGCTAACAACTGTCTGTAACTCTAGTTCCAGAGGATCTGATGCCCTCTTCTGGCCTCTGTAGGCATTACATACACCTGGCACACATGCGTGGAGACAAAACTCTCATACACAAATAAAATAAAAATAATAAATTTGTCAATACCAAATTTGGTTGAGTATGCTTGATGACCCTTAACTATTTCAAGTTTCCTTTACATGGCAAATGGCTTTATTCAGTTTATTTTTAAAATAAGTATAATCCTAACACCATGTCTACCCAGGTTCATGGGGGAGTGGGTGCCTATGGTATATGTGTGTGCATGAAGTTGGGTATTGACCCAAGAGTCTTGAGCATGCTAGGCAAGCACTGTACCGTTGAGCTACATCCCTCATTCTTTGAGAGTTTTGTCCCAATCCACTGCACCTGGCTCTGTTTCTGTATTTCAATAATATTACTTGTACCTTAAATCAAGTACCTAGATTTGACTTTGTTGCACAGGACTCTCCTCTGAGTCAAACAGAAGCTGTCTTCCTGAGTTCAGTCATGCCCAGTTGTCAAAAATCATCACGGCTGCCCTTGTTCATTGTTGACAACCTTTCAGAGGATGATGGTAAGGGAAAGCCACAGCACCCTCTCACCTGTGTATCCACCCACACTCCCAACCTTAAGTGGCAGTTCAGCCCTAATTGCATGTGGCCTCAGGGAAGGGCTAGAGTATATAGCCAGGAGGAGGCTAAGGAAGGCGGGCTATCTATTTATGTGGCTACGGGAAGGCCATCATCCCTAATAGGTGACAACTTTCCAGTGAAGCCTTATGAAGGGACATCCATACTCCTGTAAGTAACCCCTTTCCTATTGTTCTGCAAGTAAGCCCAATAAATTGATTGTTTTCCCAGAGTGCATTGTGGTGGAATTGTACCTTGGCTTGTCCTTGGAACCAAGGGTTGAGGGAATGGATACTGTTGCTCCACCAGGGAGCCACAAACCTTAAAGGTACAATTTTTAAAATCACTCCTTAACAAATATACTTTATTAAAACTGTCCTATGAAACTTGTCATCTATTATAATATTTGAGAGAGTTTTCTATTCAAAGTTTGTTTATATAAATACTGATTTATTTTAAGAGCAGATTAATCCATGTGTAAATAGACCCACTTTGGGGGTGCCTTCCTGCCCAGAAAGTAGTGAATAATGGGGTGAACAGCCTCATTTAATTTGACCTCTGAACCACTATATCAAAAGGGGTGTTGCTATTTGTACTTTGTGTTTTGATTTTTTTTCCTTTAACAGAATTTGATTGGCAGAAATTCTTTTCTTTCAAAGGTGAACACATGGCAGTTATAGCTTCAATGGTTTTTATCATATTCTCAAAAAAATTCTTAATTTTAGGCAAATACATAAGTAAATTATAGATGATTCATTATATGCCACAAGATGCAAAAATATTTCAGGAGCATCTTAACAAAATTTTATGATATAGCCTGTGCTATTTTGTTATGAGACTGGACAAAAACATTTGTATATATTTATCAAGTAATTAATGAATTAAGTAATAATCACATGAATCATGATTAAGTATATGATTACATATAAGATTACTATACAAAATAGATTCTAATACTCTACCTTCTATGTAAATTTTTATTATTATTGGGTGCATATGTATGAATGTGCTCATTCCACATCATACATGTGTAGGTCAGAGGAAAACTTTGTGGATTCAGTTTTCTCCTTCCAACTTTATGGGGGTTCTAGGGATTGAACCCAGTTCATTGCAATTACACAGCAAGTGCTTTACCCCTTAAACCATACCATCATCCCTATTATATCTTTAAAGGCAAACTAAGAACATCAGTGAAACTGTAAGAAAAACATAAAGACGTTCTTTGATCTTTGCACAATACCAAAAGACTGTAATGCCATCAAAAATTCAGAATAAAATGGAGTTTAAGGAAGTCACTTAGGGATGTGTAATCCTGGTCTGTATTAAGCACTATAATAGATTTCCTTCATTTCCTTTCAGGCTTGCTTTTGTAAAGGTTTGTACTGATGTGTATCAGACTATCTGAGAGTTGTTGAATAATAAGAAACTATAAAGCAAGGAAGTGAATACATCTATCTTATGAGAGTCTGCACAATGTCTCCACTTAGGTAAATATTCTCCTTACATTTCTATTCTTTAAAACCTATTACATGGTCACTTAGATAATTGTTATCAAAATAGGCCCCCTGATTGATTTATCTGGAAGAGTGTTTCTTATCTTCATTTGGAAACACAGTACTTCATATTTTAACTTTTCTCGAGGTCCTTAATTGTCAGCAATTTGTCACTAAATCATCTGCCAAGGACACCACACCAAAAAGGAAAAAAAAAAAAAAAAAGAGAGATAGGAATTCTAGGATGAAGCACTTTAATTAATCATTCACTTCTACATTCGCTGACTACACAACCAGGGGATTTGATTTCCAAATATTTAGTCTGAGGTCTTGCACATTAGGACACTTACTCTAAGACAAAGAAGCAGCAAAACTACTTAACACCTTAAGGCACAGCAGTGTTTTCGCTTGAAGCCCTCTCACAGCTGCCTGGTTCAGATATCACATTGGGAGCAAACAATACTAAACTCTTGGTTACACAATTCAGAAATGATTGTTTCCTTTGTTTTCCCATATGCAAAATTTTTCCCATACTAGAATTCTGTTTGTTGGTTTTATTATTTTTTTCTATACTCATCTTGGCAGTGACGTGACAACCATCAACAGATTTATTTTTATTATCGCTGTAATTGATACTCAGTTTCAAGTTAAGGCTTATAAAACCATTTTCTTCCTGTGTTTCCTAAAGACGTATTTCTGTGCAAACTCCAAGCCATACTTGCCATGGGATCATGTAGAAAGGCTGTGTATTTCCTTGCCTCATAAGTAAGTTGAGAAGAAAAAAAATGTAATTCATTGAGTCAGTAAACATGGCTTGGCTTAAGAGCAATTGTTTTGTGAATATTGCATCCTCTCTAAGTACTTGCTGTATTAGCCACCAGTTTCCCCTTCTGGGTGGGTTACATTCCACTGCTGATGTGCTTAAGTTTGAATTTCATTTAAATGTCTCCATTAAGGATGTTGATTTTTCAATGTTGTATTCTTGAAGACCCAACAAATCTACAGCCAATGAAAACTCATGCTTGCGGTTTGATGCCCAAAATACATCATCATGTAACTTAAAAAGATTATGCTATTTTACTGCAATATCGAATGGATTGTTTGTTACCTCCTATCAGATTAACCTCTAAGACTGTACCAGTTCATTACACATAGGCATCAGTCATTGAACTGCACCGCAATTTATTGTAATTAAGTACTTCTGTGTTAGGGAACCCAAATGAGATTGTCCATTATCAGTGCTGTTAATGGCTTTCTGAACAGTTGCCAGGTCATCCACCCCACCCACCCTTCAATAATAAAATAATTTTGACAAAGAGCCCATGTTTCAACATTTTTAATAAAAACAAAATAGAAAAACCATCAGTAACTGAGCAGTAAAGTTTTCTCTCTCTTTCTTCTTTGCCAAAACTAACAGAAAGGAAAATGTCCATCTGGCTCTTTGCCAAAATAGAGAGGAAATTGAATGGTTTCAGTTTTTATTCTTTGACTAGTAGCCCTGTGTATGTAGAACGCTTGGCTGTTGGGTTCATTTTGACAGAACTGAAACAACAGATAAGAAGTTTTGAGGACTCCATTCTGTAATTTATGGTGCTGCATTCTGTTTAAGATCTTTCAATACCACATAACAAATCAACATGATTTAGAAAATAATGTTGTTTCTGCCACTGACATAAGCCATATGTGAACTGCTAAGCTACTATGCCAGCCACAACTATAAATTTTGGTTATTTTCAGGAGATTCTTTATTATTTGGGGGCTCAGAATAATTCAAACCTTTATCATCATCTTGATTGATGTTTCAGTAAATTGCTGCCTGGTAATGAGCTGAAAGGTTTCTCACACTGAAGGAAGATAGAGCTGTTCTCAAATCAATTTCCCAGGTAATTCATTCAGAATGATAGTAAAAGAGCCTCTTTAGAAACCAGATTCTGCTCTATGAAAATCATTAAGGTTCCTTTCATGGACACTTAGGAATGTTATCCAAGGCATACAAATATCAGACACAGATAATATTTGATCCAGACAGTAGAGCAACTAATTACAAAAAAAAAACCAAACAAAAAACAAGAAAAAACAACACCCCCAAAAAAAAACCGAATAGAGTGTGGCGATTTATCATTCTATAGAAGATAAAGTGTGTTCTAACTACACATTTAAACGTACTCTGAATGTGTTGTAACAAGAAGCCAAGTGTCCATCATTCTGGTTGAAAATATCTGAAGTTACACATGTGGCTCAGAGGTGAAATATTTTGTGCTAAAGGTAGTTATGCCCCTTCTACTTTCTTCTCCTCTTTATAGTTCACATAAAGCCAGTATGAATCTGGTAACATCTAATAAACGTAGAAGTAACCTTTCATGAGCTCAGATTTTTTTTAATGCATTCATAGTTTTCTGGCTCACATATACTTAAAACAAAAAATTCAAGGACTAGAGTTTGTCAACGGTTGTCACACAGGACCACAGGATCTGAAATCAAAAGCCTCTGAGCAAGGCTCTGACTGATTATCAGTTCCAATGGGCCTTTGGGCAGCCTGGAGGATTACCAGTGTAGGTAATGAATGGGAAAAGCTTATATGTGAGAGGCAACACTCCAGGTCTGGGGCGCTCCCTCTTTCTCCATCTCTCCCTCTCTCTCCACCTCCTTCTTCCACTTCCCCCCCTCGTTCTTCTCCTTAACTCTCCCTTTCTCTTTCTCTCTCTCTCTCTCTCTCTCTCTCTCTCCATTTCTCCCTCTCTCCTTCTCCCTCTCCCTCTGTCTCCTTCTCCTTCTCCCTCTTTCCCTCTGTCTCCCTCTTTCTCCTCTCTTTCCCTTTTGCCCTCTCTCCCTCTCTCCCTTTATGACTGTGGACTAAATGTGACCTCCTGCATCAAGCTTCCAGGACTTACACATCATTACTGACAACTCCCTCAAACTCTGAGCCGAGGTTAGCCCTTACCTGTTTCTTGTCAGGTATTTAGTCCCAGCAAGAAGAAAAATAATATAATCAGAAAGTATGTTTAAATATCACCATGTTTACTACAAAACACTATTAAAGTTCATTACTACATCTTATTTGTCATTATAGGGAGAAAAAAAATCTAACAAAATAAGATTAATGCATCAAATATGAATTTCTAAAAAGCATTAAAGATCTGTATTCTCAAAAGTAATATTTAATGCTATTTTAGTATCTCTACTTTTTCTCCCTTTGAAACAACAATTTTACCTGAAAAAAAACTCTTTCTTTACAGTAGCAAGAAATAGATTCAGCTCAGCCCATTTCAAAAGTCAGTTCAGTTTATCCTTCATAATTATGTAGAATCCATTTAATTGCTTTCTACAGATTGTTTTTATACTACAGTCTAAAAATACCACTTTCAATATACATATGCATAATTTAACTTAAAATCTGTGTCCTATTCACAAATTTAGTCACAATTATCAGATTATTTGTCCATTTTATAGTTCTTTCACTTTCCAAAATTTAATATTATGAGATATTTGGTTACATAAATAAATAATTTAAAATAATAAAATGTGAAAAAATAAGATGGTCTGGAATTTTGAGTGTGAAAGTGAAATATTTTTTAAAATTAAAATTGAGTCTGGAAAGATAGCTCAGCCATTAAGAGCAAACACTGCTCTTGCAGAAGACCTGAGTTCCATTCCCAGCACTCACACGGGGTTGTTCACGTCTCCTTTCAACTCTAATTCCATAAAACACAATGGTTTCACCCAAGGAATTGAACTGGTACACAAACCCACATTCTTACACATACACTTTAAAAAACAAATTTTAAATTAAAAAGATTAAAGTTATGAAATATAAAAATAAATGTTGAGCTAAGGTTGGTTATGAATTAACTCATACCCTTTATTTAAATATTATTTCTAGTTAAAATAATGTATATGAACACATTTCAAAAATACCACTCTCCCATTTCGAAAATAATTTTAAAAAAACATTTAAAATTTTATATAATAAATAACATAAAATGAATACTAACATTGTATCTACCTGTATAAGTGTGCAATGCCTTGTGTTAAGAACTGAAGAAATTTTAGAGAATCTAAAACATAGATGGCTATTTTGCAACAAAATTAAGAAAATAAAATAAATATTCATTAAAAGTTATTGCAACATTCGCCAAAATGGTTATTGTTGGTTTCTCTTAAGTGAACTTGAGGCACAACGGGAAAGAATCTGTCTATAAGAGGGGAGTCTCCTGGAGTGATCTATGTGGAAGAAAACACAGAAGGCTTAGCACCTTGAAGGTAGAAAGGAGAGAAACCAGGCAAGGTGACCTACCTTTCCCCTTCCTTAAGGGGAAAGGTAGGTCAAGCTGTATTCAAATCACCAAAAAAAGAGAAGTTGAAATGAAACCCAAGTGTGAAGCAGCAGCTCTCTAATGTCCTTGGAGAGAATGCAGGGTTGCATTGACAGAGAAAGGCTCTGGTTAACTTCTGTGGATGTGTTATAATGTGGAAGAGTTGTAGAGTTTAGAAAATTGCTGTATTCCACTGTGATGTATTGACCTAACCCGTCAGAGATGTAGAATGTCAGCGGATTGCAATGGCTTATATCTGCATCTCATTTTTCAGCGAATGGTCCTGTGTAACTATTGGGTTTGGGAATCAAAAAGGAAAGTGGAAATCTGTGTCATTTATTTGCACTCTGGGGAAAGTGTATTATATTTATTATCATGGTATTCTTTGTCAGTTAACAATACGTAGATTAGTACAATAACTAGGAGACCCTTAATACATATACTTCAGTTTCAAGCCAATGATCTACAGATGGCTTATGATTTGTATTCCCTCTTTCAGATAGCATCAAAGTATTATCCATGAGACATTGCCATCTATTGCTAGCTTACTCTGGAATCAAGGGAGCATAACCCTGTGATTAAGTGGGACCCATAAACATCTGTTGATTTAAGCCTCTGGATGCAGTTAGGTTTCTTGAATCTAGCTTCCTCAAATTTATCTAACCACAATCCAAGATGAGGCTAATACCGTGAAAATTGCCAGAAAACGGGACCAGTAGACCTGTTTCAGGGCAGAACAAAGTGACCTGGCTCCTCCAGAATAGTCTTTCCTGAAATGTTTTCCTGGAAGTTCCTTGTTAGGTGCATTCCTTAGGAACAAAACACTGTTGAGTAAATAAGCTTTTATGTGTCCTTTTCTATCTTCCTTCCTCTTCTCCTTCCCTCTCTTTTCTCTCCCTCTTCTCCTACTTCCTTCTCACTTCCTCCCCCTCCCCCTCCTTCCCTTTCTTTCCTCCCCTCTTCCCCTCCTTTCCTCTTTCTTCCTCCTTTTGCCTACTTTTTTCTCTCAATCTCATTCTTCCTTTCTTCATCTTCTAACAGGGGAACAGCCTTTACCTTCCAAGAAACTGGTCATGATCAAATAGAGGACATGATTAAGAAAGGTATATTCCACACAAAGGAGAAAAGGCTAGAGCATTTGTTAGCCTACCCTTGTATTCATAGTCCTCAAAGTTCCCTGATCCACTTCTCCACAGGAGTTCCAGCTAAGGACACAAGGATGTCTCTGGGATATTCTCAGCATCTACATGATCATTAACACATTGCTGCACTAAGTTCTCCATTTATAGAACTCCATTACCTATCTTGTGGGGACTAAAAACAGAGCTCAAGCCACCTGGATCCAGGACTCTGGTTCCATGGAGTTTAGGGGCCAATTAGAACTGATCTTTAGCTGTGATTTTCCATGTAAGAAAACATGTAAATTAAACATATTATTAAAGTCACAACTTTTATTATTATTTACTTTTAATGGTGTGTGACTGTGTGAAAAAGTGCTTTGATTTGTCTGAAATTTTCTTCTTTGCAATGAACTTTTTTTAATTAATTTTATTTATTTCTGTATGTGTATGAATGTACTGTCCGCATGTAAGTCTGTACACCCGTGTCATGCAATGCTGCGGAGGTCAGAAGAGGGTGTCGGATTCCCCTGGAACTGGAGTTCTCCTGGAATTGGAGTTTCAGACGGCTCTTGGCTGCCATGTGGGTGCCGGGGATTGAACCCGGGTCCTCTGCGAGAGCATCGGCGCTCCTAACCGCTAGCCATCTCTCCAGCCCCTGCAATGAACTTTTCTTTAGGAAGAATTGTATCAATAGTGGATCAACTCTTGTGGAGCTAGGATTATGTGGCGTGGTGGTGCATGCCTTTAATCCTAGCACTCAGGAGGCAGAGGCAGGTGGATCTTTGTGAGTTCAAGGCCAGCCTGGTCTACAGAGTGAGTTCCAGGACAGCTGGAGCTACAGGGAGACCCTGTCTTGAAAAGACAAAAAAAAATTATTTAGTACTTAAAGTATACAACAATTTATTTTGTAATTTACCTTCTTATTGTCAAATACACCAGACTTCTAGCCAAAACTATTTCCTCTACAAAGTGAGTTCCCTTTAAAAGTTAGTACATAATATCATCTTGTTATTAGACTATTTTAACTTTTAAAAGTAAGCATTTTTTAAAAAAAGAATGTGGATGTATGAATGGGTCAGGTGGTAGGTTCATTTTGAGTCTTTTAAAAGTTTTCCACACTGCTTTCCATAGGGGTTGCATGAATTTGCATTCCCACCAGCAATGGATGAGTGTTCCCCTTTCCCCACAACCTCTCCAGCATTTAGAATCATTCATTTTCTTGAACATAGGCAGTCTTACTCAGGTAAGATGATACCCTTTTAAAATTGTTTTTGTCAGGTTAATTTTTTAATTTTTATTTATTTTTTATGTGTATGAATGTACTGTGTGCATGTAGGTCTTTGCATCTGGGTCATGCAATGCTGCAGAGGTCAGAAGAGGGTGTCTGATTCCCCTGGAACTGCAGTTAAAGGTGGCTATCAGCCACCATGTGGATGCTGGGAATCGAACCTGGTTCCTCTGCAAGAGCAGTCAGTGCTCTTAACTACTAGGCCATCTCTCCAGCCCTGTAAGATGATATCTTAGTATGGTTTTAATTTGCATTTCCTTAATTATGTTAGTGATGTTGAACACTTGTTAAGATGTTTCTCAGCCATCTTTACTTCTTCATTTGTGAAGTCTCTGTTCAGCTCTGTACTCCATCTTTTGATTGGGTCATTTGGTTTCTTACCCACAAGACTCGTCCTATCACAGAGATACATGCACATCTATGTTTATTGCAGCTCTCTTCACAATAGTGAAGAGCTGGAAGCAACCCAAATGTCCCTCAACTGATGAGTGGATAAAGAAAATGTGGTATATCTACACAATGGAAGATAAAGAAAGACAACATCATGAACTTTTCAGGCAAATGGATGAAACTAGAAGCCATTATGCTTAGTGAAGTAACACAGTCCCCAAAAAACAAAAGACGTATGGTGTCCCTCATTTGTAGATCCTAGCATCAAGTTCCCATTTGTAAGGCAAACTGTATAACTTTTCTTTCTCTCTCTTTCTTTCTTCCTTTCTTTCTTTCTTTCTTTCTTTCTTTCTTTCTTTCATCTTTCTTTCTATAAATATAATACCTGATGTTACTGATCAACTTACTATATAATGTGGGAATGTAAAGTAATATTTTTTTTCTTTACCTGCATACAACTCTGATGTCAAAATGTGAATCCCTAAACATGTTTTGGAATTGTCCTATAGTTTTTTTTTTTCAAACGTCACAATTTTGGTATATGTGTGATGTGTGTATATACATATTTTCAAGTGATACAAATTGGAAGGAACAACAACAACAACAAAAGACTGGGTAAAAGAACCGACTGAGGGCTGGAGAGATGGCTCAGCAGTTAAGAGCACAAAATTTCCCGCACCCACATGGCGGCTAAGAACCGTCTTTACCTCCAGTTCAAGGGGAATCCGACACCCTCTTCTGACCTCTGCAGCATTGCACAATATGGGTGCACCAGCCTACATGCATACAGTACATTCATAAACATTAAAAAAAAATTCAAAAAAGAACCGACTGAAACAGCAAGCTTCTGCCCAAAACAGTAAACTTCTGCATTGAAAAATGTAAAAAGTCTGAGAAAAAGATGCAAGACATGCAGTGCAGAATGCATAAACACTGGTGGGGTGGGGGGCAAGGAAGGGGTATACATTTTTTTAAGAAATTTTGTATGAAATGCACCAAACTTCAATAAAACTTAAAAAAAAGAATGTGGATAGAAATAGTTTAGATTTATATATTCTTTTCTAGATTTAGCAATTCCAGGACAACAGAGCCCACCTATATATGTGTCACTGTATCCCAAAATACATACAGGACTATTCTCAACACAATTCATCATCATGTAGAACTTATTACCCCAAATCCAGTGTCATGCTTTCCTGAAATTGCTGTTTATTTTTAAAGTTATCTTTGATTTAAATAAACTGAAAAACCATAAGATCTAAAAATATAAAATTAAAACATGGAAAGCATTATCATTAATTTTGCAATAAAAATCAAGGAAGTAATACCATACAATAAATTGATACGGGGAATTGCAATAAATGTTTATAGGTACAAATAAGAGTTGAACATTCACATGAAGGAACACAGCATACAGACAGGTCCTCTACCCAGACAGATCCTCCTGGAGGAGTGTGTGTTCTGAATGAACCGATTGTGTTTTTACAATGACATTTGACTAAGATGGGATATGGTGCTTTGGGGATTCCTTCAAGGGGAATCATAAAGTCCTCCTGTAAAGACACCACTCAAGAGCCTCAATAAAGTTGTTCCATTTTCAGCCTTTTTTCTTCTTCCTATTCTATCCCAGGATGGGTGTATATCATTCTGAAATAGATTTACGTGAAATTTCCCTGCCTTCATTTCTGCCTCAGGGGACTGGCAGTGGGTCAATTTTCAAGTTTTCAAAAACTTTTAGTAAAACAAAAGGCAAAAACACAATGTATCCACTGTCAATAATTTTTGCCTGTAGAGTAACATAGTGAGTAGAGTGTTTAGTTATAACTGGAATGAAGATTTTTTTTTTACCCCAGACAATATAAGAGTTTACTGGGTGTTCTGGACTTGAATATTCTCCAGAATAAAAGAGGGTATCCCCTAGGCCACTTTTTAGGAACAACATGTAACAATCCTATACTAAGTATTTTTTTAATATAAAGCTTTTACTTAATGTAGTTACTAAACATAGAAAATGTAATTAAAATATTTTTCAATGAAGTAATCTATGATCCAAAAGTTTTTTGCAGCTTCTGAAACCCAAAGAGGAAATTTTGTAAATGGAAATTTAAACCAGATGTTATAGCACATGCCTGTGATTCCACCACTCAGGAGACAGAGGCAGGAGGATCTCTGTGAGTTCCAGCCTGGTCTACATAATGAGTTCCAGGACAACTGGGGCTACAGGGAGACCCTGTCCCAACAATACAAGAAAGTAGAAATTTAATTACCTCATAGGAACATAAACACATTTTGCATTCAATTTTGAAATGTGTGTTATTTAATCAGTATGTCACAGATAATACACAAGACATAAATGAGAAAAAACAAGCAAGCTTTTTTTTTGACTCCACAAAATCAATTAGAAATACAGAGATCAAGACAAATCTGTTACTTCTTTGTATCATCCTTGATATTCAAAGAGTGTCTGAAAGAGTGAACTTTTAAAATCTTTTCTGATTTAAGGGAATTTTGTATCTGAAATCATTTCTACCTCTCTTTCCCTCTCTAATTCTTTGCACACATTGCTGCCACTCCACTCCTTTTCAATTTTATGATCTATTTAATTATAATTGTTACACTATATATATGTATATGCATATGTAGCTTACTGAGTCCATTTACTCATATATGCATGAGTTTAGGGCTGACCACTTGGGATTTGGCAATCTAGTGGAGAGATTATCCTTGGGTAAAACTGATAACCCTACCCCCAGCAGCCTTGCCTAAAAGCACATCATCTAGGGATAAGACCTTGTGTAATTTCTACTACCAACATTGGAATATCATTTGGTGCTGTCACTATGCATGTCTTGTTCAGGCAACCATATTGTTGAAATTTCATAGCTGAGTTTCTCCATCCCTTCCAGAAGATAGTGTCTAGCAGCAGGTGTCCCAATTGCTGGATTTTACAGTTTTTCACCCCCTCTCCAACACTGTTCCTTGAGCATTGGGCATATTGGTTCCATTGTATAATTTTCAATTTCTGCTAGGCACTCCATGGTCACTGATTCTTTGCATTTTGACCAGTTTTGGGCCTCTGTAATAGTTGCCCTCTGTTGAAAAAGAAGTTTTTGATGGGAGTGAGAGCTACACTTTCCTGTACATATCAATATAACAAGTATTGGGGCTAGAGAGATGGGTCAGTGGTTAAGAGCACTGACTGCTGTTGCAGAGGACCTTAGCATCCACATGGGGGCTAAGAATCATCTTCAGTGCCAGGTGTGGTGGTGCACACCTTTAATCCCAGCACTAGGGAAGGAGAGGCAGGTGGATCTCTATGAGTTCAAGGCCAGCCTGGTCTACAGAGTGAACTCCAGGCCAGCTGGGACTAAAGGGAGACCCTGTCTCAAAAGTACCCAAACAGAAAGAAAGAAAGAAAGAAAGAAAGAAAGAAAGAAAGAAAGAAAGAAAGTCACCTGGTCTCCATAGTGAGTTCCAGGCCAGCTGAGTCTACAGGGAGACCCTGTCTCAAAAAAAGACCAAACAAGGGTCTCACCTTGCCCTTAGGGGGCACACCATCAGCCCCCGGAACTCTCAGCTCAGACTCCAGACACCCGCCCAGAGTCAGTGAGATTCTGGTGAGGCAAGGCAGACCTGCCTGGACCCTTGAGGGCCTACCAGCACACTGGCCAAAGTAGCAACCCAATCCAATGCTCCCCACCATGTCATCGTGGTGGAGCTCTGGTGCAGAGGACCCAACAGGTGGAGCATTGGTGATTATAGTCTGTGCAGCCAACATTGAGGTCCCAGAATTCAAAGAAACAAATAAACAGACAAATCCACATGCCAAAGACACAAAGAAAAAACAACATGGGAAAGCTCATAATAAATCCACACCAACCTCTACCAACCCTACAGAATGTCCCTACAATGAGATCTCTGAGGAAAGAAGCCAAGACACTGACCTTAGAAGAACAACTGTAGACACATCCAAAGAAATCAGAGAACTAAGGGAAGAGAATGAAAAACCCAGGAAGGACCTAGAGGGAGATAATGACAAAGGGTAGAAAGAACTATGGGGAGAGACTGAAAACCTCAAGAAGGACCTCGAGGGAGAAAATCACAAAATCCTGAAAGAAGTGGAAACACTGAAAAGATCCCAGACTGAAACGAAAAAAGAAAATGACCAATGAACAAAGGAGCTACAAGATGAGAAAGAAAGGCTGCAGAGGGAAGTGGAAAATCTAAACAAATCACAGGATGAAATGAAAAAGAATATTGAACATTCATACAACCACCAGGAAAGGATGGGAAAAAAGCCTCAGAAGCAGAATGGGAGGAGCAGAAAATGAATATCAGACCTGCAGGATAATACGGAGCAACTAGAAAGCTCAAGTAAAGATTACAAAAAAACTAAAAAAAAAAAAAAAAAAAAAAAACAAGAGTAGAACAACCAGGAAATGTGGGACACTATGAAAAGACCAAACCTCCACATCATAGGGATAGAGAAGTCCCAAGACAACACTATTGACCAGATCTTCAACAGGATAATAGAAGAAAATTTCCCCAAACTGAAGAAAGACAATCCCATACAAATACAAGAAGCACATAGAACACCAAGTAGATAGGACCAGAAAAGAAACTTCCCACACCATATCATTGTAAAAACACTAGATGCTCAAAACAAAGACAAAATACTGAAAGCCACAAGAGAAAAACAACGTTACATATAAGGGGAAACCCATCAGAATCACAGCTGATTTCTCAGCCCAAACAATGAAAGCTAGAAGAAAATGGATCAAAATATTCCCTGTGTTAAACGACTTTAGATGCCAACGCAGATTACAATATCAGGCAAAAATGTCAATTATAGTCCAAGGAGAAAGAAAAATATTTCATGACATAAACAAGATGAAACAGTACATGTCTAAGAAACCAACACTTCAGAAAATCCTTGAAGCAATCCAAAGAACAGAGGAAAGAAACAACTATCCCTAAGCAATTAAAGAGAGAAAGCAAAAAAATCATAACAGAGTACATATAAACCTAGACTAAGAATGCAAACAATAAACTAAGGTAAAAGGAAGCAACACACATCTCTCAATAATAACATTAAATACTAATGGTCTAAACTCCCCAATCAAAAGACATAGACTGGGAGAATGGATTAGGAAACTGAACCCTTCCATATACTTTCTACAAGAAATCCATCTCACCCTCAAGAACAGACACCACCTTAGAATGAAAGAATGGAAAAAATATTCCAAGCAAATTGTACTAAGAAACAAGCTGGAGTGGCTATTTTAATATCAGACAAAGTAGATCTCAAAGTAAAATTAATCAGAACAGACAAAGAAGGCCATTACATCCTTGTCAAAGGAACAATGAACCATGAAGACTCCACAATCCTAAATATCTATGCTCCAAACTCTAGTGCTCTTAACTTTATAAAAGAAACTCTGCAGGACCTCAAGACACAGATTAATCTTAACACACTAGTCTATTAGTGGGGAACTTCAACACCCCACTGAGCCCCTTGGATAGATCAACAGGACAAAATATAAACAGAGAGACATCAAAAATGAAAAATACAATACACCAAATGTACCTCACAGACCTCTACAGAATATTCAACCCAAATACCAGAGAATATACTTTCTACTCAGCATCTCACAGAACATTCTCCAAAATCAACCACATACTGGGTCACAAAAGGAACCTCAACAAATACAAAAGTATAGAAATTATTCCATGCATTCTATCAGACCACAGTGCAATAAAGCTCAATATGAACACCAGAATAAGTCCAACTAGCTACAAGAACACCTGGAGACTAAACGACACAATCCTGAATAACGAATGGATCAGGGAAGAAATAAAGAATGAAATAAAAGTATTCATGGAACTGAACAAAAACGACAGTACAGCACAACAAAACCTGTGGGATACTTTAAAAGCAGTCTTGAGAGGGAAATTTATAGTCCTAAGTGCCCACATAAAAAAAAAAGAAAACAAAACAGAAAGGGAACAAGCAAATGATCTAACACTGCAGCTAAAAACACTTGAGAGACAACAACAAATGAACCCCAAACCCAACAGACAGGAAGAAATAACAAAAATCAGAGCAGAAATTAATGAAATAGAAACAAAGAAAACAATACATAAAACCAGTGAACCCAAAAGCTGTTTCTTTGAAAAAATAAACAAAATAAACAGACCTCTAGCTCAGTTAACCAAAAAAGAGAGAGAGCAACTCTAAATCAATAGCATTTGTGATGAAAGGGTAAACATCACAAAAGACAAAGAAAAGATCCAATCATACGGGAATACTTCAAAAATCTATACTCCACTAAATTTGAAAACCTAAGAGAAATGGATGAATATCTGAAATCCTGAGAACCAACAAAGCTTAACCAATAAGAAACTGACAGTTTAAACAGACCCATAATATTTGAGGGAATTGAAGATATAATAAAAACCTCCCGCCGGGCGTGGTGGCGCACGCCTTTAATCCTAGCACTTGGGAGGCAGAGGCAGGCGGATCTTTGTGAGTTCAAGTCCAGCCTGGTCTACAGAGCGAGTTCCAGGACAGCTGGGGCTAAAGGGAGACCCTGTCTCGAAAAGACCAAAAAATAAAAAATAAAAAATAAATAAAAAAATAAAAAATAAAAACCTCCCAACTAAAAAAAGCCCCAGTCCAGATGGTTTCACAGCAGAATTCTATAAAACATTTGGAGAGATCCTACAACCATTGCTACTCAAACTGTTTAGAAGGATAAAAACAGAGGGAATTCTCCTAAACTCCTTCTATGAAGCCAGCATCACTCTAATACCAAAACCAGGCAAAGATGCAAACAAAAAAAGAAAACTATAGATCCATGTCACTAATGAACATAGATGCAAAAATTCTCAACAAAATACTTGCAAATCGCATACAGACTGTGGTGGTTTGAATGAGTGTCCCCCATAGGCTTTAAGTATTCAGACATTTGTCTCCAGTTGGTGGCACTGTTCTTGGAGGTCTTAGAAGGTGTGGCCATGCTAGAGGAAGTACGTTATTGGGGGCAGGCTTAGTGAGTTTAACAAGCCTTGTGGTC
>VZQC01014894.1:3727235-3744721 GCA_009823505.1 Rhizomys pruinosus | reverse complement strand
AACCATTTCCCTTAAAGGAAAGAGCTTGGCAAAAGCTGCCCATCACCACTCCTCCTCAACATAGTGCTTGAAACACTAGCTAGGGCAATAAGACAAGAGAAGGAAATGAAAGGAGTATTAATCAGAAAAGATGAAGTTAAGCTATCCCTTTTTGCAGATGATATGGTAGTTTACCTAAGGGATGCTAAAAACTCTACCAGAAAACTTCTAGAAACGATAAAGAGTTTTAGTAAAGTGTCTGGCTACAAAATTAACCTAACAAAATCAGTAGCCTTTCTTTACACCAACAGTAAACAAGTGGAGAAGGAATATAAGGAGAACTTCCCACTCACAATGGCCTCAAAAATAATAAGACCTCTACAACAAAAATTTTAAACCCCTGAAGAAGGAGAAAAAAATGACATTAAAAGATGGAAAGACCTCCCATGCTCATGGATTGGGAAAATTAACATAGTAAAAATGTTCATTTTAACCAAATTGATATACAGATTCAATGCAATCCCAATCAAAATCCCTACGAGATTCTTCACAGACTTGCAAAAAAAAATCCTTAAATTCATATGGAAAAACAAAAGACCCTGAATAGCTAAAGCAACCCTGAGTGAAAAATGCAATACAGGGGGATTGTCCTACCAGACTTCAAACTATATTACAGGGTCATAGTCATAAAGGCAACCTGGTACTGGCACAAAAACAGACCAGTTGACCAATGGAACAAAATTGAAGATCCGAACTTGAGCTCATACAATTTCAGCCACCTCATATTTGACAAATGGGCAAAAAAACCCTCAATGGAGGAAGGATAACATCTTCAGCAAATGGTGCTGGCAAAATTATATTATCATTTGTAGGAGAACAAAATTAAACCCCTAGCTCTCACCCTGTACAAAAATCAGCTCCAAGTGGATCAAAGATCTCAATGTGAAGCCCGAAACCCTGAAGGTGATAGAATAAAAAGTTGCCAACAACCTACAAGACATAGGTGTAGGAAAAGACTTTCTAAATCAAACAGCAGCTGCACAGGAAGTAAGGTCAACAATCGACAAATGGGACCTCATAAAACTCAAAAGCTTCTGTACAGGGAAAGAAACAATCAAGGACGTGAAGAGAAAACCCACAGAATGGGAGGAAATCTTTACCAGTGATACATCTGACAGAGCATTGACATCGAGAATATATAAACTACTCAAAAACCAAATAAGTAAGAAGACGAATGACTTACTCAAAAGATGGAGTAAAGAGCTGAACAGAGACTTCACCAGTAAGGAAGTAAAGATGGCTGAGAAACATCTTAAGAATGTTCAACATCATTAATAATTAAGGAAATGCAAATTAAAACCACTCTCAGATATCTCACTCCAATATGACTAGCTAAGATCAAGAAAACAAAAGACACCAAATGCTGGAGAGGTTGTGGGGAAAAGGGAATCAACCACTGCTGGTGGGAATGTAAACTTGTACAACCACTGTGGAAAGCAGTGTGAAGAACCCTTAAAATACTCGAAATAACCCTACCACCTGACCCAGTCATACCACTCCTGGGTATATACCGCAAAGACTCATCCTACTGCAAAGATACATGCACGTCCCTGTTTATTGCAGCTCTCTTCACAATAGCAAAGAGCTGGAACCAACCCAAATGGCCCTCAACAGACGAGTGGATGACAAAAATATAGTACATCTACACAATGGAGTACTATTAAGTGGTAAAGAAAGATGGCATTAGGAACTTTGCAGGTAAATGGATGGAGCTCAAAGCTATTATGCTGAGTGAAGTAACACAGTCCCAGAAAGACAAATGGAGAATGGTTTCTCTCATTTGTGGATGCTAGCACCAAATTCCCCAGACGAAAGGCAAGCTGAATGACATTATTGTTATATTTTTTGTTTATCTGAAATCACCTATGTTGGTATAATGTGAATCTCTCAACGGACTCTAGCATCCACACAACAATTATTCTCAGACTCTGTAATTACTGTATATGGGTGAATAATATGTATCTGTATTTTAGAGTAATATAAAATTAATGGAGGAAAATGTGAAATCCTAAGCATAAAAAAAGACTGAGAAAAACATGGAGGATTATTGAGTGGGCCTTAAATCTAATTAGACAGCTATTGGTTACCCCAAAGTGAAAGTGCCACTATTGCAACATTAGGGACATTCTGCTGAGCCTTGTAGGCTATACAGTTGGCTGTGACTGTTGTTTACATTTCTGCCTTGGCAGTTTGCATGAAACCCTCTGATATTATGAGGTCTAGATTTCAGGGAAGAAGATTCTAGGTCATTTCATTCAGATCCTGGAAGTCATGTGTCTAAATTTTGTAGTGTACTTTCTAGTTCTGGGAGGAAACCAAAGGCAATAGAAATAGCCTATGCTGTTGTGAGAGTCTTGGCCTACTCTGACCAGAACCTCAAAGGGAGATTCTCCATACCTGATACTCAAATTTTGGGCTATATGTACACACACATTTGTAAGTATTTCTTGGACTTTTGAGACAGGGTCTCCCTATAGCCTCAGCTAGCCTGGAACCCACTATGGAGACCAAGTGACTTTATTTATTTATTTATTTATTTATTTATTTATTTATTTATTTATATTTGGTTACCTTTGAGTCAGGGTCTCCCTTTAGTCCCAGCTGGCCTGGAGCTTGCTCTGTAGACCAGGCTGGCCTTGAACTTACAGAGATCCCCCTATCTCTGCCTCCCAAGTCCTGGGATTAAAGGTGTACATCACCACAACCTACTTTCTATAAGTAGTTTTAAGTAAGGTTATAAAATATGGCACTTTCTTTTTTTTCACATAAATTTATTTATTTATTTTTAACAAATCTAGACCCGTGTTCCCGCTCATTCCCCCACCCCGCCAGAGCTCATGCATTCTGCCAAACATGCTTTCCATCTCTCAGTCTTTCTCAGTATTTTCCATGGGGAAGTTGACTGTTTTGAGCAGAAGTTCACCGTCTCAGTCAGTTCTTTGATGCAGTCTTTTCTGTTGTTGTTGTTGTTTCCAAAATGTATTATGCCCAACTGCTTTGTACAAAAGCTCAGGGGGCCCTACACAAGAAATACTTACAACTGGGTAATTGGCACTAGCATCCACAGATGAGGGATACCATTCGTCGTTTGTTTTTCTGGGACTGTGTTACTTCACTCAGCATGATGTCCTCTAGCTCCAGCCATTTTCCTGCAAAGCTCGTGATGTCGTCTTTCTTTACTGCTGCATAGAACTCCATTGTGTAGATGTACCACATTTTCTCTATCCACTCGTCAGTTGAGGGGCATTTAGGTTGGTTCCAGCTCCTTGCTATTGTGAAGAGAGCTGCAATAAACATGGCCGTGCATGTATCTCTGTGGTGGCGTAAGTCTTGAGGGTACATGCCCAGGAGTGGTATGGCTGGGTCGGGTGGCAAGTTCATTCCAAGTCTTCCAAGGGTTCTCCACACTGCTTTCCATAGTGGCTGTACGAGTTTACATTCCCACCAGCAGTGGATGAGTGTTCCCCTTTCCCCACAACCTCTCCAGCACTTGGTATCATTTGTTTTCTTGATCCTAGCCAGTCTTATTGGAGTAAGATGATATCTTAAAGTGGTTTTCATTTGCATTTCCTTAATGATTAGTGATGTTGAACAGTTCTTGAGGTGTTTCTCAGACATCTCTAATTCCTCACTTGTGAAGTCTCTGTTCAGTTCTTTGCTCCATCTATTGAGTGGGTCATTTGTTTTCTTTTTTCTTTGTTTTTTGAGTAGTTTATATATTCTGGAAATCAATGCTTTGTCAGATGTATCTGCAGTGAAGGTTTCCTCCCACTCTGTGGGATTTCTCTTCACTTCCTTGATTGTTTCTTTTGATGTACAGAAGCTTTTGAGTTTGATGAGGTCCCATTTGTCAATTGTCGACCTTAATTCTTGTGCAGCTGCTGTCTGATTTAGGAAGTCTTTTCCTACGCCTATGTCTTGTAGTCTGCTGCCAACTTTTTCTTCTATCACCTTCAGAGTTTGGGGTTTCACGTTGAGGTCTTTAATCCATCTGGAGTTGACTTTTGTACAGGGTGAGAGGTAGGGGTTTAATTTCATTCTTCTACAAGTGGTGATCCAGTTTTGCCAACACCACTTGCTGAAGATGCTGTCTTTTCTCCATTGTGGTTTCTTGGCCCCCTTGTCAAATATGAGATGGCTGAAATTGTATGTGCTCAGATTTGGATCTTCGGTTTTGTTCCATTGGTCAACAGGTCTGTTTTTGTGCCAGTACCAGGCTGTTTTTATGACTATAGCCCTGTAGTATAGTTTAAAATCTGGTATAGAGATCCCTCCTGTGTAGCTCTTTTCACTCAGGATTGATTTGGCTATTCGGGGTCTTTTGTTTCTCCAAATGAATTTAAGAACTTTTGTTTCCAAGCCTGTGAAGAAACTCTTGGGGATTTTGATTGGGATTGCATTAAATCTATACAAGAGTTTTGGTAAAATGGACATTTTTACAATGTTAATTTTCCCAATCCATGAGCATGGGAGGTTTTTCCATCTTCTGAGGTCTTCTTCAATTTCTTTCTTTAAGGGTTTAAAATTTTTGTTGTAGAGGTCTTTGGTGTCTTTGGTTAGGTTTGTTCCTAGGTATCTTATTGTTTTTGAGGCTATTGTGAGTGGGAAGGTCTCTTTGAATTCTTTCTCCAGTTGCTTGTTCTTGGTGTAAAGAAAGGCCATTGATTTTCTAAGGTTAATTTTGTATCCTGCCACTTTGCTGAAGCTGTTAATCGTTTCTAGGAGTTTTCTGGTGGAGTTTTTTGCATCTCTTAAGTAAACAATCATATCATCAGCAAATAGGGATAGTTTGACTTCCTCTTTTCCAATTAGTACTCCTTTAATATCCTTTTCTTGCCTTATTGCTCTAGCAAGTGTTTCAAGCACTATATTGAAGAGGAGTGGTGATAGGGGGCAGCCTTGCCGAGTTCCTACCTTTAAAGGGAATGTTTCCGTCATTTCCCCATTTAGGATGATATTGGCTGTGGGTTTCCTGTATATGGCTTTGATTACATTGAGGAATGATCCCTCCAATCCAATTCCTTCTAGGACTTTAAGCATGAAGGGATGCTGGATTTTGTCAAAGGCTTTTTCAGCATCAATTGAGATGATGGTGTGGTTTTTGTCTTTGATTCCGTTTATGTGTTTGATGATGTTTATTGATTTTCGTATGTTGAACCATCCCTGCATCTCTGGTATGAATCCAACTTGGTCATGATGGATGATCTTCTTGATGTGGGTCTGTATGCGATTTGCCAGTATTCTGTTTAGAATTTTGGCATCTGTGTTCATGAGGGAGATGGGTCTATAATTCTCCTTTTTAGTTGTATCTTTGCCTGGTTTTGGTAATAGAGTGATGTTGGCTTCATAGAAGGAATTTGGGAGAATTCCCTCTGATTGTATACTTCTAAACAGTTTCAGAAATAATGGTTGTAGGTCTTTTTGAAATGTTTTATAGAATTCTGCTGTGAAACCGTCTGGGCCTGGGCTTTTTTTAGTTGGGAGGCTTCTTACTACATCCTCTATTTCTTCATATGTATGGGTCTGTTTAAGCTGCTGGTCTCTTCTTGGCCAAGCTTTGGTGATTCCCAGGAATTCAGATATTCATCCATTTCTTCTAGGTTTTCAAACTTGGTAGAATATAGGTTCTTGTAATATTCCCATATAATTTTCTTGATCTTTGCCTTGTCCATTGTGATATTTCCCTTTTCATCACAGATTGTATTGATTTGGAGTTGTTCCTTCTAAAATATGGCACTTTCTTATGGCTTTTTCAGATATCCTTCGTGTTATTTACCTCTTTCTTCCATCTCCCTCTTTATTATCATCCTCCCTCATTCCTATTTAACCCCTCCCCAGTTTTTCCATTCTCCCATTGATAACACCCTCCCCTGTTGTCTCCATGGTCCCTTTCTACTGTCCTGGCTTCTGGAGTTACCTCAGATAATACACTGCTATCTAAAGATACAGAGCTTAGATCCACAAATAAGAAAGAGCTCCTTGCTGGGAGGCAGGGGTGGGCAGATCTCTGTGAAATCCAGACCATCCTGGTCTACATAGCAAGTTTCAGACCAGCTGGGGCTATGGGGAGGCTGTGTCTCAAAAAGACCACCCACACCAAAAAATTAAAAATAAAGAACATGCAGCATTCATCTTTCTCATTCTGAGTTACTTCATTCAGTATAATATTTTCTAATTCTGTCAGTTAACCTTCAAATTTCATGATTTTGTTTAATTTATAGCTGAATAGGACTCCACTTTGTACATGTATCATAATTTCACTATCCATGCATTAATTGAAGGATATTCAGGTTAACTATTGAGAAAAGAACACCAAGCAAGACTTTCTATAGTAAGATACCAAATCCTTTGGATGTACACAAAAGGAGTACTGTAGCCGAGTTATACAATAGATCTACCTTTAATTTTGAGAATTCTCTACATTGATTTCCATAGTTTACAAACACACTAACAGTGAATGAGAGTTCCCTTATACCTACCTAAGAAATAATTGGTGTAAATTGTTTTCTTAGATTTAACCATTCTAACTGGGATAATATGCACTCATAAAGAAGTTATATTTCACATTTTTCTAATTTCAAAAGATGTCACCCATGTTTACATGTAGGAAGATCCAGTTTGAATTGGGGGCTAATTCTCAGTTAGCACCCCTCAGGGCACCAGGTAGATGGGAGTCAGGGGATTTCTCTGACCCCACCCCAAGGAGGAGCAGACAATGTGGCCATGGCCTAAGTGCATGGTGCTGGGTGGAGCAGCAGTGTGCAGTGGCGCAGAATTGGGGAAGCTTGTGATTGGCTCTGGGAACTGACGTCATTTGGCTTACAAAAGCAGGCTGTAGTGAGTAATAAATTGAATTCATCATTACAGAATTCCCAGATGTCATTATTTTATTGTGCGCACACCGGCCAAAGTGGGCCTGCATTTCGTTCCGGTGGCCAGTGTATTGAAGAGAGGTTCTTGGACCACCAACAGGGATAGCTGGTGTGGTGAAGTGAATTGTGAGTGGACATAAGCTGAAGATAGGCCATCAGCCATCAGCCTGAAATTCCTTTCCAGGGGTCAGTAGTCTCTAGGCAGGTGGGAAATCACATCCAAGAGTGGGAAATGTGCCTCATTGTCCCAGGCTAAGGGCCTGAGTTAGAGGTATCTCTCAGGCTGGGCTGTGGAAGTAGCTGGCTGGTTTCTGTGTTGAGAGGCCAGTTCCCTACAGTGGCCACAGGGGGGTACTCTGTTTCCCTTCCCTTACCAGGGCTCCATGGTACCTGCTCATTACAAAGAAAGCTTCCTACATTTACAAATATTTTTAGCCATCCTTATTTCTTTTGCAAAACTCTCTGTTCAGAGTCAATTTTTTTATCTTAACCATTTGGACTTCTAAGTGTTTATTAAATTTTTGTGAATTTCATACAATATATTTTAATCATATTTAGACCCCTCCCCTATCTATGTTCCACCCTCAATATCCCAGGAATGGTTTCACGTTCACTGTTCTATAAATTGTCTTATCTGTGCAAATTTTTGTCCCTAAATGTCCTTTGGTGTAGATCTATCCACTGGGGCTGGTTAACCTATCAAGCATCACATCCTTATAGAAAACTGACTTTTCTTTTGTTAATTTCTGCTCTGGTTTTTGTTTATTTTTTTTCTCATCCTTACGAACTAGAACCAAAGAAAACAATATGAAAAAATAAATGAATCAAAGAGCTGGTTCTTTGAGAAGTTAAGAAAGATAGGCAGACCCTTAGCCCAGTTAACCAAAGGAAAGAAAGCAAATCCAAATTAACAGCTTCAGAGACAAAAAGGGACATATCACAATGGACCTCGAAAAAATTCAGATTATTTTAAGGGAATACTTTAAAAATATATACTCCACTGAAATAGAAAACCTAAAAGAAGTGGATTCATTTCTTATGTCATGGACACCTCTAAAGTTAAATCAAGAAGAGATCAATAGTTTAAACAGACACATAACAAATAATAAAATCAAACAGCAATACCAAACCTCCTGACTAAAAGAAGCCCAGGCCCAGATAGATTCACAGCACAAATCTACCACACATTCAAAGATCTACAACCAATATGGCTTAAATTATTCAAAAAGTTAGAAACAGAGAGAGAAGTCCCAAACTCCTATGAAGCCAGTACCACTCTAATATCAAAGTCAGGTAAAGATACATACAACAAAACAGGAAAACTATAGGCTGATATCCTTAATGAATATAGATGCAAAGATACTCAACAAAATACTCCCAAACCACATACAGACACAGACACACATCAAAAAGATCATCCACCACAATCAAGTTGGCTTTATCCCAGAGAGGCAGGGATGCTTCAAAATATGTAACTCAAAATGCAACAAAACATGTAAATGGACTTAAAGACAAAAATCTCTTGGTCATCTGGATAGATGCAGAAAAGGCCTTTGACAGAAACCAACATGCATTCATGTTAAAAGTCCTAGAAGGAATTCATCTGTGGGAATATACCATTAAAGTTTATACAACAAACCTATAGCCAACATCATCCTAAATAGAAAAAGACTGGAAACATTCCCATTAAAATCAGGAATCAGACAGGGCTTCCCACTATCTCAACTCCTTTTCAATATAGTGCTTGAAACTTGCATGAACAATAAATAGAACAAGAGAAGGGAATAAAGGAGTAACAATTGGAAAAGAAGATACCAAATTACCATGATTTGCAGATGATGTGATATTATGCATAAGAGATCAAAAAAACTCCACCAGAGAACTGTTAGGAAATATTAATACTTTCAGGAAAGTGGAAAGTTACAAAATAAATCTGCAAAAATCAAGTAGCCTCTTTATATACCAATAACAAGCAATCAAGCAAACTGTCTCATTAATAAGAACCTCAAAAATATTTAGGAATAAATCTAACCAAACATATTAAAGATCACTACAGTGAAAATTTCAAATATCTAAAGAAAGAGATAGAGGAAGACACTATGGAATGGAAAAGACCCATCATGATCATGGATTAGTAGAATTAATATTGTGAAAATGGCCATCTTACTGAAGCAATCTATAGATTCAATGCAATGGCTATCAAAAGCCCAGAACATTCTTCCCAGAACTAGAAAATGTCATCCTAAAATTCATATGGAATCATGAAAGACCTAGGATAATCAAAGCAATCTTGAACAAAAAGAACAATGCTGGGGGATCACCATATCAGATCTCAGATTATATTACAGAGCTATAGTCATAGAAACAGAATAGTACTGATACAAAAATAGATGCATAGATCGATTAAAGACAATACAAGATACAAATATGAGTGCATGCAATTTCACCCACCTGATATTTGAAAGAGGTGCCAAGACCACAAAAGGAAGAAAGACAGTATCTTCAACAAATGGTGCTGGCAAAACTGGATCACCACATGTAGAAAAATGAAATTGGACCCAAATCTTTCACTTGGCACAAAAGTCAAATGCAAACGGATCAAAGACTGAAATATGAAACCCAAGATTCTGAAACTGCTAGAAGTAAACATAGGCAGTACCCTTCAAGATGTAGGCATAAGAAAAGACTTTCTAAATCAGACATCAGCTGCTCAGGAATTAAGGTTGTGGGACCTCATTGAGCTAGAAAGCTTCTGTACAGCAATAGAAACAACCAAGGAAGTGTAGAGGAAACACACTGAGTGGGAAAAAAATCTTTACCAGCTATGTATCCAACAGAAGATTAATATCCAGAATATATAAAGAACTCAAAAAACAAAGAAACAAGCAAATAGCCCAATAAAAAGATGTGCTATATATCTGAGCAAATAGTTCTCAAAGAAATAAAAAAAATGGCTAAGAAGCACCTTAAAAATTGGGCAACATCCCTAATAATTTGAAAGGGCAGCAAAAACTACTTTAAGATTCTATCTTACCCCAGTCAGAGTGGTTAAGATCAAGAGCACAAATGGCACCAAATGCTGGCAAGGACATGGAGAAAGGAGAATGTTTATGCACTGCAGGTGGGATTGCAATTTTTGCAACAACTATAGAAATCAGTGTAGAGAACTCTCAAAAAAACTAAAAATGAATCTGCTAAAAGATCTGATTATACCACTCCTTGGCATATACCCAAAGGACTCATCCTACTGTAAAGATATCTGCACATCCATGTTTGTTGCTGCTATCTTTCCAAGAGCTAAGAAATGGAAATTACATAAGTGTCCCTTAAGTGAGGAATGGATAATGAAAATGTGGTACATCTACAAAATGGACTTCTACTCAGCAGTAAGAAAGATGAAATTACGGAATTTGCAGGTAAATTAGAAGAGTGTTATATTAAATGAAGTAACACAAATGTAGAAAAATAAGTCATGCAAGTTCTTCCTCTTTTGTGAATTGTAGCACAAATTCCTTATAAAATGAGTACATATTCTAATGTAACACCAGGAGCCAGATAAATGTAAAGGATACAGGGAGTTAAGGGAAAAGAAAGAACCCGAAAGAGGAGGATAATAAGGAGCAGATGTTACCAGGGGGCATGCGGAAAGTGGGATTAGTGAGAAACATTCAGGAGGCACCGTGGGGGGAGGGATCTCAGGAAAGGGGGGATGGTAGGAAGTGAGCGTTATTGGGTGGAGAGTGGGGATAACAGGATCACTGGAAAGGGATAGTTGAAGTCAGATGGGGGAAGAGAGAGTAGCCTGAATAGACTCCTTCCAAGGTGACAAGGGATACCCAAGGCAAATGTGATGCCTCTGAAATCCCTTGTGAAATGCCCCTAGTGTCTAAACATTTGTGTACATGTATACCTGAGGGCTCTATGGCAAGGAACATAGTACCAGTCAGAGGATACCTCCCTTTGAGTTGTTGGTGAGAGTGGTCCAAGAGACTCCCAAAATAAGACAGGTTATTACCAGAGCTCTTGGCTACCTTCCAGAACTAGAATATATGGCCCTACTGCCTAGATGGGACATGTTTCAGACACAGGACTTAGAGAAATTCATCAGGAACTGACCTGGAAGCCTTCTACCTGAAGTTTAGCTCTCATAGTGCTAGATGATAATATGAAAACTGCTGAGGGAAAAAAAATCAATCAATGGTCCAGCCCAGCCCTAAAGTCTAATAACCATAAAGACTCTATTGATACAATAGCGGTACTGCTCTCTGGGGGGTAAACAACAGTTATCTAGTTGAATTTAAACCCACTCAATGGGAGTGAACTCATGAATGTCACTGTAAACACAGCCAAATACATATGGCTGGAGAGGCCATAGATCCTGGAGAAAACCCTATCTCTGTCATATCTCTAGATAAATGAAATTTCTTAACATATGCTAAATATGGATCCTTATATTTATAGGCAAGTATACCATGCACCATTCATCAAGGAAGTTTCTTTTTGCAACACATGGAGGCTACTACAGAATCCCACAACTAGTCAGACACAGAGACTATATGCCTGAGAGATGGCTAGTCCTAAGTGACACATCTACAGTGGAACCTCTACACCAAAGCTCATGGAACATAGTGGAGTGAGGGACAAAGATAAAAACAGTGCATCTCTCAACTTGCAACAGTGAAGCTTCCTTATGCAACAGAGTATGATGCACATAGTAGTCCACAACTGGCCAGGTTTTAAAGAATAATAGACTGGATAGGACTCCTATATTAAACTTCCACCACTCATGGCTCAGGGACCATTTGCAGAAGAGGGGGGCGGACAGATCATAAGAGCCAGGGCTGGTTCACGAACATAGGGAAGCAGAGGCTTTGGGGCCCCTGGAAGCTTGCAGCAATGGTGGCAGCAAGCACAGAGCCCATGTGATTCAATCAGACAAGGGTGCAGAGTGGAGCAAGACAAACGAGTGCTGACCAGCCCTAGGTTGGAAACTATTGGAGACTTAAGATCTCTAGATAGACTGATTAGACTCCAGTGGATGAATTTGTACTGAAGGACATCTAGGTACAAATGCTTAATGGATATGACTTAACATGTATGGCAGAATATGTGAGATCCACTGGTGGTTGAGGGGCATGGATGGGGGATAGTATCTAAATTTGATTATGAACCATTATATGAAATGTATAAAAGCTCATTTTTTTAAGAAAAAAAACTGACTCTCCCTCTCCCTGCAGCTATTGGTTCCTCAGCTAGGGTTGGGGCTTTCTCCCACTTCCCCACCTCTATGCTGGAATTTAGTCTGACTTTAGCTCACATGGGTCTTGTGTATCCTCTTACCATTGCTATCCCCAGATAGATGGGAAAATGCGCATTGTGGTCATTCATCACCTCTGACAATATTTCTGTTCCCTTTTCCACAACAATCCCTGAGGCTTGGGAGGCAGAAAATTTATATAAGTTTTCTCCTATTCATAGATAAGCACTCTTCAGTCTCTCACTCACTACATGTTGGCAAGTTATGGGTCTCTGTGTTACTTACCATCACCTACACAAAGCTTTTCTGGTGAGAGTTGAGAGATGTGTTAATATATGGGTATAACAATAAGTCATTAAGAGTCACTTTAATACTGTATCTACCTGACAGAATAATAGTAGTGGACTCTCCCCTATGGCCTGTGTCCTGGTTCCTAGGCCTGATGTCAAGATCAGGAATGGACTCCTTCTTGTGTATCAAAACTTAAATCCAATCTGAAAGTTTTTGGACATTCTCATTCCATAATTGCCACTAGTGCATAAGTGAGCATATTTTGCCAAGCCAGTTGTTTTTGTAGATCTCAGGATTCACTCATAGCTGGGCAATCCTTACATATATGCGTGGTTAAATTGGAAAATCCATAGATGACAGTAACTAGTACATTACATGACCATGGAGGAAGGGCTTCCTGGGAGGGAGATAGAATGTGATAAAAAGGGAGAATTGGGAATATTGTAGTGGGAATATTAAACGGTGTGGGGAATGGGAGGGTAGAGAAGAGGAGGGAGTGTCAGGAAGAATAATTACACTAAAGTATGTAGTGGATACAATTATTTGTGCTCATACTTAGGTCTTCTACTTTCTTTCATTGCTCTGCAAGTCTGTTTTTGTGCTACAGTCATGCTTTATTTTGTTTCTTTGGTGTAGTTCTATAATGTACTTATAATCTGGCAGGGTAGTATAAACAGCATTGTTCTTTCTACTCAGGACTGCTTTGGCTACCCAGAATTTTTTGTATTTCCATGTGAATTTTTGGGAATTTTTGTATTTCTTTGAAGAATGTCATGGATATTTTGATAGGATTGAACTGAATCTCATGTTGCTTTTGGTAGAATTGTCATTTTCATCCTGTTAATTCTTCCAGTCCATCTTTTACTCCTCAAGTGTCTCTCAATATTTCTTCAGAGATTTTTTTTATTGTAAAGTTTTTATTGTAAAGGTATTTTGACACCTTTGTTATGTTTATTTCTAGGTACTTTATTCTTTTATTGATGCTAATGTGAATATAAGTATTTCCAGGATCTCTTCCACAGCCTGATAGTTCCTGGTATAAACTCTACTGATCCTTTTCAGTTGACTTGGTGTCCTGCCAGTTTGCTGAAATTGTTGGTCATTTTTGGAAGTATTCTGCCTAAGATGTGAGGATTTCTTATTTCTTACCATCATCTGAAAAAAGTGAAAATTTCACTTATTTTTCTTCTTTTAAATTTATTTTTTATTTTTATTTCTTGTGTGTAATTATATTGCTTGCATGTATGTAAGTGCACTTGTGTTGTGCAATGCCTACAGAGGTCAGAAGAATGGTGGTGGATATCTTGGAACTGAAATTACAGACAGTTGTTAGTCACCATGTGGGTGTTGGGAACTGAACCCTGGTCCTCTGCAAGAGCAGCCAGTGCCCTTAACATCTGATCCGTCTCTCCAGCCCCATTATTTTTCTATTAGTATTCCTTTAATTTTCTTCTTTTAAAATTTTTTTATTTATTTTTTTATGTGTATGAATGTACTACCTGCATGCAGTTTTGTGCACCCATGTCGTGCAATGCCCCAGAGGTCAGAAAAGGGTGTCAGATAACCCCGGAACTGGAGTTAAAGACGGTTCTCAGCTGCCATGTGGGTGCTGGGGATGGAACCCTGGTCCTCTGCAAGAGCAGTCATTAGACCATCTCTCCAGCTCCCCTTTAATTTTCTTCTTTTGTCTTATTGTTCAAGCTAGGACTTCTAGCACTGTATTAAAAAAGAGTAGAGATAGTAAACTGTATTGAAAAAGAGTAGAGATAGTAAACAGCCCTGTCTGATCCTGATTTGCATGAGATTGCTTAGAGTTTTTCTCCATTTAGGATATTGTTGGCTGTAGGTATATGATAAAAAGTCTTTATTATGTTGAGATATGTTCTCTAGAGTTCTGTTTTTCTCTGGGTCTTTTGTCACGATGGATTTTAGATTTTGTTAGAGTTCTTTTCTCCATCTATGGAGATGATCTCATAATTTTCTGGTTTACAAGTCCATTTATATGATTTATTTCATTTGTTAACTACATATGTTGGAAAATCCTTGCATTGAGAACAAATTCAACATGATCGTGGTGGATTTCATTTTGATATGTGATTGTATTTAGTTTGCAACTATTTTACTGGTAATTTTTACATTCCATGATATCAGGCATGGTCAGTTATTTTTTTTTTTTTTTTGCTGTGTCTTTACATGGTTTTGCTATTAGAACAACACTGGCTTTGTACAAGGAATACGGGAGTTCTTCATCTATATCTTTTTTAATAATTTAAGCAGTATTGGTTATAGACCTCAGAAGGTCTGGTAAAACCCAGGTGTCTTAGAATATTTTTTCCATCCTTTCACTCTAAAGTGCTGTCTGTCCTTGAGAGTGAGATGGGTTTCTTAGAGGCAGCACATAGATGGATTCTGTTTCCTAATCCATTCTCCCAATTTATGTCTTCTGATTGGGGAGTTTAGATCATTAATATTTAAGGTTATTATTGAGAGATGTGTGTTGTTTCCTTTCAACTTATTTTTTGTTTGCATTCTTGGTCTATGTATTTATTTACTCTGTTATGCTTTTGGTAAATTCTCTCTTGGGTTGCTTAAGGATAGTTGCTCCTTTCCTCTGTTCTTCAAACTGCTTCGAGTATTTTCTGAAGTGTTGGATTTTTGACATGTGTTCTTTCATTTTGTTTATGTCATGAAATATTTTTCTTTCTCCTTCAACTATGATTGACATTGTTGCTGGGTATAGTAATATGGGTTGGCATCTAAAGTACTGGGAATACTTTGGTCTATGTTCTTCTGGCTTTCATGGTTTGCACTGAGAAGTCAGGTGTGATTCTGATGGGTTTCCCCTTATATGTAACTTGTTGTTTTTCTCTTATGGCTTTCAGTATTTTTTCCTTGTTTTGAGCATCTAGTATTTTAACTGTGAAATGACCTGGGGAATTTCTTTTCTGCTCTTGTCTATTTGGTGTTCTATGTGTTTCTTGTCTTTTTTCAGTTTGCGCAAGTTTTCTTCTATTATTCTGTTGAAGATCTGATCGATACCATTTTCTTGTGATTCTTCTCCTTCCTCTATCCCTATGATGTGGAGGTTTGGACTTTTCATAGTGTCCCACATTTCCTGGTTGTTCCACCTTTGTGTTTTTTTTTTTTAATTTTTCATAATCTTTACTTGAGGTTTCTATCTGCGCTGTGTTATCCTGTAGATCTGATATTCTTTTTTTCTGCTTCTTCCATTCTGCTTCTGAGGCTTTTGCCCATCCTTTCCTGCTGATTGGATGAATGTTCAATTTCCTTTTTTATTTCATCCTGTGATTTCTTCAGTATTCCCACTTCCTTTTGGAACTTTTCATTCTTTTCTTGAATCTCCTGCTTTGCTGGTCAGTTTCCTTTTTCCTTTCAGCTGAGATCTTTTCCCTGTTTCCACTTCCTTCCAGAGTTTGTCATTCTCTGCCTCTAGTTCTTTTCAGAGTTTGTATTTCTCTTCCTCTAGTTCTTTTCTGAGTTAATCAATCTCTCTTTTCAGTTCTTTCCAGAGTTTATCATTCTTTCCTTCTAGTTCCTTCATGAGTTTTTTTGTTCTCTCCCTTTAGTTCTCTGACTTGTTCTTTATAGTCTTTGAATATGTCTACAATTGTTCTTCTAAGGTCAGTATCTTGGTTTCCTAACAGGGAGATCTCATTGTTGGGATTTTCTACAAGATTGGTTGAGTTCAGTCAAATGGTACCATAAAGTAAGCAGGAGTGGCTATTCTAATAGCAGACAAAATAGATCTTAGAGTAAAATTAATCAGAAAAGACAAAGAGGGCCATTATATCCTTATCAATGGAAAAAAATTAACCAAGAAGATTTCACAATCTTAAATATTTACATACCAAACTCTGGTGCACTGAACTTTATAAACACAATCCTTCAGGACCTCAAGACACAGATTAATCCCAGTACACTAATAGTGGGGGACTTCAATACCCCACTGAGCCACCTGGATAGGTCAATTGGACAAAAAATAAACAGAGAGATATCAGAACTGAACAACACAATACACCAAATGGACCTCACAGACATCTACAGAATATTCAATCCAAACACCAGAAAATATAATTTCTACTCAGCGCCCCATGGAACATTCTCCAAAATTGACCACATACTGGGACACAAAAGAAACCTCAACAAATACAAAAGGATAGAAATTATTCCATGCATTCTATCAGACCACAGTGCAATAAAGCTCAATATTAACACCAGGGTAAGCCCTACTAACTATAAAAACACACAGAGACTAAACAACACAATACTGAACAATGAGAGGGTCAGAGAAGAAATAAAGAATGAAATAAAAGCATTCCTGTAACTAAACAAAAATGACAATACAACACAACAAAACCTGTGGGATATATTAAAGTCAGTCTTGAGGGAAATTTATAGCCCTAAGTGCCCACATTAAAAAAAAAAGAAAAAAAGAACAAGTAAATGATCTAACACTGCAGCTAAAAACACTTGAAAGACAACAATAAATGAATGCTAAACCCAACAGACAGGAAGAAATAAAAATCAGAGCAGAAATCAATGAAATAGCCTTCGCTTTTGGAGCCGGGACCAGAGGGTAGGCAGGTTTGGGTCGGTGCCTCTGCACCTTTGTGCGGGCTGGCCAGACCAGAGTCCACTCCAGGCAGGTACTTTCGGGGGTGGATGCTTTCCTGGCTGTGCTGCGAGGGGGGTTGTGTCTCTGAGGACTTCCTGGGCGGGACTATCCTTCGCATTTGGAGCTGGGACCAGAGGATCGGCGGGTTTGGGTCGGTGCCTCTGCACCTTTGTGCAAGCTGGCCTGGAAGTCACTCACAGGTACCAGGGCACATGGCTAGGTCAGGCCATATACCACCACCAACCACAACAACAACCCCACCACCGGCCAGAAATTGGTGAGAATCCAGTGGACTTTTTTTTTGGAGAACAAGTCAGAACAAGAAGAGAAGAGTGTTGGCTTCCAATATCCAATACATAACAAAATGAAAGCCTGAAACCTAGACAAGTCA
>VZQC01014894.1:3704148-3718550 GCA_009823505.1 Rhizomys pruinosus | reverse complement strand
CAATGAATCCAAAAGCTGGTTCTTTGAAAAGATAAACAAAATAGACAGACTTCTCGCCCAGTTAACCAAAAGAAAGAAAGAGCAACTTCAAATCAATAGCTTTGTGATGAAAGGGGAAACATCACAACAGATAAAGAAAAGATCCAGACAATCATATGAGAATAACTTCAAAAACCTATACTCTACTAAATTTGAAAACCTAAGAGAAATGGATGACTATCTGAAATCCTGGGATTCGCCAAAGCTCAACCAAGAAGAGATTGACACTTTTAACAGACCCATAACACTTGAGGAATTTGAAGATGTAATAAAAAGCCTCCCAACCTAAAAAAGCCCAGGCCCAGAGGGTTTCACAGAAGAAGTCTTAAAACATTTAAAGAGGTCTTACAACCATTACTACTCAAACATTTCAGAAGGATACAGACAGAGGGAAATATCCCAAATTCCTTCTACGAAGCCAGCATCACTCTAATACCAAAACCAGGCAAAGACACAAACAAGAAAGAAAACTATAGACCCATATCATTGACGAACACAGATGCAAAAATTCTCAACAAAATACTTGCAAATCACATACAGACCCACGTCACAAAGATCATCCATCATGACCAGGTCGGATTCATACCAGAGATGCAGGGATGGTTCAACATACGTAAATCAATAAATATCATAAATGGATGTAAAGACAAAAACCACACAATCATCTCAATTAATGCATAAAAAGCTTTTGACAAAATCAGCATCCCTTCATGCTTAAAGTCTTAGAGGGAATTGGTCTGGAGGGATCATTCCACAATGTAATCAAAGCCATATACAAGAAACCCACAGCCAACATCATCTTAAATGGAGAAAAGTTGGAAGCATTCCCCTTAAGGGCAAGGCTGTCCACTATCACCACTCCTCTTCAATATAATGCTTGAAAATGCTTGCTAGGGCAATAAGGCAAGAAAGTGAAATTAAAGGAGTACTAACTGTAAAAGAGGAAGTAAAACTATCCCTTTTTGTAGATGATATGATAGTTTACCTAAGGAATGCTAAAAACTCCACCAAAAAACTCTTAGAAATGATCAAAAGTTTCAGTAGAGTGGCAGGATACAAAATAAACCTAGAAAAATCAGTAGCCTTCCTTTACACCAACAATAAGCAAATGGAGAAGGAATATAAGGAGATGTTCCCAATAACAATACCCTCAAAAACAATAAAATACCTAGGAATAAACCTAAACAAAGACACCAAAGACCTCTACAGCAAAAATTTTAAAACCCTGAAGAAGGAGATTGAAAATGACATCAAAAGATGGAAAGACCTCCCATGCTCATGGATTGGAAAAATTAATACAGTAAAAATGTCCATTCTGCCCAAATTAATATACAGATTCAATGCAATCCCAATCAAAATCCCCATGCACTTTTTCACAGATTTGGAAAAAAAGTCCTCAAATTCATATGGAAAAAATCAAAAAACCCAAATAGCTAAAGCAACCCTGAGTGAAAAGTACAATACTGGGGGGATTAGATTACCAGACTTCAAGATATATTACAGGGCTATAGTCATAAAGACAGCTGGGTACTGGCAAAAAAAATAAATAAAATAAAATAAAATAAATAAATAAATAAATAAATAAATAAATAAACCAGAACCATTGACCAATGGAACAAAATTGAAGATCCAAACTTGAGCTCATATAACTTCAGCCACCTTATATTTGATGAAGGGGCAAAAAGAAGCTCAATAGAGAGAAAGATAGCATCTTCAGTAAATGGTGATGGCAAACTGGATCACCATTTGTAGAATAACAAAATTAAACCCCTACTTCTTGCCCTGTACAAAAATCAATTCCAAGTGGATCAAAGATTTCAACCTAAAACCTGAAACCCTAAAGGTGATAGAAGAAAAAGTTGGCAGCAACCTACAAGACATAGGTATAGGAAAAGACTTTCTAAATCAAACAGCAGCTGCACAGGAAATAAGGACAACAGCTGACAAGTGGGACCTCATCAAACTCAAAAGCTTTTGTAGAGCTAGAGAAACAATCAAGGAAATGAAAACACAGAGTGGGAGGAATCCTTCACCACTAATACATCAGACAAAGCATTAACATCCAGAATACATAAGCTACTTAAAAAAAACAAAGAAGTAAGAAAACAAATGACCTACTCAAAAGATGGAGTAAAGAGCTATACAGGAGCTGGAAAGATTGCCAACTGCTCTTGCAGAGAACCCGGGTTTGATCCCCAGCACTCACATGGTGGCTGAGAACCATCTGTAACTCCAATTCCAGGAGAACTCCAGTTCCAGGGGAATCCAACACCCTCTTCTGACCTCTGCAGGATTGCACGACACGGGTGCACAAACCTACATACAGACAGTACACTCATACACATAAATAAAAAAAATTTTTTTTAAAGTGCTGAACAGAGACATCAACATGAGGAAGTAAAAATGGCTGAGAAACATCTTAAAACATGTTTAACATCATTAATAATTAAGGAAATGCAAATAAAAACCACACTAAAGTATCATCTCACTCCAATAAGACTAGCCATGATCAAGAAAACAAAAGACATCAAATCCTGGAGAGGTTATGGGGAAAGGGGAACACTCAACCACTGCTGGTGGGAATGTAAACTGGTACAACCACTATAGAAAGCAGTGTGGAGAACCCTTAAAAAACTCAAAATGAGCCTACCACCTGATCCAGTCATACCACTCCTGGGTATATACCCACAAGATGCATCCTACTGCAAAGATACATGCACAGCTATGTTTATTGCAACTCTCTTCACAATAACAAAGAGCTGGAACCAACCTAAATGCCCCTCAACTGATGACTGGACAACAAAAATGTGGTACATCTACACATTGGAGTTCTATGCAGCAATAAAGAAAGATAACATCATGAGCTTTCCTGGTAAATGGATGGAACTCTTAGCAATTATACTAAGTGAAGTAACATGGTCCCAGAAAAAAAGGCAAATGGTTTCCCTCATTTGTGGATGCTAACACCAAATCCCCAGTTGGCAGGCAAACTGAGAAACTTTATTATTATATTTCTTTGTATCTGAAAGCAACTGTCCTATTACAATGTGAATCTATAAATGGGCTCTAGAATTATCCTCCCACTTATACTCACACATTGTAATTACCATATACAGATGGAGGATATGTAGTCATATTCTAAAAAAAGAATGTAAATTTACATGACTTTATACCTGCATGAAAATTTACTGTTAAAATGTGAATCTCTAAATGTGTTCAGGAATCAACCTATAGTTTATTTTCAGAATTTTTAATTTCAACTTATGTGTGGAGTGTATATATGAATATTTTGGGATAGTATGAAATAAAATTAAAAAAATAAAAAATAAAAATAATAAAAAAAAACCCAGTGTCAATCCATCTGAACCTGGAGAGGAAGCTTTGTGTTAGTTACTGTTTCTATTTCTGTATTTGTTATGGGTCTGTTTGAGCTGTTTAGCTCTTCTTGGTTTAACTGTGTTGGTTCAGATCTAGAAATGTATCTATTTATTTTAGGTTTCCTTATTAATGGAATTTTTTAATATTTTCTTATTATTTTCAGGTTATTTTTATATTTTCTATATTTCCTTGTTCCTTTGAGTCGGTTAACTTGGGTCTCCTCTTCCTTTCTTTTGGTTTTATTGTGCTAAAAGTCTGGAAATTTTGTTTTCCTTTCAAAAGCCAACTCTTAGTTTCATTGATTCTTTGTTAATTTCTTCTATGATTTTTATTATTTCTACCATTCTAATAGATTTGGGATTCATTTGTTCTTGGTTTTCAAATTCTTGAGTTGCATTATTAATTCATTAGTTTATGTCCTTTCCAATTCTTAACATAAGTTCTCAGAGATTTAAATCTCTCTTGCGACTAGTTTTTACATGTCTCAGAGGTTTTCTTGTGGCATGTTTAAATTTTCATTTAATTCGAAAAATTCTTTTATTTCTTTCTTGATTCATTCTTTGACCCATTCATCACTGAAGAGTGCATTGTTCTATCTCCATGAGTTTATGTAATTACTAGAGATTATTTTGTTCTTGATCTTTAACTTAATTGCATTATAGTAAGATGGGATACACCAAGTTGTTTCAAGTTTTTGTATTTGTTGAGGTTTATTATAGATCCCAGCATGTGGTCTATTTTAGAGAAACTTCTTTGGGATGCTGAGTAGAATGTGTATTCTTTAGTGTCTGGATTGAGCATTCCGTAGATATCTGTTAGGTCTTTTTGATGTATGATATCATTCAATTCCCATGTCTGTATGTTAGTTTTTTATCAAATGACCTGACTAGTAGAGAAAGTAGGATATTAAAGTCACTTACTATTATTGAGTTGGAGAGTAATTTGTGACTTGGAATCCAGTCATGATTTTATAAAATTGGAGTCATCAGAGTTTCTTGCACATGTGTTCAGGATTGTAGTATCTTTTGGGTTAATTGTGCCTTTGCTTAGAATGTAGTGTTTTATCTCTTCTGATTAATTTTAGTTTGAGGTCTGTTTTGTCAGATGTTGGGATAGCAATTCCTGCCTGTTTACTGGTCCCATTTGTCTGGAATATTTTTTTCCCATTCTTTCAAAGAGTACCACTTTAAAATATTTACGAAACAAGGGATTAAATGTTCCACAAACACATTAATAGGATTTCACATAGGAATAAGATGAAAGGAGTTTAAAATATTTCTGAACTTCCCTAATATTATTGTGTGTTATGTTCTGCAATTCTGTACAAAATTGAATTAACACACACTTGAGTTTGTGTGCATGTGTGTATAACTGTGACTGAACACAGTTTACTTCTACCTCATAGGTAGAGAGCAAATGTTGCTCATTGCTCATTCCTGGCTATACTTTCTCTCTCTCTCTCTCTCTCTCTCTCTCTCTCTCTCTCTCTCTCTCTCTCCACACACACACACAAACACACACATGCATGCATGCACACACACACATGCACACACACTCGTGCACACACACACATACAGAGACACACATGCACACACCATAATACTAAACCTGTCTAATATAAACTAGAAATCTAAGGGATCTTTCAGGCTGTAGTGTCTGAATAACAACTTCTTCCTTCCTATTTTCCTTTCTAATAAAACCTTTCAACACACCTCTCCATACTCCCTCCCTCCAGCTTCTTCTCATTTTCTACTCCTTTATTTCTAGACAAAAGTTCATCTTCACAAAAACAATTCCATGAGACCAGATATTTCATTTGGCTGGAGCATTAGGGGAGCTGGCTTTTGCCCCATAACCTAATCTTCAAAGGCCGGGGATGCAAGCTAGCCCCTGCTGGCCAATTGACAGAACCAGCCCTACAGCTCTCTTTGGAAAGGGGCATCACATTCCTGCATTATCTAAAGAGCTAAAGAGCACACCTTGGTTTCAAGAACCAACTGGAAACTCTGGTGACTCCCATAAACAAAACACACACTGTGGATTTCCTGTGCACCCCCCATTCCCACTCACATTTCTCACTAGCAGCCCAGCAAATGTCAGTATATAAGACCCCAAATTCCTGCAAATACATGAGTCTTGGTCTCTTGTGGCCAACTCCCAGCTCTTTTGACCTCCTGGGTTTACCTGATTTGAGTCCTTTCTCCCCTCAACGCCCCCCCTCCCGCCTGCAGCCTGCATGTGAGCTAAACGGCTTTATGCAGGCTGAGTCACCTGGAAAGAAGAAACTTTGCTTGAGCAGTTTCCTTTAGCAGAATGGCCTGTAGGCATGTCTATGGGGCATTTCCTTGATTGGTGTAGGAGGGCTCAACCACAGTGGGTGACATCTATGGGAAGGTAAACCTGACATGTATAAGAAAAGTAACTGAGAAAACTAAGGGAAAGCAAGTCAGTAAGCAGCATTAATCCATGGTCTTTTTAAGTTTCTTTTTAAAATGAAATATCTTATTAATGTTTTGTGTATTTCATAAGCATTTTTCAGTCTAATGTAGACATATTCCCCTTTCCCTGTCCCCCACCCCACCCCAGTTCATGCATTCTGCCATACATGTCTTGCATTTTTTTCTCAGTCTTTTTTTTCTATACAGAGGTTTATTGTTTGGGGCAGAATTTAACTTTTGCAGTCAGTTCTTTGACCCAGTCATTATGTTGATGTTGTTACCTCCCATTTATATTACTCCAAAATATGCCTATATAGGGGCTGGAGAGATGGTCTAGAGGTTAAGAGTGCCAACTGCTCTTGCAGAGGACCTGGGTTCGATCTCCACATGGCAGCTGAGAACCGTCTGTGACTCCACTTCCAGGGGAAACTGACGCCCTCTTCTGACCTCCGCGGCATTGCATAACACAGGTGCACAGACCTACATGCAGACAGTACATTAATACACATACAAAAATAAATTTAAAAAAATAAAAAAAACAAAATATGCTTATATATACCTCACATATATACCAAAATGATGACCTCTGAAAATAAATTTTATGTTAATTCCAAAATATGTTTAGGAATTCAAATTTTTCCCTTTAATTTTATACTATTCTAAAATATGAATACATTCCTTCCACCCATATATGACAATTACAATGTCTAAAAATAATTGGTAAGTTAATTCTACAGCCTTTAAGAGACTCATATTGTAACAGCACAGTTGCTTTCAGATAAAAAGAAATACAACAATAATGTTGCCCAGCTTCCCTTTCAATTAGGGATTTGGTGCTAGAATCCACAAATGAGGGGATATCATTTCCTGTTTGGGATTTTTGTTTGTTTGTTTGTTGTTGTTTTATCAGGGACTGTGTTACTTTACTTAGCATAATGGCTTTGTGTTCCATCCGTTTAGCTGTAAAGTGCATGATGTCACCTTAATTTACTACTGCATAGATTTCCATTGTGTAGATGTACCACATTTTTGTTATCCATTCCTCAGTTGAGAGGCATTTGGATTGGCTCCAGCTCTTTGCTCTTGTGAAGAGAACTGCAATAAACATAGATGTGCATGTATCTTTGCAGTAGGATGAGTCTTGTGGGTATATACCCAGGAGTGGTATGACTGGGTCAGGTAGTAGGCTCATTTTGAATCATTTAAGGGTTCTCCACACTGCTTTCCACAGTGGTTGTAGGACTTTACATTTCCTCCAGCAGTGGATAAGTGTTCCCCTTTCCCTACAACCTCTCAAGCATTTGGTGTCTTTTGTTTTCTTGATCTTAGCCAGTCTTATGGGAGTGAAATGATATCTTTCAGTGGTTTTTATTTGTATTTCCTTAATTATTAATGATGTTAAACATGCTTTAAGATGTTTCTCAGCCATTTTTACTTCCTCATTGTTGATGTCTCTGTTCAGCTCTTTACTCCATCTTTTGAGTGAATCATTTGTTTCCTTACTTCTTTGGTTTTTGAGGAGCTTATATATTCTGGATGTTAATGCTTTGTCTGATGTATCAGTGATGAAGGATTCCTCCCACTCTGTGGGTTTTCTCTTCACTTCCTTGATAGTTTCTTTCACTGTACAGAATCTTTTGAGTTTGATGAGGTCCCACTTGTCAGCTGTTGACCTTAACTCTTGCTCCGCTGCTGTTTGACTTAGAAAGTCTTTTCCTTCTCCTATGTCTTGTAGATTGGTACCAATATTTTCTTCTATCACCTTCAGAGTTTCAGGTTTCACACTGAGGTCTTTGATAAACATGGAGTTGGGTTTTGTACAGGGTGAGAGGTACAGGTTTAATTTTGTTCTTCTACAAATGGTGATCCAGATTTGCCAGCACCATATGCCGAAGATGGTATCTTTACTCTGATGAGCTTTTTTGGCCCCTTTATGGAATATGAGGTAGCTGAAATTGTATGAGTTCAAGTTTGGATCTTCAATTTTGTTCCATTGGTCAATGAGTCTGTTTTTCTGCCATTACCAGGTTGTCTTTAAGACAATAGCCCTGTAATATAGCTTTAAGTCTAGTAAAGTAATCCCCCTTGTATTGCACTTTACACTCAGGGTTGATTTAGGTATTTGGGTTCTTTTGTTTTTCCATATGAATTTAAGGATTTTTTTTCAAGAATGTTAAGAAACTCATGGGGATTTTAACTGGGATTGCATTGAATCTGTATATTAATTTGGGTAGAATGGACATTTTTACTATAATACTTTTTTAAATTTTTTTATTAATTTTATTTATTTCTGTATGTGTATGAATGCACTGTCTGCATGCAAGTCTGCACACCCGTGTCATGCAATGCCGCGGAGGTCAGAAGAGGGCATCGGACTCCCCTGGAACTGGAGCTCTCCTGGAATTGGAGTTTCAGATGGCTCTCGGCCGCCATGTGGGTGCCGGGGATCGAACCCGGATCCTCCGCAAGAGCAGTCGGTGCTCTCAACTGCCAGGCCATCTCTCCAGCCCCTTACTATATTACTTTTTCTAATCCATGAGTATGGGAGGTCTTTCCATATTTTGATGTCATCTTCAATCTCTTTCTTCAAGGGTTTAAAATTTTTTGTAGAGATCTTTGGTGTCTTTGGTTAGGTTTGTTCCCAGGGTTTTTGTTTTGTTTTGTTCTGTTTTTTGAGGCTATTGTGAGTGGGAATCTCTCCTATTCCTTCTCCAGTTGCTTGCTGTTGGTGTAAAGAAAGGCTACTGGTTTTTCTAGGTTAATTTTGTGTATTGTCAATTTACTGAAACTCTTATTCATTTATATGAGTTTTCTGGTGGAGTTCTTAGCATCCCTTAGGTAAACTATCATATCATCTGCAAAGAGGGATAATCTGACTTCCACTTTTCCAATTAGGACTTCTTTAATTTCCCTTTCTTGCTTTATTGCCCTTACGTGTGTAAGTGAATTGTCTATGTGTAAGTACACCCATGCCATGCAATGCCTGTGAATGTTAGAAGAAGGCATTGGATCCCCTGGAACTGGAGTTACCAATGATAATTAGCTACTATGGGGTGCTGGGAACCAAACCCAAGTCTTCTGCAAAAGCAGCCAATGCTCTTAACCACTGAGCCATCTTTGCAGCCCCATGTACATAGTCTTTGCTTTAACTTCTACCTTCATGTTCCCACATTGAGTTCCTGTCCCGATTTCCTTCAGTGTTAGATTGTGACCTTGGAGTTGTAAGTAACTAGAACAGCAAAGTATATGAGTATTTATATGTTTTTACACACATATGTGTATAAATTCGGGGGCTATTCCAGCATTGCAGCTCACATAAGTTATAAATTATAGATACATCATTTAATTCCAACATAAGGCAGAACATATTATAAATGCCACAGATCTATGGATTATTTGCTCATTCAACAAATACGTATTGAGTGCTTCCACATAGTCTGTAGTAAGGAAGAGAGCAAAAGTAGAAGGTAATGAAAATGTAAAATTCCAGAGGCTGGAGCAAGAGGATCAGTCTCAGTAACAGAGTGAAAAATTATATTTAAATAAATAAATACATAAATAAATAAATAAACCTCAGACTAGACAACCTTATGCCTCATAGATTGAAGAAATATGCAAGCCATAGTTTAAACTTAAGAGAATTAATAATACACAGGTAAGAGGGAGGGTTTAATTCATATTTGTGAAAAATATAATAGTAAGTGTAAAAGTGAATTGAGTGACATTTCTAACCAAAAGCACCTGAGAACGTGCAGGTTGTGGAAGATCTTGTGTAAAGAGGCATTTTCCTCAGTCACTCCCTAGAGAAGGAAGATATTTTTGTTCTGAATACATAGTATGCAGCTAAGACATAGACTCCAGAAAATTTATTTCAGGCATGAGGGGAACAGAGCCAAATACCAAGAAAAATATGTTCCAGACTATGACGATCAGATCAAATCATAATTTTATGAAATACTATGTGGGAGCGTCCTACACTGCTTTTTATCCTAAGAACATTTAAATACAAAACTGGCCAAGTTTTCATATGGAATTATAGCACTGTTTTGAATCTGTAATGGTAGATATTACAGAATTGTCAGAAGAAATTAGCTTCAAATTTTGGCCATTTACATTCTTATGTGCTTTAAGAAGCTCTCCACAGGAATATTTGACTTTAGGTTTAAAAATCTTTTTCTTAGAGAAAAGCATTAGATGTCATAGAAAACAACATATCTTATTATCAGTGATTGCATAAGAGGGTGGACTATTTTTTAACAAAGAATGTTTGTGGGTTTGCTTATTTAAATGCTGTATTAAAACTTCCCTAAAATGACTATAGATCATGACATTATACCAACTGCTTAATTATTGCTGAAAATTTTATATCACTTCTTGGGATTTTAAAATTAAATATCTAGTCAACTGTTAAGACAAAATATTGCTCTAGAATTAACTAAAACATTTAGGAAAATAGGGACTGGAGGGATGGCCTAGCGGTTAAGAGCGCAGAACGCTCTTGCAGAGGACCCGGGTTCGATCCCCAGCACCCACATGGTGGCTGAGAACCGTCTGTGACTCCAGTTCCAGGAGAGCTCCAGTTCCAGGGGAATCCGAGACCCTCTTCTGACCTCCACGGCATCGCACGACACGGGTGCGCAGACCTGCGTGCAGAAAATACATTCCATACACATAAAAATAAATAAATAAATAAATAATTAAAAAAAACAAAACAAACAAACAAAAAAAAAACATTTAGGAAAAGAATTAAGGATGTCATGTGCTTCAATTTTCAACTACAGGACCAAATTAATATATCTGCAAGCTCAAAAATACCGTTCAACTTGGTCTCTCAATCTTACTAATTCACCTGGGCACTGATGTTTTTATATCAGACAGTTGTGATCTCTTGTTTCCTTTTGTTCTCTCAGAACAAATTCATATTTATTATATACAACAACTAAAGAAAAAATAAAAGAGCACCATCTCCCTGAAGCGGGAAGGATTAGACAGTGCTGCTCACAACAGATGCAGAGAGTGGATCCCAAAGCAGAACACCTATAAATTCACATTTTATTAGCCTGGTTCACATCCTGCTTGACTCCTCTCTCCATAAGAAAAATTCCTGTTTACATGTACAATCTCTCTGGGACTGTGGGGGAGTATGACTGCAGTCATATGTGGGAAAAGTTGCTTAATATGACCTGGGAGGGCTGTACATCTCCCAATCTAAATTCTTCTTAAGAGATCTGCCATTCTCAGCCCAATGAGCTCAAACAGGAATCTCCTGTGAGCATCAACGACTTAAACACTCTGCAGCTAATAAACCAATAAAGCCGACCATACACTATGACTGACATTCAGATCCTAAAAAGGAAGTCAGAGAATGAAGAATAACTGCTGTCTGGAACTTAGAGAGCAAATGAAGCAAAAAGAACTGTTTGGTTTAGTAAAAAAGCATTACCATTCATAAGATACTAAAATTAAATGACTGTTTAAGTTAAGCTAGTAGAAAAGTAAATAGAATTTTTTTAATTTATTTTTATTGATGCTTTGTGTATTTCATACATCATTTTCCAATTCAGTTCAGGCATATATCCCCTTCCCTTCCCCCCCACCCCACCCCTACCCATCGCAGATCGTGCATTCTGCCGTAAGTTTTCTGCATCTTTCTCTGCTTTTTTGTTTTGTTTTGTTTTCATTTTTTTTAACAATAGGTGATAATTTGTGAGTACAAGCATCCTTCATGTAAAACCAATTTGCAAGCAGTTGTGCCCAAACCCACACAGCTCATGGGTCCCACCATCCTGAAGGGGGGGCTTGTATGTTCAATCAAGTTGATCAAATGAGTGTCCAGTCTATATTGTTGTAGTTTCACCATTAACCCCAATCGAAGCCCCTTACATTCTACACCTGTGCCCCTTTTCTAAGCCTAGGGAACAATCTGCGGAAGAGGGGGCGTGGTAGAATGTAAATAGAATTTTTTAAAAAATCACCAAAGGTATCCAATTCTTCTAAACTATTATCTGGTATGAAGATTCTGTCTTAGACTGAGTTTCAAAAATGTGAAGTCCTTTAAGATATGGATGGCTATATTCAAATAAAATCTTACAAACTTATGATGTAACTGCAATTTTAGTTATGCAGATTTTTGTTTCCAGATAAAGCACTTTGTTTCAACCATACTTTAGAAAAATGTGAAGCCTTCATGATAGCAAACATGGCAGTAAGGGCGGGCAGGGATCTGAGCAGAGTTCATGTGCAATACCAAGTTCAAAAAGCTCTGATGAGGGGCTGGAGAGATGGCCTAGCGGTTAAGAGCACCGACCGCTCTTGCAGAGGACCAGGGTTCGATCCCCAGCACCCACATGGCGGCTGAGAACCGTCTGAAACTCCAATTCCATGAGAACTCCAGTTCCAGGGGAATCCGACACCCTCTTCTGACCTCCGCGGCACTGCATGTCACGGGTGCACAAACTTGCATGCAGACAACACATTTTCATACACATACGGGAATAAATAAAATTTTAAAAAAATTAAAAAAAAAAAGCTCTGATGAAAATGGCAGTCTTTTGTTTTGCAGTTGTTATCATACATTTGCTCTGACCTTGACACAGGGGATTAAACTATTTTACTTAGAATTTCTCCTAGCTCTTATTGTAGCTTATTAATGAATAGATAACCCACTTAATTCCTAGAAGTGTTTACAATTGTTTATAAAATTAAATATGGGAAAGCAAACTTTTTTTGCCAAAAGATGTCATGTTTTCCCCCAAGGAAGTGCTTGAGGGTTCCTACTTGGCAAACCCAAACAACTTTCAATCCTGCCCCCGTGCTCCACACTGGGGTCCATCCCCTCCATGGTCACCCAAATGAGGTCCACCAAGCATCCACCCTGTCTTGATTTTCCTGAACTGGCCTCCATGACACAGCCTGGGTAGTCTAACAATGGCATTCTACACTCTGAAGAGGATGAAATCCCAGTAGCTGCTCAGTCCACAAGCTGGATATCTCAGTAGTCCACATCTGGCATTGAAGATCTGGAGGAATCTCAAGTTTTATATCTGAAGTACAATTTCTCAGACCTTACTGATTATTTATTTCTGTTTATACTTCCTTTTCGGATGCTTAAGGCCACAGTTAGCCCAGATTAACCAAAGTTTTTGTTTACTCAAGGTCAATTGAGGATCTGGTCCTCAAGGATCACTCAGGTTTATTTGGGGGGAGGCACATTTTTAAAATTAGAACAAAGACTAAAGAAAATGAGGTTAGTATGTTTTGGGGATTTTTTGTTTTTTTATTTTTTTATTTTATTTATTTCTGTATGTGTATGAATGTACTGTCTGCATGCAAGTTTGTGCACCCATGTCGTGCAATGCCGCAGAGGTCAGACGAGGGTGTCAGATTCCCCTGGAACTGGAGTTCTCCTGGAATTGGAGTTTCAGACGGTTCTCAGCCGCCATGTTGGTGCTGGGGATCGAACCTGGGTCCTCTGTAAGAGCGGTCGGCACTCTTAACCGCTAGGCCATCTCTCCAGCCCTGAGGTTAGTATGTTTTGAAAAAGTCAGATAATGGGATATTCAGTAGAAATAAAAACCTATTTCTACTGAATTAATATATGTCTACAGAAGAATTAAAAATGGATGGTAAAGGGGGGCTTGAGAGATTGCTCAGTGGTTAAGAGCACCAATTGCTCTTGCAGAGGACCCAGGTTTGAGTCCAAGCACACACATGAAGGCTAAGAACCGTCTTTAAGCCGGACATGGTTTAGGCACACCTTTAATCCTAGCACTAGGGAGGCAGAGGCAGGCAGATCTCTGTGAGTTCAAGGCCAGCCTGGTCTACAGAGTGAGTTCCAGACCAGCTGGGGTTAAAGGGAGACCCTGTCTCAAAAAAAAAAGAAAAAAAAATAGATGGTAAATTCAGCTCTAAGAGATAAACTTAAATGAGAATGACTAGTTATAAAATCTTGATGTGTAAAAAGCTCAACACCGGCATGTGCCTAGCTTGTGGCTTGAGCAGCCTACACCTGTGTACTGCACAACAGCCTGCAAAAGACCAGGTGAGCATTGCCTGCCTGGGTGCTTCAGGCACCCCTGTGCCTGTAGAGGCTTGGTATTGCCGGAAACCTTCCAAACTTTGGGTCCCAGCATATGCTGTGGGTGGACTCATGGTGTGAGTTCGTCAAGGTAGCAACCCCCCTCTCCCCCTCAGCCTGGGGGAGCAGTGGTGCAGAGGATCTAGCAAGCAGAGTATTGGTGATTATAGTCTGTGTAGCCAACGTTAAGACACCAGAGCCCAAAGAAACAAATAGACAAACAAATTCATATGCCAAAGACACACACATACACACACACACACACACACACACACACACACACGCACCTCTGCACATACCCACACCCAGATACCCACATACATACACATAATTAAAATAAAATAATTCTAAAAAGATCAGCCCTTAAGAACCAATCATTTTAGGTACAAAGGGACACCAATAGTATTGCTGTGATAAAACAGCTACTATAGGTATGAGCAGAAACGTAAAAAGAAAGTAAAAAAAAAAAA
>VZQC01014894.1:3624656-3702379 GCA_009823505.1 Rhizomys pruinosus | reverse complement strand
AAAAAAAAAAAAAAAAAAAAAAAAAAAAAAAAAAAACCATCGGAAAAGCTCATAATGAGTCCACACCAAACACTACCAACCCTACAGAAGATTACAACAGTGAGATCTCCCTGGAAGGAAACCAAGACCCGGACTTTAGAAGAACAATTATGGACATATTCAAAGAAATTAGAGAACTAAGGGAAGAGAATGAAAAGCTCAAGAAGTACCAAGAGGGTGATAATGACAAACATTGAAAGAACTAGGGGGAGAGACTGAAAAACTCAAGAAGGACCTAGAAGGAGATAATGACAAACACTGGAAAGAACTAAAAGTAGAAAATGACAAACCCCAGAAGGAAGTGGAAAGACTGAAAAGATCCCAGACCTAAATGAAAAAAGAAAATGACCAACAAACCAAGGAGCTACAAGACAAGAATGACAGGCTCCAGAAGGAAGTGGAAATACTAAAGAAATCACAGGATGACATGAAAAAGGAAATTGAACATTCATCCAATCAACAGGAAAGGATGAGCAAAAGCCTCAGAAGCCAAATGGAAGGAGCAGAAAAAGGAAGATCAGACCTGCAGGACCAACTGGAATGCTCAAGTAAAGATTATGAAAAATTTTTAAAAAACACAAGAGCGGAACAACCAGCAAATGTGGGACACCATGAAAAAACCAAACCTCTGCATCTTAGGGAGAGAGGAATGAGAAGAATCCCAAGACAACACTATTGACCAGATCTTCAATAGGATAATAGAAGAAAATTTCCCCAAACTGAAAAAAGACAAACCCATACAAGAAGCACATAGAACACCAAACAGACAGGACTAGAAAAGAAATTCCCCATTCAATATAACTGTTAAAACACTAGATGCTCAAAACGAAGACAAAATACTGAAAGCTACAAGAGAAAAACAACAAGTTACATATAAGGGGAAACCCATCAGAATAACAGCTGACTTCTCAGTGCAAACTATGAAAGCTAGAAGAATGTGGACCAAAGTATTCCCAGTTCTAAACAACTTAGATGCCAACTCAGACTACTATACCCAGCAAAAATGTCAATTATAGTTGAAGGAGAAAGAAGAATCTTCCATGACATGAACAAGATGAAAAAATACATGTCTCAGAAACCAACATTTCAGGAAATCTTGGAAGCAATCCAAAGAACTGAGGAAAGGAGCAACTATCCCTAAGCAATCAAAAAAAGAAAGCAACAAAAACATAACAGAGTAAATACAAACCTATACCAAGAGTGCAAACAAAAAAATAAAATAAAAGGAAACAACACACATCTCTCAATAATAACCTTAAATAACCTAATGGTCTAAACTCCCCAATCAAAAGACATAGACTGGGAGAACAGATTAGGAAACTGAATCCTTCTATATGCTGTCTACAAGAAACCCATCTCACCTGCAAGGACAGACACCACCTTAGAGTGAAAGGATGGAAAAAATTATTCCAAGCTAATGGTACCAAGAAACAGACTGGAGTGGCTATTCTAATATCTGACAAAAGTTATCTCAAAGTAAAATTAATCAGAAGAGGCAAAGAGTGCCATTACATCCTTGTCAAAGGAACAATGAACCATGAAGACTTCACAATCCTAAATGTCTGTGCACCTAACTTAATAAACACTACTCTGCAGGACCTCAAGACACAGATTAATTCCAACACAATAATAGTGTGGGATTTCAACACCCCCCTGAGCCCCTTGGATAGATCATCAGGACAAAAAATAAACAGAGAGACATCAGAACTGAACAAAACAATACACCAAATGGACCTCACAGACATCTACAGAATATTCCACCCAAACTCCAGAGAATATAGTTTCTACTCACCACCACAAGGAACATTCTCTAAAATCGACCACATACTGGGGCACAAAGGGAACCTCAACAAATACAAAAGGATAGACATTATTCCATGCATCCTGTCAGACCACAGTGCATTAAAGCTCAATATGAACACCAGAATAAGTCCAACTAGCTACAAGAACACATGGAGACTAAATGACACAATCCTGAATAATGAATGGGTCAGGGAAGAAATAAAGAGTGAAATAAAATTATTCATGGACCTGAACAAAAACGACAATACAACACAACAAAACCTGTGGGATATTTTGAAAGCAGTCTTGAGAGGGAAATGTATAGCCTTAAGTGCCCACATTAAAAAAAAAAAAAAAAAGAAAGGGAACAACTAAATGATCTAACACTGCAGCTAAAAACACTTGAGAGACAACAACAAATGAACCCTAAACCCAACAGACAGGAAGAAATAATAAAAACAGAGCAGAAATCAATGAAATAGAACAAAGAAAACAATACATAAAATCAATGAATCCAAAAGCTGGTTCTTTGAAAAGATAAACAAAATAGACTTCTAGCCCAGTTAACAAAAAAAATGAGAGAACAACTTCAAATCAATAGTATTTGTGATGAAAGGGGAAACATCACAACAGACAAAGAAAAGATCCAGACAATCATATGAGTATACTTCAAAAACCTATAGTCCACTAAATTTGAAAACCTAAGAGAAATGGATGAATATCTGAAATCCTGGGAACTAACAAAGCTTAACCAATAAGAGATTGACTGTTTAAACAGACCCATACTATTTGAGGAAATTGAAGATGTAAAAAAAAAAAAAAAAAACTCTCAACTAAAAAAAGCCCGGGCCCATATGGTTTCACAGCAGAATTCTATAAACCTTTTTAAGAGGTTCTACAACCATTGCTACTCAAACTGTTCAGAAGGATACAGAGGGAATTCTCCCACACTCCTTCTATAAAGCCAGCATCACTCTAATACCAAAACCAGGCAAAGATACAGGCAAAATAGAAAGCTATAGACTCATCTCACTAATGAACATAGATGCAAAAATTAGCAACAAAATACTTGCAAATCACATACAGACCCACATCAAAAAGATCATCCATCATGATCAAGTTGATTCATACCAGAGATGCAGGGATGGTTCAACATATGTAAATCAATAAATATCATAAAACACATAAATGGACTTAAAGAAAAAACCAGAGGATCATCTCAATTGATGCAGAAAAAGCCTTTGACAAGATCCAGCAGCCCTTCATGTTTAAAGTCCTAGAGGGAATAGGACTGAAAGGAACATTCCTGAAGATGATCAAAGCCTTATAAAGCAAACCCACTACCAACATCATCCTAAACGAAGAAAAATTGGAACCATTTTCCTTAAAGACAGGAATCTGGCAAGGCTGCCCCTTATCACCACCCCTCTTCAACATAATGCTTGAAACACTTACTAGAGCAATAAGAGAAGAGAAGGAAATTAAAGGAGTACTAATCAGAAAATAAGTTAAGCTATCCCTTTTTGCAGATGATATGATAGTTTACCTAAGGGATGTTAAAAACACCACTAGAAGGTCTGGAGAGATCACCTAGTGGTTAAGAGCACCAACTGCTCTTGCAGAGGATCTGGGTTCGATCCCCAGCACCCACATGGTGGCTAAGAACCGTCTGTAACTCCAATTCCAGGAGAACTCCAGTTCCAGGGGAATCTGAGACCCTCTTCTGACCTCCGTGGCATTTCACAACATGGGTGCACAAACCTACATGCAGACAGTAGAATCATACACATACAAAAATAAATTAAATCTCCATTAGAATACTTCTAGAAATGATTAAGAGTTTTAGTAAAGTGTCAGGCTACAAAATTAACCTAGAAAAATAAGTAGCCTTTTCTTTACACCAACAATAAAGAGTGGAGAAGGAATATAAGAAGACCTTCCCACTCACAATAGCCTCAAAAACAGTAAGATACCTGGGAACAAACCTAACCAAAGATACCAAAGACCTCTACAACAAAAACTTTAAACCCCTGAAAAAGGAGATTAAAAATGACATCAAAAGATGGAAAAACCTCCCATGCTCATGGATTGGGAAAATTAATATAGTAAAAATGTCCATTTTACCCAAACTGATATACAGACTCAACACAATCCCAATCAAATCCCTATAAGCTTCTTCACAGACTTGGAAAAAATGCTTAAATTCATATGGAAAAACAAAAGTCTCCAAATAGCTAAAGCAACCCTGAGTGAAAAAAGCAATACAGGGGGATAGCCCTACCAGACTTCAAGCTATATTACAGGGCCATAGTCATAAGAACAGCCTGGTACTGGCACAAATGCAGACCCATTTACCAATGGAACATAATTGAAGATCCAAACATGAGCTCATACAATTTCAGCCACCTCATATTTGACAAAGGGACAAAAAACCCTCAATGGAGGAAGGATAGCATCTTTAGCAAATGGTGCTGGCAAAATTGGCTCACCAGTTGTTGAAGAACAAATTTAAAGCCCTACCTCTCATCCTGTACAAAAATAAACTCCAAATGGATCAAAGATCTCAACATGAAGCCTGAATCCCTGAACGTGATAGAATAAAAAGTTGGCAGCAACCTGCAAGACGTAGACATAGGAAAAGACTTTCTAAATCAGACAGCAGCTGCACAGGAAATAAGGGCAACAGCCGGCAAATGGGACCTCATAAAACTCAAAAACTTCTGTACAGCAAAAGAAACAATCAAGGAGGTGAAGACAAAACCCACAGAGTGAGAGGAAATCTTTACCAGTTATACATCTCACAGAGCATTTTTGTCAAGAATAAACTACTCAAAAAAATAAATAAAGAAGAATACAAATGACCTACTCAAAAGATGGTGTAAAGAGCTGAACAGAGACTCCACCAGTGAGTAGAATTAAAGAAGGCTGAGAAACATCTTTAAAAGTGTTCAATATCGTTAATAATTAAGGAAATGCTAATTAAAACCACTCTAACATATCATCTCACTCCAATACGACTATCTAAGATCAAGAAAACAAAAGATAACAGATGCTGGAGAGGTTGTGGGGAAAGAGGAACACTCATCCACTGCTGGTGGGAATGTAAACTTGTTCAACCACTATGGAAAGCAGTGTGGAGAACCCGTAAAAGACTCAAAATGAGCCTACCACCTGATCCAGTCATACCACTCCTGGGTATATACCCAAATGACTCATCCTACCACAAAGATACATCCACATCCATGTTTATTACAGCTCTCTTCACAATAGCAAAGAGCTGGAACCAATCCAAATGCCCCTCAACAGATGAGTGGATGACAAAAATGTGATACATCTACACAATGGAGTACTATTCAGCAGTAAAGAAAGATGGCATTATGAACTTTGCAAATGGATGGAGTTTGAAGCCATTATGCTGAGTGAAGTAACACAGTCCCAGAAAGACAAACGGAGAATGTTTTCCCTTATTTGTGGATGCTAACACCAAATCCCCCAGATGAAAAGCAAGCTGAACAACATTATTGTTATATTTCTGTTTATCTGAAAGCACCTATGCTGTTATAATGTAAATCTCTCAACAGGCTCTAGAATCCACCCACGATTTATTTTCAGACTCTGTAATTACTGTATATGAATGGAGAGTATCTATCCATATTTTGGGTAAATATAAAATTAATGGAGGAAAATGTGAATCCCTAAGCATTAAAAAAAAAGACTGAGAGAAAGATGCAGGACAGTTATGGTAGAGTGCATGATCTGGGCCGGGATGGAGGGAAGGGAAAGTGAATATGCATGAACTGAATTGAAAAATGATGTCTGAAATACACAAAACATCAATAAAAGCACAAAAAAATTATCCACTTTTAATACCTGTAAAATGTTTCCTATACAACTATTTCATAAACATTTGCCTAAAGTAAAAATAAATAGCATCTTACATAATTTTTTTTATAAAAAAAATCAGTTATTCCAAATCACACATTTCTTACATGGAAGTCTGCACAAAACTCTCCCTTAGTTCAGCATAGAAAGCACCCCGGGGACATCATCGTTACTAGCATCACTGCATCACTTTAAAAGTTCCACAGGGCTATCTTTGCTGTGGCTGGCCCACCATATCCCCCAAGGACTTCAGTCAAAGCAAAGTTTCTTAAATGCAGCTCGAGAGATCTGCCAAGACCACACAATCTAAGCACACAGCTTTCCTGTTGCCTTGCTGCACTCGGGATACACTCATGTTATTTAGGGGAGAAGATGAACTGGATGCAGATCCCTCAGGCTATTTCTTTTCATATTACTTCTCAAAACCAGAGTTTTGATAAGAGTTGGGCTGTCAAGGCTGTATTCTCTGGCAACACCTTGCACCATAAGCACAACACATGGCTGACTCTGATTGACAGTGTAATTCAAACCACATAGCAACCTGTGAAGTAGGGCCTGAACCACCTCCATTCCAACTCTGTAGGAAAGTGCCAAGGCAATGCATGTATGTAAATCCAAGGTTATCTTCAAAGAGTTCTAGCTGTGATGTTAAATGTGTATTTTCACATAATACACATACTACTAAAAGTTAAGCTCCTCAAACCTGGGACTCTTTGCTCATTTTCTTTCTTACTGCCAGAAACAGTCACATTCAGTAGGAATTTAGGCTGTGCCAGATAGTGATTGAATGGTTGCATGAATGATCTTAGTGATGCAATTCTAAAACATTTTGTCATAAAATGGCAGGGCAGTCTTCAGTATTTGCAAGAGTGAGAACCACTTTTCTTTTTTTTTTTTTTTTTTTTTTTTTGTCTTTTCCAGACAGGGTCTCCCTGTAACCTGGATGTCCTGGAACTCACTCTGTAGACCAGGCTGGCCTTGAACTCACAAAGATCGACCTGCCTCTGCCTCCCGAGCGCTAGGATTAAAGGCGTGTGCCACCCTGCCTGGTGGGAACCACTTTTTAAATTAATTGATATTAATATTGTTGACTCACATATTTGAAGTTATTCTTTGTAGATAATAAGCATCTAGTAGATAAAGCTTATAGAATCAGCAATGATTAATAACTAAATCTTGTTAACTACGCACACATTTCCATTTAAAAAAAGTCATATATGACACCTTTATTACATGTAGGCAATACTTCATGTGAATTTGGACTCAAGGACACTTAATATTAACTCAATGTCCCAGGGGATTCATGAGCCATAGGTTAGAAAGCACTGCATAAAAGCTTTGCCTCTGTTATTTTGGCCTGAAAATCTGTCTCAAAGGACTTTCAATTTGTCCACTAGAGCCAATGACAAATGGTGTGGTTATGTGCATGGGATGTGAACTCATATTTGAATCAGAGCTCTATTGTGCTCTAGATGAATTGCCTTGGGAAATGCACTTTATGTCTCTGAAGTTTCTGAAAAAGAAGAATAATTTTCACATCACAGAGAGTATTGAGACAAGAGGAGAATATACTCAAAGACTTGCACATGTAGTAGAAGTTCTGGAATGTGTTCCTTCTTTCCAAGAGATGTTACCTGGTTACCAAAAATTCATTCCTGAAGCCACTCTTGGATATTCAAATCAGCTCCATTTAATAAGCACATGATTTTATTTTAATTGAATTTTTGTGGTACATAGATCCCATCCCTATCTACTCACATGAACTCAGCAATCAGCACTGCTCTGTTGCTAACAACAAAAGGGCATAAACCACAGCATCTGAAATTGTCACCAGATCTCCCAGGGCCTGTTGCCCCAGACTCATGTAGTATCATGTAGTATCATCAAGATGCAGGTTCTGAATGAATTTCACTTTTGGATCTACTACCATAGAGATCTTCCAGTTCATTTTATTTTTTTTTTTTTGGCTTTCTCTTTCTTTTTATTTTTTTTTTTTTGGCACAGGAAAATAATAAAATATCACTTTATGAATATATAATGAACAACTTAAATAATGAAATATATCATTCTTTTGTCTTAAAAAATAATATATCACTTAACCAAATATAATTCATAGAAATTATTTTTGCCTTGGAATTTTTCTTTTTATTAATTAATTAATTTTTTATTGATGCTTTGTGTATTTCATACATCATTTTCCAATTCAGTTCAGGCATATATCCCCTTCCCTTCCCCCCACCCCACCCCTACCCATCCCAGATCATGCATTCTGCCGTAAATTTTCTGCATCTTTCTGTTGTTTTTGTTTTGTTTTCATTTTTTTAACAATAAGTGATAATTTGTGAGTACAAGCATCCTTCATGTAAAACCAATTTGCGAGCAGTTGTGCCCAAACCCACACAGCTCATGGGTCCCACCATCCAGCAGGGGGGGCTTGTATGTTCAATCAGGTTGATCAAATGAGTGTCCAGTCTATATTGTTGTAGTTTCACCATTCACCCCAATCGCAGCCCTTACATTCTACCGAGACCCCTCTTCCGCAGATGGATTCATTCTTCCAGTTCATTTTATAGAGAGTGCCCTGAACCAGAGGAGGAAAGCGAAGGAAGAGCCAGCAAAAGTTGTTCAGGCAGGATCTTGCTTGCTGTTGTCAGACGTTCTTCATAAATGTGATCTTAGTGATGTCATTCTAAACCTGGCACAACAGCAGCTATGACAGTCCCCTCGTGAAGCAATGGCACTTGACATGAGCATTACTTCAATATTTTTTACTCTATATTTTGTTTGGTGTTATCTGAAAGGAAATGCAAACAATCAGTACACCTTTATCAAGTACAAGTGGGAACTCAAGTACCTTTCATCTTTGCTCTTTCTTACAGCACTAAACAATAGTCTCTTTCTTCTACTTCTAACTGACGTTAAAACAAGTATTTCTGACAAGTGGAAAACCTCCTTATAATTAAATTTCTGTTGTACTTTAACAATTGCTCCCCAAAGAAAGTTCCTGTTAACAGATTTCAAGCTGTGATGATAATATTTTCTTCCTATGTTATCAAAAGCTGTAATCTGTTTCCTTTCCTGGACAAAATTCAAAGTAGCTGTTAGATTTAAGAAAAACTGTATTTTTTTCAAACTTTGGGTGAGTTGCTCTTGAATATCAACTTTGAGCTCCAACAGAGGGAGGGAGAGCATTAACAAACCTACTATAAAAACTTGGTTAGAAGTGGAAGTGCCAGGAAGTGTATCAGTCTAGAAAGTGGTGACATTTTCAGAGGGGTATGGAGAAGTACTGCCCACCAAAGAAATAGGACTGATTCCTGCTTTGAGAGCCACAGCTGTTGATATTGAAGTTAACACCTTTCAGCATGATAGAAGTAAACCCTGAAAGGAAATTGATTGAACTCCACTTTTCATTTTCTAAGGTTTGGACTATTTTACTTAAGAATTGTTTAATTTAGCTTAACATGAAATCATACTACTGAAAGTAAAATTTCACCTTCCACAGATATTAATCTTTGAGTTAACTATCTGTGATAATAAATTCTTTCATAAATACAAACAAATTCATTTTTAATAAGTCAATTTTTTAAAAATCCTTTCATTTCTTGTTCATATATAATGTGTTGAGATTTATATTACTTTTCTTAAATAGTAAAACCTCTCTCACATACTCCCTTTTCCCAATTATAGCTAAATAACTGATTTTGGGGGCTGGAGAGATGGCCTAGCGGTTAAGAGCGCCGACCGCTCTTACAGAGAACCTGGCTTTGATCCCCAGCACCCAAATGGAAGCCGAGAGCCGTCTAAAACTCCAATTCCAGGAGAACTCTAGCTCCAGGGGAATCTGAGACCCTCTTCTGACCTCCGCGGCATTGCACGACACGGGTGCACAGACCTGCATGCAGACAGTACATTGATACACATACAGAAATTTTTAAAAAAAAACTGATTTTTAAAATTTTATAGCATGCAAAACATTTACAGAAAATATCTCTTGGCAAGTTTGTATGAATCAATAATTATAAAACATAGCTCTGGTTATAAAAATCACTGCCAAAGCAACCAAACCCATAACAGTTTTAAACTTCCTCCCATTCATTAATATTGCTAACAAATCATATTCATTTTTCAGTTTATAGCAGTTCCTACACAGACAACAATGGACAAATTTCCAGCTTCAAAAAAATTGGGAGTAAGTAACCATTCATTAAATTGGAAAAGGAAGAATTCCTAGAAATTGAAGGATTGTTTTGTTGTTAACAAAATAAAAGGACTGCTCTACAATGTTAAATGACTTGTCAAAGATGACATGGCAGTTTCTCATTATGCTAGAACAAGAATGTTGGTGGTTATCCCAGACTCAAAAGTTCCATTCTAGGACACTTTTATTCATAGATGTTTTCCAGTGCTGTAAATGGAGATTTGATGGTGCCCATTGGGAAACACGGTTCTTTGAAATTATTGGCAGGGCTTCCTTCTTCTCTCCATGTACAAAATGCTATCATGCCTCCTGCAAAAATAAGGTATCTATTGTCCATGGATAATATGTCAAACTATACCCTCCTTCTAAAACTTAGCCTCTTATAGTATGACTCATAACCCACATATAAGATCATATCATTGAAGGAAGTTAGACTGACAACAGAAAAGGGTTTGTGAACATCCAAAACCCAAAATTTATTCCAGAATCAAATGTGTGGTGAATTCAAAGTCTTTCTGGTTGTGTTCACCCATGCAGCATCAGGTGACATCACAGCCTTGGTTCTAAACACAGAGCTTATGTGCATTCAGTAACAACACACTATATCAAGGGAGGCTTCCTGAAAGATCTGGGCTGGGACACCAGTTACTGTACACTATAAATCACAGCATTTTATTGTACATACAAAGTTTTCTGTGCTTATAGAAACAATTAATTATGAACACCAAAGACTTGGTATATTCATACAGTTATTCTTCATCATGTGAGAATTAAGTTAATATATATTTGGACTTTAGATTCTTAGAATGTTTAACTTTTAAAAATTATTGTTTCTGGGGATAGAGAGATGGCTCAGCAGTTAAGAGCACTGGCTAATCTTCCAAAGGACCAAGGTTTGTTCCCAGCATACACATGGCAGCTGACAACCCTTTGTACTCCAGTTTCAGGTGATCCATCACCCTCTTCTGACCTCTGTGGGCATTGCACAACATGGGTGCATTTACATACTTGCAGGCAGTACATTCATACACATTAAATAAAATTAGGTTAAGTTGATAACTTGAGTTTCATTTAAAAATTGAGAGATTCATTTGTTTTCTTTCTTCTTTGTTTTTTGAGTAGCTTGTATACTCTGGAAATTAATGCTTTGTCAGATGTATCTGCTGTGAAGGTTTCCTCCCACTCTGTGGGTCTTCTCCTCACTTCCTTTATTGCTTCCTTTGATGTACAGAAGCTTTTGAGTTTAATGAGGTCCCATTTGTCAATTGTCGATCTTATTTCTTGTGCAGCTGCTGTCTGATTTAGGAAGTTAAAGTTCTTTCCTACACCTAAGTCTTGTGTCTGCTGCCAAGTTTCTCTCTATCACCTCCAGAGTTTGGGGTTTCACAACTTGAGGTCTTTTGGTCCATCTGGAGTTACCTTTGTACAAGTGGAGGTAGGTTCGGGGTTTTAATTTCATTCTTCTACAAGTGGTGATCCAGTTTTGCCAAACCACTTGCTGAAGCATCTTGCTGTCTCTTTCCTCCATTGTGTATTCTTGGCCCCTTGTCAATATATGAGGTGGCTGAAATTGTATGAGCTCAGGTTTGAGATGAATCCCTCAAAAATGAGCAAAAAAGATTGAATGAGACTTCACAAGTGAGGAATTGGAGTGGCTGAGAAACATCTTAGAACTGTTCAACTTCTATAAATTAAGGAAATGCAAATTAAAACCACTTTGAGATATCACCTTCTCCAAATAACGACTGGGTAGGATCAGGAAACGAATGTTACCAAAGTGCTGAGAGGTTGCGGGGAAAGGGGAAACACTCATCCATTGCTGGTGGGAAGTAAACTAGTACAGCCACCTATTGGAAACAGTGTGGAGAACCCTTAAAAGGACTCAAAATGCGCTTCCATTTGACCCAGTTATACCACCTGGGTTATATACCCACCCAAGAACAAACCTACTGCAAAGATACATGCACAGCTATTTTTTATTGCAGCTTGTTCACAATAGCAAAAAGCTGGAACCAGCCCGATGCCCCTCAACTGACGAGTGGATAGAGAAAATGTGGTACATGTATACAATGGAGTTCTTGCAGCCAGTAATAACGAGGGAACAACATCATGAACTTTACAGGTCAAATGGATGGAGCTGGAATGACATTATGTTAAGTAGTAACACCGTCCCAGGATTAAAAGAAATGACGAAATGCGTTCCCTCATATGTGGATGCTCGTACAACAACCCGTATATTAAATATTTCTCATGGAGAGGGATGCATAGTAAAAGACAACAAACAGAAAAGACTGCATTCAGAAAATTGGATTCTGAAATGGGTGAATTGGGAAGGGGGGATGGGTGGGAGGAGACACCGGAATGTATATTCAATCAAGGTCACTATTATTTAATTGATGTGATTCAGCAAGTACTCAGTTTCACTAGACACATGTCTACAGGATTACATGGTGTTTAGGCAGATAAGTTAAAAAGTAAATATGTGTATATTAAACAACATTGGTTTACAGTTACTCTGATAAAAAAGGTTAATGCATCTGAGTTTTAAATGTAGATATAACTTTGCTGTTGTCACACTTTGTTTTACACCAAATCTCTTTAGCAGCAAAACTTTGGGATGGGCACATACAAATTGTTCTCTTACATTTCTCTGTTGTACAGGTATCACCTTTAGCATTCTCTTTAAGATTGATTTAAGCAAAAATTTAAGTTTGCTTCCGAAGATTAATCATACTATAGTCACCCAAAACCAACCATGGGTGAATTTGATGAAACTCATGTGTCTGTGATTCCACCCTTTATTATGTATAATACAACTGTCTTCTGGAGACTCATGGGTTAAAAAAAAAAAAAAGCGGGGGGGGGCTGGGGTACAGACGACATAGAAACCCTTCTAGTCAAAAACCTGCATCAAACTTAAAAAACTAACATGGGAAAAGATTTTGTTTGTTTCCAACAGGACCAAAAATGTCACAACTTAATGGCTGGAAGAAAAAGAACAGCTCTTGCATTGAGCAGGATGTACCAAAAAGTGGCAATGAAAGGTTGACCGTCTGAACACTGTAAAGGAAGAAAAAAGCTAGATTCGATTGCCATAAACATCGAACCCTTCTGTGATCCTACATAACAAGGAGAAAATGATGAAGGTATGATGAGTGTCATTTTCTCCAACTGTTAAATTGGAGACAATATTATGAGTAATCTCTTATAAACCGGTTATAAAAATTGCTTCTTTAATTGGACTAATAGAACATAGAACTGTGAAAAGGATTTATTACTCTTTCAGAAACCAAATATAATACTAAAGTCCTTGGCCTATGCACTTAGGCAAAGTATATTAATGCTAGGAGCTCTGACATAGCAAGGATTGTCTCTACAGGGGAGATGTTGGCCAGTGGGATCCAAGCCCCACAAAACGTTAAGGCTCCTGCCTAAGTGGGATATACCTGCAAGGGGAGGGGATAAGAGCCCTGCTGCCGTAAGACTGACGTTAACATGGAGGGATGTATTGAGAGCCGCACATTCAAGGGTACAGAGGGCTCTGGAATACCAGAGAGTGTCCCAAAGGCCACTAAACCAACTAAAGCAATACGGTCTCCCTGAGGTCAAGCAAGGACTCCATCCATCAGCACCAGCTCTACACTTCACCTGCCTGGAATACTGTGCAGCAGAAGGCAGCGCATGTGCCCGTATAATCCCAAATCTAATTGGCTGTTGGCTCTCTCTGAAGAATAACCCATGGCTGATCCACAAGCTAACATTCCCTCTACAGGTTAGGATGATGTCATAGACCACAGTAAACCCTGATATTTATTCAGGGGTAAAAATGGTTCATTCATGAATTAACATACCATCCAAACATATGTGTCTATGCCAAAGTAAACCTACCATAATATCATAGTTGTGCTAAATACCTATATATCTATATTGCTTGTGCTTCATTACGTAGGATCGAAAGGTTACTCCTAAACAAACTGTCAGCCATGAAAGGAAACAGCCAGAAATTGACCAGAATCACAAGTCAACAGCTCCAGAAGGTAAGGAAAGTTTACTTTTCTCGTCCACCTGGCCCCTTTTCTAGCCTAGGGAACAATCGCGAAGAGGGGCCGTGGTAGAATGTAAAGGCTGCGATTGGGGCTGATGACGGTTTGAACTACAGCGATTAGTCTGGACACTATTTGATCTCAACTTGATTGAACAAACAACCTGTCAAACCTCCACTGAATGGTTGGGACTGTGGGTGTTGGGCACAAACAGTCTATAGATTGGTTGTTCACGAAGGATGCTTTACTCATGGATATCACTTATGCTAAAATGAAAAACAAAATAAAAAACCGAAAGATGCAGGATACAGAGTTATGGCAGAATACGATCGGGATCGTGGGTGGTGGTGGGGGGTGTGGGGGTGGGGGAGGGAGAAAAAGAAAATCTGAAAAAAAAATCTGAATTGGAAATGATGTATAAAATGCACCAACCATCAATAAAAATTAAAAAAAAAATTAAAAAAAAAAAAATTGAGAAAAGGACAGCATTTCAGCAAGTGGTATTGGCAAAACTGGATCATCACTTTGTAGAAGAAGCAAATTAAAACCCTAACCTCTTGCCCTGTACAAATTCAACTCGCAGATCTGGATCAAAGACCTCAACGTGATCGACAACCAAGACTCTTTGAGAGAGCTACCGGTTGAAATAGAAGAATAAAAGCTGGGCAGCAGATATAAGACATAAGGCGTAGGCAAGGACTTCCTAAATCAGACAGACAACTGCACATAGAATTATAGGGATGACAGAGTGATAAATGGGCCTCATTAAGCTCAACAAGCTGGTGCTGTACATCCCAAACGAAACAATCAAGTGAAGTGAAGAGACATCCCATAGGACATGTAAAGCCTGGGTCACGGGCAACCAACTCTCACCCATGGCAGACCATCTGACAAAGCATTAATTTCCAGAGTATAATGACCCCATGCTACTCAAAAAACAAAGAAAAAGATGAAAATACAAAGTAGATTTACCCTATCAACTAGTATGGAGCGCAAGACACTGTAACAGAGCCCTTTCATTCCCCGAAGGAGGATATTTAGCAGTATGGTACTGAGAAACTACTCTTACATGATAGTGTTTATCACAACCATCTTCACTAATTTATTAAGAAACTAGCAAGATCGATATAATTAAATTTACACGATATCTATTCATTTACTCCGAATAAGACTGGCGTAGGGATCAAAAGAAAAAACAATTATGATACCAAGTGTGCTGGAAGGAGAGTTTGGGGAAGAGGGGACTACTTCATATCCACTGCTGTGGAATGTTAAAATCCATAACAGCCACTATGGAAAGGCAGTGTGGCCCCCCCCCCCCCCCCCCCCCCCCCCCCCCCCCCCCCCTGCCCCCCCCTTGGGACGACTTGGAAGATCATTGCATTTTCTTGACCTCCGCCCTGTTCCATTACCACTTGTCGTTTCCATTCGATCCTCACACGTTTTATTCTTCCCCCATTTCCTCGTAGATTTTTTCTCGATCCATGCCTGCTATGGTTTATCACTGTCAGCCTTCTTCGCTCACCAAGCCAATGCGCCGGCCAACCCACAACCCCCACACTGCAACCCACCCAAACCTGTGCATGTGGCACCCCGCCGAGCCTCCGGTTACCTCTACACATTCGGTCCAGTTCTATGCACCGCCAGTCATAGGAAATTCGATGACACTCCCCTAAGTTTTTTTTCCCCCTTTGCATGGAACTAATATGCGCTTTGGTATTTGTTATGGGAGCTATTTGGGGCGACTCTCACGTGGAGGATTTAGTAACAATTATGTTCACCCTCAAAACAACCATAATTGGATGGACATGCGTGCTTATCCCTTATATTTGGTTCTCGCTTTGTTCCAATTTTGTACTTCTAGCGTTGTTAACCCGTTTCCATTTTATTGTTGCACTGCGTTACCCCCTGAGTTTTTGTTCCTAACCCATTTAGGGGGAATGACCTGCATATTGGCGAAACCAAACACACAATCACTAACCGAACGGACTGCATCAAAGAATCGACTTGTCACGGTAAACAGTGAACTTTTTTCCCGCTCTTTCACACACTATCAGTCCACTGCCGTTGCAGGAGAATATTGAAAAAAAGACTGAGCATAAGAGATGAAAATGCAGGTGGGGCAGAATGATGCGCTCTGGGGGTTGCCATGGCGGTTGTATCCCTCCTGGCTATGTGTGGGGTTGAATTACATTGTGGTGTCATGATGATGTTGTTAAAAAAAGTACTACACTGAAATCGTGTATGTATGGTTCATTTCCTAAATACATAATTAATTTATAATGCTGTATAGTGTATGTTAAAAAAAGAAATTCAAAATATTGCGATTTAAATAAGATTTATAATAAATGCCGAACGTTACTGTGTGTGTGCTTAGGTACCCCATAAATCTGCAACCGCTACACTTTCCACTGAAATCTTTGCTCCCTACCACCGTATTACTTGTGCTACATTCTTTCGTCAGTGTGGCCTCTCACGGTGAATCTGGCCCACCTAGGGAGCTAGTTTCTTCCTCCTGTGCTCTCCACCAACCCTTTACTTATATTATCAATACGCACTAGCATCTAACTGTCTGCACCAGATTTCTTATTATCGGTACGCTCATCACCATGCCCTCAGCCAACCTAGCGCACACTACTTAATTTTTCACCTGTGAACGTTCTTTGCTTTAAATAATCCCCCAATCAATTACATAAGCACCTTACCTTAGCAAATTGGGCGTGTTCTTAAATAACTGTGTAATATTATATGGTCTACTAAAATGTTCTTATAAAGAATAGTTGTTTCGCTGGTACCGTTTGACTTATGGCACTTGGGTTGGATGTGTGCCTCATACCTCCATTTTCTATGTACTTCACCACACTATACACCCTCGACGATTCGCTATCCAATAACTTTCCCTTTTTGGCTTGCCAAAATCACCTTGTGGAAGTTTGTATTTAACACCCAATGTTAAGATTCATATTAACACACAGAACTGTATGGGTGCTTAAAGAACTCCACAGGCAACTCCTAGGAAATGAGTAGAACTTCAGCACCCCAGTGGCCAGGATACAAAATACAATCCTAGATTACATTCTCAGTATGCTTTCTCCTACACCAACCACATAAGAACTGAAAGAGGGATAGACAAGGACGACCTTCACCACTCCACATAACTGCCACTGCAAATAATATCAATTTCCTTAATAATACTTGCTATTTGGAATTCAAAAACCTTAACACCCTACATACAGCTCTAAACCATAGTGATCTCAACAACACAAAACTTTCCCCTTTTTAAACCTCTGAAGAAGGAAATGGAAGACGACATCCCTAACACCCCCGATGGACAAAAATCCCCATGCTTCATGGATTGAGAAATCAAATCATTAAGTAAAAATGTCCATTTACTTACCAACACTTTATCGTACTCGTCATACAGATTTACTTTTTGCAATCCCAATCACACAATCCACACCTATTTCATGATCGTCTTCCTTTCACCTAGCGTTTCTTGCGAAAAAACACAACATCCTCTCAATTTCCATCTTTGGAAATAAACCCCATTTTTACAAAGACCCACCCCGAATACTGTAAAACGATACTCCTCTTTACAGCGGACTATAAGCAACGCAGGCAATAAAGAGGTGGCGACTACATTTCTCGCTACCTTTTAGACCACCTATTTTTTTAACTATACTACAGCGGACGCTATTCCACCTCTTACCTTTTTTTCCCACTTTCCCAACAAACACAGCTACTTTTTTTCCCCCCTTTGGTACTGCCACAAAAACAGGACCAGTGTGACCAATGAATCAAAACTGAAGATCCAAACTGAGCACATACAATTTCAGCACCTTCACGATTTGTAACTAAGGGGGCCAAGAAGACCACATTCGGCCCTCGTAAGACAGCATTCGTCAAACACTACAGGGTGGTGGGCCACAACCAACACCTGGTGTTTCCTTCCCAGCACCCACACAGTTTAGAAGAATGTAATCGATACAAACCCTATCGCGGTGCCATCTCTGTACAAAAGTCAATTCTACGCAGGTTATCCTTACTAAAGCCCCTCAAATCATTTGAAATCCAAACATGCACCCCTCTTCTGGGTGATAAAGATGAACACTTGTGCAGCAGGACTACCAGATATTTCCAGGCTTCATAGGGAATTTAATGTTACTTTTTTCATACCAATTCACGGACTCTTTCACTGCAGCTTTGCACAAGAAATAAGATCAAAAAATTGACAAATGGGACCTCATTACAACTCAAAATTTTTCCCCCCCGTTTTTGGTAACATAATAATCGGCATTTTCAGCCCGATTCACTACAATTGAAAAGTTCGAATGGCAACGAGCTCCCTACTCCTACAGAATGGGAGGAATTCTTCACAGCAGATACATCTGACAACCCAGCCCCGTTTCAATTTTCAGGGATACATTTTTTAGCTAACGAATTATGAAGATAGACTAAACCAATTTTTATGAATCACTCAAAATATGGAGGAAAAAGATCTAAAGCGAACTTTCATCAGAGCGACGTGACCCCCCATTACGCGGATGGCCCTGAGACACCGCAAAGACACATCTCTTGAAGTTCAAGTTTGTCTCAAACTTCGCTTAACACAATTAAAGGGAACATGCAACTTTTTTAAAACACACTCTTGATTGTCGATTAATCCATTACTCCATTCTTCTAAGAATTGGTCGGATCAAGAAAAACAAATGAACCAAGTCGCCTGTGAGAGTTTTTCTTTTCTCCTCTTTTCCCCTCCCGTGAGGCCCCACCGGACCCCAATCGGACCTCCACCCCCCAAATGGGGGCCAATTTGGCAACTAACGTTTTTGTGTCGATTACCACTCCATTTCCACGTTTGCTGGTGTAGTCAAGTAAAACCCCTTCGTACACAAGCCCTATGGAACATGCCTAGTTGTCGCGTAACCTATTACCACTCTCGGACTCTCCAGATCAATTCAATGACGCCGCCATGCCCACCCACCCTTTGACCCCCCCCCCCCCCCAGTCATAGCACTCCCTGGCCGTATACCTCTATACCTCCCACACATTGGACCTTCATTCTTTGATCGCCCAGACCGCTCACATGCCACCACACCCCCGCCCTCTCATCACTCGCTTATTGCAAGACCTCCTGCTTCCACACCCGATCAGCACAACACAATCTGGAAACCATACGCCCCTCATTGGGCCCTCAACTGTATGACGTGGGACCGAGCAGAACCCACATGCCGCCGCTTTTTTTCTTCGCCCCTTTTCATGGGACCATCACATATGGAATCTACTGCACCCCGCCTGGTATATACCGATGGGGGGGAAAACCCCTTCCCCTCCCCCTCCCCCCTTATTCTTCCTTATACACTCCCATCGAAAACCCTGCCTTTTGGCACAGCGTGAACACCATGGCGCTGGACCCGCCTTAGCACAGACACCTTATGTGAAAGCCGATACCCCTTGCTCCAACACCCCAGTCCCCGTTTACCAAGACAAATTCATCAACACGGCTTTATTCTTCCTACATATGTGGATGCTAGCACCCTCGCCAATCCAACTCCCCTCTTCATTTGCTTTCACTTATAACTTTTCTTCTTGTGGCAACGGGACTTCTGCCTATCTTAGTTAAATCCAATGCAACATTACATAACAGAAAGACCCTGCTACCTCTTTTATCGGTAATCTTTAACCTGATCCTGACCAGTGGTGAATCGGGCAGGGTGGGAGGCCCCGTGGGAGAGGGGACCCCGGTTTGTGTTTTGTTGTTCTTTCGAGTAATGTCATATTTATATTGACGCTGTTTTTGCTCACGCTCGCCCCGTTCCCAACATACGTATTCCATGTCTTTTGTTCCCAGACTTCCCATGTTCTTATCACGCGTTGACGGTGTGGTGCTTTTATCGCGTGACATTTCTTTACGTGTAAAAGGAACCAATATGGGTATATGAAAACAACATTGGGCATCCAGTTGTCCCCCCCTCTTGCGTACCATACAAACCTAGGCTCGCACTCTTTGAGGTTAATGGTCGAGATATTGATCAATTCGCTGTGTCACCATTGTTGTTTATATCACAGACAATAACCTTGCGCCGAGTACTATAATATACTTTTTCGGTTGTATTTGGCACAGACAAAGGTCGCGATAGTTTTGGGGTGTATGTACCAGTAATCAACTTTTTTGTTAGCATCTCTTCTACCTGTAGGAAGATTTATCTTAAGGAATTAAGTTTGTTCCCAAGTTAATCACATTAAGTCCACCCAAAAAACAGCCTGGGTGAATTTGATGAAACTTGTGCCTTGATTCCACCCTAAAACTTTTTTTTTAAAATTAATTAAAAAAAAAAAAAAAAAAAAAAAAACAAAAAACTCTAAAATAAAAAGGGGGGATTTACAGATAGATATGACACCTTTTTGTCAAAACCTGGCATTTTCAAATCTTAAACCTTCCTACCCCTTACCGAGAAAAAGTCTTTGTCTCTATTACAATTCCAGGTGTACAACATTTTGTTCCCCCAATCCCTTAACGGCTAATAACAAAGAAAAAAAAATACAGCTTTGCATGAGTAGGACCCCCTGTACCAAACACTCCACGTGACCACCGTCACAAAACGCCCGCTTGCGCCATCGCTCTTTTCTGAAACTTGCATACGGGAAGCTTGCTACATCAACCACACACCCCTCTGTGTGCATCCTACTTCTTTTTGCTGAACCTTTATTCTTATCCCTACTACCTTATAATGAAGGTCCTAACCGTCTAACTTACTGCTAGATGCCAACTAAAGCTTCTTTAATTTTCTATGAGCATCTACTATTTTCTTCTCCTTTCTTCTTATCTCCTCCCATAGGAACCAAGGGACCGACACCATTTCACTTTTTGGTTGACTCGATGACCCGGTAGTTTTTACTCCACTCCCACACCACACACGCTAATACCGTCCGGAACTCCAACTGGTTATAGATGGTCCATCTGTTTTACTTCCAAACCCCCCCCGCGTTTTAAATCAACTGCCACCTTCTCTAATTGTACTTAATAGACCATTGGGCAATTGTTGTAAACTTTGAATCTAAGGCATTTTCTCTACTCATGACTCACCAATACATACATACTTTAATTCCAAGTCTCCTTAAGCTATTGCACTTAAGCAAAATATTAATTTAATACAGGACGCTCTGATCTCCCCCCATGTACGCAATGGTTATTCTTACCAGGGAGATATTGGCCAGGAGACCCAAGCCCCCACAAATTATTTGTATGTTTTTATCAAAGCAGATTTGCATTCATACATATGACGTTTTCCTTCCCTCCCCCCCTTCCCGTTCATTTCCACCTGTCAAGCCCTCCTCCAGATTAGATCGAGGCGGATTACTAGGTTCCGTATGCTGCCTCCCCCCGACAACCCGATCTTCTTGATTTCTTTACACCTACAAGGGACACTACCGATGTACCTTGAGACCCACACATGTCAAGTTGTACAGATGGTCTTCGGTAAATTACCAGCCAGAGTTTAACCAAAGGTTCTTCTTCCCACCCTAAACTCCCAATTTTATAAAGCAATATAGGTCTCCTTTGAGTCAAGCAAGACTCCTCCCTCACCACCAGCTACACCTCACATCCCTGGAAACACTGTGCAGCAATGGCAGCCTGTGACCTTTTCGCTCCATTCCCCTATCCCCTAAATTACATTGGTTTCTCCCACTTATTGCATCCTCTATCCGTCTTGGCAGGTAATAAATCCCGGCTGATGCATTCAAGATTACTTGCCTCATCTATTATGGCTTTATGGGATGGTATATCGTCCGACACAGTTAGTACAGACCACTGTCTTATGTACTTACACTTTGAATAAAACCTATTTGCTTTAACCTTTTCATGGATTCCATTTCGAACACATCCCAACCCCCGTCCACACCATTTTTCCCCTTGTTGTCTTACCCACAGTTAACCTATACCATCCATACTAATTAGCTTACTGTTCTTTTTTCAAACTTACTCCTCTTTTCGATACTTTCTAATGCTTTGGCTTCCCTTTTAGTTTACGGATTGAACGGTTATTCCTGTTATTACCTTCCACTGCTTTTGTCCGCCCATGAAAGGAAACAAGCCAGAATTCGCCTTTAGGTCCAGTTCACTATAACAGCTCCAGAGAAAGTTGAGTGTTTTGCTTCTCATCCTCCTTTTCTCTAGCCTAGGCGCACAAATCTGGGACCCCGAGGGTCGGGTTCCCCCACCCATCGTAGATTATGTTTTACGGGCTGTTTGATTGGCGCGCAACTGGTGCATGTGAATGAAATCCTACAACTCATACCTAGTCTGGACATATTTGATTAATTTGATTGAACATACAAGTCCCCACTGATGGATGTTGGGACCCTTATTTTATGCTGTGTGGCGCCTTCGGGACCATTGCTTGATTTTTCCCATTGGTTTTACATGAAGGATGCTTGTATCCTCATTAAACTTCCTATCACTTATTGTTATTTAAAAATGAATACAAATAAAAAATTAGAGATAACTATGGTGCTCATCGGTTTTAAAGTACTGGCCAGCTTATATGCTTGATCTGGGATGGGGGTGGGGGTCGCCGTTGGCCCCCCGAACCGGTTCAAAGGGACCAATATCCCGGAACTTGCTATTGCAAATATGTCTCGATTTGTTACTGAATTTATCATAACCCCAGCTCTCACCACAACCCAAAAAAATAAAAAAAGACACAATCTTACTCGTGCTTCCCAAATGATACTCTTTTTTTTATCATAATTATTTGTCATTTTCAAGGCCTTTCCATATTACCCAATCTTATATTTGGCCAGCTATCCACACCCTCTTCGATCTGTTGGACCTCACCCCCTACCCGTTTCCCACCCTGGCTCCCCTTTTTTTAAACACTTTTTTATAGTTTTTTCTTGGGTAATCATCATTGCTGATACTAAATGCCCTGTTTCTACCAGCGCAATGACTTGTCTACTAGGAGCATGCTGATGTGTTTTTTGAAAGAATTCTTTTAATCACCATTCTCGGAGGTTGTTATTAAAAAAAATTTCTCCACGCCCGAATAATCTTTATATCTTGCAACCCAATTAACTTCCAATATTGGAAGAGTGATTTCATTTAGGAACCGGACCACTACCAAAGACGGCTAATATTGAGGAAAAGACCGATGTAAAAGATTATTGGCATTAGGATAGGAAGGAAGGAGGACATTGAAGGAGTACGGCACATGGAAGCGACAGGACCCCACACCGGCCTCCTACCCCCGGATGGTTTACATTAACCTTGTCACCAAGAGACTTGGAGCGTTCCAGTATTCGGCCCAATCAATCAGCAAGGCAGCGTATAATACCCAACTACAACGATAAGAAAACCAAGATACAGAACTCTGTCCTGTATCTTCAGTATATACCCTCGTGCTTTTCCAACTATTAATTTTAACGCATGCTGATATTATTTTTTCAGCCAACCCACCAATATAAAATATGATTTGGGGTGACTGAATGATGTCTTCCCAATATCCATAAATTTGCATTAACCCCACCACCCACCCCTATAGTCGGCTCCTACACAATGGCTCCTTACCCCTTCTATCTACTTTGATTGCATAACCATTGTCATACCATATTACTTTAATTACTGTATTATAGCTCACTTTTTTTTTTTTTTATTATTTTTTACCCTTGTCTGCTTTGGTTTTTTTTTGGCCCCCCTCTCTGATTGAACTTAGGTTGCTGTGCTTCGAGCCGCCCTACACATTTATGGCACCGTTTTCGTCCCCCCTACGACCGTTACAACGTGAGTGGCCTTACCACCTGGAACCCCCCCTCCTTTCTATGCCCCCCCCCCCCTAATTGTTACCACCTTCTTAACGACACCCCGGCCCACCGTCTGATGACCTGTGAAGATATCCATAAGGTCTGTGCTTGGCACCTGGGACTCCCCCCCTGCTGTATGTCCCATGTTGGCCTTATCTAATGCCTATAGTGCTTGAATAAACAGTCATTTGGACCCTGCTTTATGTGTCTGTTCTCCGCCCGTGCGTTCACTGGTACTGTTTTTTAATGGCCCTGCTTCCCACTACTGGAATACTTAATCGTTTTTACCTATTTCCACTTCCTACTTGTAACACCATTCTACCACCTCTATTCCCCCTCTGTCTCCCATCACATTATTTATAAATAAACTTTACCTGTGAGGCTGATACTTCACCTCCCCGCATGAACCTATTTTTTAGAAAAGAAGTCCGCTTTATCTTGTTCAGCTTACTCTCTCATGATTGAGAGTTTCCCTTCCTCTTTAAAGCAATTTTGCTATATTAATTTAAGCTGCTTTCAGTGATTTTTCCTGATATTTGTAATATTGCATTTCTTAGCCCTTTCTCTATTTTCTTGCACTCAGTGTTAGAATATTATATCTTAATCTCCTTTACATGGTGCTTTTTCTTATTGAGGAGGGACTCTCCGAATTGTTTTTATTTTTTAAACCTGTTTCCCTAACTTAGCTTGTTTAATTTGATTGTACGCCTTTTGGTATTGTCTCTTCTTTCTGCTATTTCTCCCTGGGTCTTATATCAGTGTCAGACCATCCTCCTAAACCAGTGTTAGCAGCCGAAATATTTGGTTGGAGAGGTTTAATACTTTGGTAGGGACTTTTTGTGGTGTGTTGGGTCTGTGTCGCTGGCGACACCTACGTTGCGCATATCTTCCATTGTCTTGCCCGGCGTCGCATGCCTCTGCACGTGTACCAACTGGCCCTTCTCGCATCTCACCAACCCCTCGATCTCGCTGATATCAATGATAAATAAATTTTTAACGAATTCGGGACATAAATACAACGCCAATGTCCAATTCTACTGTATACTCTATTTTCATATTTTTTTCACCGTTACATCCACTGTTGGCACTTTTAAGCTCCCCCCACTTGGACCAAGGATGACTTGTCACTGGGTTACTATCATATTCTGTTGACCTATTTTCATAATTGATTTTTTGNGAAAGATGCAGGAAAGTTATGGCAGAATGCATGATCTGGGATGGGGTGGGGTGGTGGGAAGGGAAAGGGAAATATGCCTGAACTGAATTGGAAAATGATGTATGAAATACACAAAGCATCAATTAAAAAAAAAAAAAGAAAATTACTGTGCTTCCTAAATGATCTCTTTTTATAATAATATTGAATTCAAGGCCTTTAATTACAATTATATGGCATATAAAATATCTTTGGACTAACTATTTATGGTTTAACACATTTTTCTTATAGGTAACATGCTTAAAAATGTTTCTACCATCATAAGATTGTTACATGAGCATATATTGTAAATAAAATCACCATTCATCGTTTATTTTTTTCAAAAAAAACCACGAAAATATTATATGCACAATTCATACTCAAATGGAAGAGGAAGAAGGAAAGAGATAAAAAGGAAGGAAGGAAGGAAGGAAGGAAGGAAGGAAGGAAGGAAGGAAGGAAGGAAGGAAAGGTACAGGATGGAATAATGGTCACAAGAGACTTGGAGGAGTAGGCAAGAAGCAGAGCATAATAACTTAGATAAGAAAACCAAGATACAGAACTCTGTGGTCAGTATTACTATAGGTTAACTATTAATTAAAGTCAGTGATATTATTTCAGACAAAAATAAAAAAGATTGGGGGAAGTTTCCAATACATAAATTTGATTAACAACTATAGGGCTAAAAATGGTTATTATATTACTTTGATCATTACACATTGTATACAAATAATATGTATATAGCACTATATATATGAATTTGTGTGGTTGTGTCTGATCTGAACTTAGGTGTGTGCCTGAGCTAACATTTCAGGCCACCGTGTCCCAGAGTCTCAAGTGAGTGTCACAGGACCCCTCTTTCTATGCCCACGAACTAGAACGACGTGATGATGTGATGATACAAAGGTCTGGGATTGGCCCCTGGGAGGTGATGTCATGCTGCCTATATAATGCCATGTTGCATTTGAATAAACAGTCATTGGACCCTGCCATGTGTTCTCCTGCCGTGCTTTCACATGTGTACTTTCTTCATGGCCTGTCCCACTATGGAACTAATTGCTTATTACAAATATGTAAACACTATGTCTCAACAAATATAAATAAAATTTATGTGAGGATGAATGAGAATAATTTAGGAAAAGAAGTAGCACTTTATGATGAGATTTCATAAAGCAGCTTATATTAATTTAAGGCCTGTCACAGCTTCACACTGTGTGCAATGCATGTTTATCAATCCAATATTTAAACAATTCCATACTATAGTATTTTGATATGCTAATAGTGACAAGTTTATTCACCATTTAGTAATTAATATTTAATTCTTAAATGTGCTTAATGAGAGGACTGAATTAAAGTTTCTAACTTCTTGCTAATTCTGATTTTAGTGTAGCTATGCCATGTTTTAACAGTCTTCAGAACAAACATTTTAGAAGCATAAATTTTGAGAAGGTAATAATTTAGTGACTTTTGGGGGGGAACTATTTTTATATTTCCTTTCCTCTTCTTCGGTTCACTTTAAAACTGGACCCTAGCATCCAGAACTGATTCTGCTGATAAATGAAAAATAAAATAAGGACTAAATAAAGCCAATAGCAATTCTACTGATACTATAATATCACTCAATGTTTGCACAGCCCACTTGACCACAGGATGATTCAGGAGTATAAATATCTTTTAATATAATATTGCATGAGAAAAGAAAATCATATATTATGAGAGTTTCTGTAAGAGATATGTGTCAATAAAATAGTCCACATTTTCCTCTATCTCTGGGGAAATCAAATAAAGAGGAAAAAGGATATTGCCATGCCATTTTAAATCAAATTCACATGAAAAATTGTTGGAGTATGTGAATTATTCCAATTAAGTCCTCTGTTACCTTAAACAGACATAGCATACTAGATACATAGGGAGAATTCATCTTTTCATCACACTGATCCTTTCTTAGTACTTCTTTGAGTTTGGAGCAATCAGAATGACTTAGCATATCAAAATAGAGATACTGTCTCTTGATCTTTTACTGCCTAAACTTTCCTTTTATTTACTTATTTTGAGTGAGGGACTTGAAGAGAAGAACTAATCATTACTAATGAATTTGGTGCTGATGAAAAATACCAGATGGGCAGTCACGGAGACTGGAGTTCTTTTATTCACAGGCTAAAGCAAAACACTTCTTTGTGTAGTCTGATTACAGAGGCATCCCAGAGCACAGACTTATCTTGCATTTCCAGACCTGTCTGATCTCACCTTCATTAGTCTGCATCTTCCTATTTCAACAGGGTTTTCTTCTGTTAGGTACATTCTCATTTCACAGAAATCATCATTTCTCAGGTTCATTTTTTTAAGAGGACATGCAGTTGGGAAGAAGACTTCTTTGAAGTTTCATGGGTGGTTAGTTAGTGGGATAGAGAGGGCTTGAGAAGGATATGACCAAAATGTATCATATGCATGTATGAAATTTTCAAAAATAAATATTTTTATAAAAGAGAAATCACTCTTTCTCATTGTGCATTCTTAGATGGCTTTTGTGTGAATGGAGACTTCACACTAGCCATGCCTTTTGGGAGATGAATCTTGTAATACTCTATAGAGAATTAATTTAGGGACATAGAATGTATGGTAATCCATTTCAGCCATCTAAGGACAGATTCATGCCAAGCCAAAGGTTAGTTTTGTATGTATTGGTCCAAACTAATCCCTGAGAGCTTTTTTGACTTAAAAGAAAAAGAGAAAATTCCTATTGACTCAGTATCCAACTGTTTTACTAAGGGAAATGTTCATTTACAGGGAAATAGTGGTGGAGATGGTAAAAATGGATTTTTTATGATTGTTATATTTTAGAATAAATAATATTATAATTTCTCTTTAAAGTGCAAGACGTCAAAGTTTTAAAAGACAGCTTTTAACTTCCCAAGATAAAGCTGCAAGCAACCATGATGATTTTTAGATGCTAGTCAGTCTAAAGTTACCTGAAACGAAAAGGACCATGATAAGGCCTAAATTTGTGTGGCCACATGATCGCTCTCATGCTACCGCCCTGCTGTTAAACCACATCTCCAGACCAGACTTCTTACCCCATATGTCCAGCTCAGTCTGCGATATTGTCAACCTAGTACCAGTATGTCCAAAGTGGACATTAACACTTATTCACAGACTACCTCCCAATCTGTTCTTTGTGCCACTGCTAAAAATGTGTTTTGGAGTAAGGTGTAATTTTCTATCCTTCGCATCTTCATTATTCAGGCAGTCAATACTCTATTTTTCCCTTCAAAATTTATTCTCAGTTTCAAGTAAAATGGTGTTGTTAAAAAATTATAAGAAAAATTACCTACATACTACTTTGAAAGTTACGTATAGTAGTATAACACATTATATACTATGTATACTATGTTCACATATTTATGATAATCAAGACTGGAGGTCATTCTCAACAATGCAAATTACAGTATCTTATCAGAGAGAGACTAGTAGTGATGTTTTCTCACTTTTTTTTCCAAATGGTCTTTACAACACTATTTTTGCAAAAATTTGCAAGATACCAAGGAAGTACCACAAAGGTGTCAGCAATCTCTCTCTTTCTCTAATTCCAGTACCTGGATAGTTCTTGACACTAAAGAAAAGTTTAAGGAACAGAAAATTCCTATAACACCTTTAACAAGTGTTTCTAACTCTAAAGACTGTTGGTAAACTAAGCAATGCTTGGCTGCATTCCAGTATGAAATCTTTCAAACAAGCAGTGACTCTTGTGAGCCCTGAGGACTCGCACGCTGTCTTTGATTTGCTGCTGCCACCTTGTATTCCATATCTTTTCTTCAGTGCCAGTGAATATGCCAGTTTCGTGATGAGCCCTTGTCCTGGTCCTATTTCCTGTCCACCCCTGTTTTAGAACCATAGTTTGCCTCTATCTAAAACTTGTTTTTTTTTAATTCTTATTTATGTTGCTCCTTTGTATTTTTAGATATTGTCTTAAAACCAATATCCAAGCCTTACAGTTCTCTTGGTTTTGCAAGAACATTCAGTAAATAAGAAATGATTGATAATCTCTTGTTGATATATTGATTAGGATTAAATAGTGCTTTTTATAGCAGGGATTTAAATACTTGTATATGTATGGCTTTTCAAAAAATTATGAATTTTTGTCTAAATTTAAGCATTAGAATATTAGAAAAGTTTTAAATACCCAGGGCTAGGTAAAATATGATTTCTTAATCTTCATAGATTAGGTTTTAGGTTCATGAAAATAACAGTAACTTCATATCCAGACAATTTTTATTTTTTAAGTACATTTTGAATTCTGTATTTTTTTTTTTTTTGGTCTTTTCGAGACAGGGTCTCTCTGTAGCCCCAGCTGTCCTGGAACTCACTCTGTAGACCAGGCTGGCCTTGAACCTACAAAGATACACCTGCCTCTGCCTCCCAAGTGCTAGGATTAAAGGCGTGTGCCACCATGCCCGGCCAGTGAATTCTGTATTCTTAACAAATAATACCACTATAATCCAACTAATATTTTAGATCCTATTATCAAGTCCCATTTAAAGTAATTTTTAAAAATACTAACTAAAAGCAAACTTTTCTTATCTATTTAATGATATAGGAAATATTACATATTGTTAAAAATTTTAATATATTGCCAAGTATCGACACTCCAGCTATATCTAGCAAAAATGCATACAATTGAAACAAAAACAAATGAACATATAAAATAGGAAAAATAAGTAAGAGTAATTCTATCTTTTTCCAAGTGTAACAAAATGATCAAAAGCTTCATTTATGGTTAGACTCTTTTTTCTGAATTGCACACTTCTAATGGAATAAAATGTAAAGTGGTAAAAGAAAAGGGAAACTATCAACAGGTGTTTTCTTGGATACTTCTTAATATCTCTGAATTTCCAATTTCTCCTTTTGAGAAACAATGAAACAATCTTCATTTTATTTTTATTTTTATTTTGAGATGGTGTCTCATCACATATCCCAAGCCTTCAAAGTCACAGTCTCCCTGCTCCTGAGCACTGGAGATGGTAACATTTTTGTGCATTTGTCAGAACTACAGGATTCATCTCTAGGAGAATGTGCATTGTTCTGAAGTCAGATGAAGCAGCCTGTGTTTGCAAATCGCCTATCATCTTGCTTAGTTGACTTCTTTACTGGATAAAGCTAGCTTGTCACCACTGCTTCTGACAAGCTTCTGGTTCTTTAGTCTTCAGAGATGAGCTGAAACTCTACTTATATGTATTTATGTTAATTTGTTGGTTTTCCTCATAACTAGGATCAAACTTGGCCTCTATCCATACAGCTCCTCCAGATTTTATGAGCTGTACTTTGGCTTACCACTTTTTAAAAGTATTTTGTTTGTCTTTTTTAATGCATTTTGTATTACTTTCATACTTGAGTCTTATATTTGTACTAAATGAACTCCTCCATGTCCCAACAGCTGGGACCATACCTCTTTCACCATCATGCCAATTTACTGATGCCTATCTTCAATTTGATGAGATTATATGAGTATCTAAGTTCTATAAGGCCAGTTTAATTTAATGTAGAGTTCTCTCATTATAACCCATAGCATAGCTGTAGGAATTAGCAATTGAAATCAAAGAAACCAGAGTTTATAGGTATACAGAAGGCTGGACATGATAAAAATCTATGGAGATTTGATCAAATGCCCCTGCCTGGTCCTGGATCAAAACAATTAATCAAAATAAGTTGGATTCTGGTGCCCTAAAAGAAGTAGAGGATTTGCTCTTCAGGGCTTCCAGGCATTTTTACTGACATGGCCACCTCCCTGGCTTTTTTCTGAGATTCCTAGAGTTTCAGAGGCTTAAGGCCTTAGCAGATTTACAAGTTTCTGAGCAACAGTATATACATGTTTTCTAGGATACAAGGAAGATTTCTTGACAAAGTCTGTGGCAGATGCCAGGACAAAAAGTATTATAAAACTTTACAACTTTGTCTTATATTTCAAGATCAGCTCTCTCAAAAAAAGTACATTTTTTTAAGATTAGTTTAATCCATGTTTTGTCCTCTGTGATAATAAAACCTCACCAAAAATTACTATGAAATCTTTGTGAGTTCCCTTAAACCATTTTGAAATGTCAGTAAAGTAGAAAACGATGCCAGTTATTTACCAGGGAGATAAAACAGGCAAGCTTCACATGCAGTTTCTATATAGTTTTTCTATAAACAACTGAATGGTTTCTATAAGGTGCAATTTAAGAAATAGATATCAGTTTGAGTTCCTTGAGCTGTGTTTACATTAAGATTTCATTTTCTTTCTTAAGTACTTTAAACTTAGTAGGTTCAATGAAGCTCAATGAGTTCAAACACTCCCATAAAGGTTTTTTGATGATGATAATGATGAAGCTGTACCATGGGTGTTCTTGTCTTTACTTACACAAGTCTCCTCTAAACTTTGGACCACACATAGTCTTATCAGTCTGTTGTCTTTTTCTTAAGTTGTATAATGCACTTTTAGGTTAGTTGGCTACTTTTACTTCCTTAATGTAAAGAAGACTTATTTTCTTAAATCACGCTGGCTCTTCTAGTTACAGGTAGTACAGAAATTCCATCATGGAGGTTTTTGTTCCATGCTTGTTTTTCTTTGCCTGGCTCCCCTGATCTTTGTAATTCTGCTCTTAGGCAGTGTTCCCACAGGTAGTGCTATGAAGTAGGGGTTTGGGGTCAGGGGCCAGTGGGCTTGCTTTTATGTATGTAGCTCTAACTGTAACCCAATGCATCCCTCTCCCCTGAGCAAAGCATTTGTCTTCTCAGCATGAACTGTCTGCACACAGAGCAGGGTAGGACCCTGCAGACCTTTTGAGGATTGACATTTGGAGAATCAAAACTCTCACTTGAGCTTTAATTGTGTTGTATATGATGAGAAAATAAATATTGAACCATTCCTAATAGTTCCTAATGCTTTGAAAATCTCTAAATACAAATTGGTTTTAACTTCCAAAAGTAGGACTCAGACGATTTTACTTGCTTATAAATTTCAAGCAGAAGAGTTTTGCATAGCTAGTCCTTGTAGTTACTTCCCTGTAAAACAGAGAATAGCTAAAAAAAAAAAAAAAAACACTAACCAGACCCCTTCCAATCAGAATCTGAGCTGTAAAGTTAACTTTACCGCCTGATTCTGAAGTTTCGTTTTCTTTGCCAGACAGGTTCAAAAAGAATGTCTGCTTTCATTTCATCAAGCTTAATCCATACATCACATCCCTTCCCACTATTTACTAGACTACAGCTATCAAGTGAAGATATGATGTCTGTGTTTGGGTTAGTGACTTTAAATTCTAATGACCATGATGTAATCATTGTAATCAAGAAAAGCTTCTCTGTCTTTACATTTAGGTCCTTTGCCATTTGCCTGGCACACTTTGGAGCCTTTCATTAAGCTAACCACAATTTTGCTTAATTTGTAATTATCAGTGAGCCTGCTTTACGCAGGGTTGTGGCCACAAATTAAACTTTATTCCATCAGCTTTTGTTGAGGTGGTTGTTGTTCTGACAAAAGAGCTTATAAATGTTTGGATACGAAAAACTTTATCAGCAGGACCGTTTTGATTTACTACACTGATATGTTTGTGCATTTGAGTGTTTCATTCAAAGTACACATTTTTGAAAATTATATCTAGGGTTTAGATTCTCCTGCACCCAAATAATGTTTAAAGAAACTTGGAAATTTAAAATGAATTTAAACCAAAAAGAGGTGAAAAGGTAAAATGAGTACACATGTAAATATAAAATGTAAATATAAAATGCATTTCCTATAAATCTTTGTTTCATTTTAAATACTCACTTTTATAATTAAAATAGAAATGATACAAATATTCCTAGTGCAAAAGGTAAGCTATTATAAAGAAAACTGTGCTGCATTTGTATGTTTTAGAGGTACCAGCTTTTAAGAATTACAGGTTTGTTCTTTCAGATAATCACTAGGAAAGAACCTAAGAATATTTTTCTTTACCTAAGAAAAGGAATTACTAAGAAAACTGGAAACCAAGCATGACTAACTGAATGAGTTTGGTAAAAATAAAGAAAAGTAGCCATCCCAGCACATAAAGTTTTGCTACACAAACACAGTGGCATTTTCACCAGTAATCTCCTGAATAATATTCAGATTTTGCTATACTTTTGACAAACCCTATACTTACAAAAGACCTGCTTAACTTTGTTGTCCCTATCTTTATTTTGCACATATGGAAATATATGGTATTTTTAAGTTTAAAGATCAGTAGAACTAACTGAGAAAAGAGAATTATTCTGTGGCTAGCAGCCCACAGTCAAAGACTAGATATGTTTAAACTAAGGCTGGTGATCTGTCTGTGTTCTGGGAAAGTGAGAGAAGCAGTCTCTCCTTCCCAGAGTCTCCTTCTTGTTTCCTTCTTCTTTTTTTGAAGATAAGATTGTTTTTACTTTTTGTTTTGTTTATTTGTTTTATTTTCAAGTGCTAGGGATTAAAACCAAGGTTTTACACATGCTAGGCAAGCACTCTCCCACTGAGCTACACACTCAGACCTTCTTGTTTTAAACTAAGACTGATGACCCATTCCAAGAGTCAAATGAATACTTTCTATTGTACAGTATGTCATATAAATGTAGAAAACTATAAACCCTCTGACTCCTGATGATTCACTGACTCTTTTGCTTCAATGATGGCCATTGTTAACCCCCACATGATACTGTGCCTTCAGGTTAATTAATCAACCAATATTAGTTAATCACAAGGTGCTTAACTAAGTAGATTGACACATATACCTTGCAGGACAATATTATGAGAGATTTTTTTTATTTCTATCAATTCAAACAGCAATAGGAAATGGCAGCAATATTAATTCAGTCTATTTAAGTAAAACTCTTTGAGACCTTATTTATGATTGGTTTTTAGCTAAATTGTAATTTAAATGCCTAATGTGTATATGAACATTATGAAAAACTAATTTCAAGACAGCATTGGTGATTCAGTTCCAGAAGCCTAGAGAAGAACAAATTTGTTAGGTGGGAATACTGAAATAAAATAAAAATGAATATGACAGATATAACTGAGTATTTAGGTTAAGAGGTGTGATGATGTCTATTATAAAAAGTTGTTGTTGAAGCTATGCCTATTAACCTTTAGCCTTGGGAGCTTTATTAAACACTTGACTTGCTACCAGCAGGAAACCTTTGTGATTTCTCACATAATGAAGCAAGTTCTGACACTGTGATAGGAGAGACAAAAAATTATGTTTCCTAGAAAAGTATATTCTCTGTGGCAATAAACCTTTTAGGGGAACTTCTGATTTAGTAAAAAAAAAATAATACTATGTTTTCATATGAACTAATAAGAAAACAATTATAAATTTTCACATTAATAATTTTATGAAACAAAGTTTTTGAAGGACCACTGACTGTGAAGTAGGATGAAACATGAACTAGACATGTGTGCTTTACTCTCTAATTTCTAGTGAATTTTGTATTTTTTTTTAATTTTATTTATTTCCGTATGTGTATGAATGTATTGTCTGCATGCAAGTCTGTGCACCCGTGACGTACAATGCCGCGGAGGTCAGAAGAGGGTATCGGACTCCCCTGGAACTGGAGTTCTCCTGGAATTGGAGTTTCAGACTGCTCTCGGCCGCCATGTGGGTGCTAGGGATCAAACCCGGGTCCTCTGCAAGAGCGGACTGCGCTCTTAACCGCTAGGCCATCTCTCCAGCCCGAATTTTGTATTCTTTACACATGGAATTGAGGTGCAAATTGATAGAAATCGCATGAGTCTTTTAGATTTTTCTTTAAATGTGAATGAGATTTTAGCGACATTCTTGCAATAATAAAGCTGTATTTCCATGACAGAAAGCCAGGTGTTAAATTCTATACTCTAAGGAGAAGCAGTTGAAGTAGGTAACTCATCTAGATGTCTGTGGCACTCCTAGTTATCTTACTGTCTAAATGAATCTTTCCCATCATTCTGCTGATCTGTCATTTAATAATGTATCATATGCTTATATACTATATTATATTATAAATTAAATTTTTATGTTTTTATGCTCTGCTATGAAACATATTGTAATCTTCTGGGACTAAATCCTAGCAGCATCTCAAGGTAATGTCTGTGGTTTAAGTTTGACATAAATATTTTATTTAAAGGTTTAGTTAGTCTGGGGCAGAAGAGATGGCTCAGTGGTTAAGAGCACCAACTGCTCTTGCAGAGGACCCGGGTTCAATTCCCAGCACCCACATGGCGACTAAGAACAGTCTTTAACTCCAGTTCCAGGGGAAACCGATGCCCTCTTCTGACCTCTACAGCATTGAACAACATGGGTACACCAACCTGCATGCAGACAGTACACTCATACACATAAAAAAATAATAAAATAAATTTAAAAATTTAAACAAAAATAAAGGGTTAGCTAGTCTGAAAAGAGACAGGGCCAGAACATTTCAAACATCTTAAGAAAGAAATTGAAGTAGGTAACACAAATGAGCAGTTGTTTGCAGTTGGATTTGAAGATGAAGCTGAAAATAGAGATTCAATGGGCCCTGTGCAGGCCCGGGGTACAGAATAATACCCAAAATTTATCCTTTGGATACAGAAGTCACAGCTATAATGCCAGAGTTCCGGGGGAGCTGAAAAGGGATGGTAGAAATGTTCCTACAAGACACTAAGTGCCAAAGTGAAAAGAACATCCACCAGAAAAACACCTCAGCCACCTCTGACATTTGGGGTACAGGCACATGATTGCCCAATGCCTACACTTATTCACCAGTAGCCAGAAAACATTATTTTGTGAAATCTAGCCTAATTTTTCAATATTACTTTTGTTTAAAAAAATAATGCACGGGTCAAGTAAAACACATCTATGAGCTTGATATAACACAAACTATTAGCTTATAAATTCTAGTGTTTGTATAGAAGAGTTATGGAAAGATTTCTATGTTGAGACATGAGGAAAAAAACTTTTACTGCTACTCCCTAAATATAAATAAAATATCTAACATGACATCATTTGAAACACTGGCATTCAGGAATAAAACTGCTGCTCAATAGACACCCAATAATTTTCCAAAGTAGACCTTTACATAAATACAGATACTTTGGCAGTCCTCAAATATGCTACAAGGTAGTTCCTTCTTTTAACCATTTTAACATTTGTGTTAATATTTTGAGAATTTCATACGATTCATTTTGATCACGTATTCACTCCAATGTGAGTGAATACTGAGACACACCCCCTTTTCCTGCCCTGCCAAATTTGTGACCCCAATTTATTTTTTTTTTTATTTTATGTGTATATGTGTACTCCCTGTGTGTATGTTAAGTGCAACCGTGTCATGTAATGCTTGCAGAGGTCAGAAGAGGGTGTCAGATGCCCTAGAACTGGAGTTATAGATAGTTTTTAGCTGCAATGTGGGTGCTGGAATATGAACCCCAGATATTCTGCAAGAGCAGCCAATGCTCTTAACCACTGAACCATCTCCCCAGCCCCAAGGCCCCAATATTTTTCAACCACAAAGTCCAGTTTGTGCTACCCATTTAAATCAAGTGCTGTCGACCCATCAGAGGCCAAGCCTTAATTAAATTCATTCTCCTTCTCCCAGTAGTTATGAACTGTCAATTTCTTCTCAGGTAGGGGTAGACACATGCCCACTCCTCACTCCTTAGTGGGACCTATTCTGGCTTGAAATTCTGCAGGTCTTGAGCATGCTGTCACCACCACTGTGAGTTCGTATGTGCAAATGCTTTGTTGTATCCAGAAACTGTTTTCTTGTAGTCATCCACTTTGTCTGGTTCTTACATTCTTTCCACCCTGTTTTCCATGATAGTCTATGAGCCAGGTTAGGGGCATGATGTAGATATCCTGTTTAGGACTGAGGGGTCCACAGTTTCTTATGTCCCACACATTGATCAGTTGTGGTCTAAATCTACTACAACAAGAAGCTTCTCTAATATGAATCAAAAGATGCACCAATCTATACATACAATGATAAGTCATTTGAAATTGGTTTAATACTATGTTCACATAGTGGAATAATAATAGTAGGATCTCCCCTGTGGTTTATAACCTATTATCTATCCATAAGTTCTTTGCACTGATAACAGTGGTAGCTATGTATTCCATCTTCTAGGTTTTTTTTTTTTTTTGGTCTTTTTGAGACAGGGTCTCTCTGTAGCCCCAACTGTCCTGGAATTCTCTCCGTAGACCAGGCTGGCCTTGAACTCACAAAGATCTGCCTGCCTCTGCCTCCCGAATGCTGGGATTAAAGGCATGTGCCACCACGCCTGACTCATCCATCTTCTGAATCAGACCTTAAATCCAATCAGAAATTCTTAGTTACTCCTATGACACTTGTGACACTATTGTACCAATGGACATATCTTGCCAATACAGTCCTTATTTATCTTGCAAGATTCACAGCTAGGTAAGACTGATAATCATTTTTCTCTTCTGAGAACATGCATATCCTCTGGCACCATGAAAGCTGGACAAAAGGAATAAAGCTTTGAGGTCCATACTTGAATTATCCAGGTTCTATGATTTAAGTATATAGTGTCTTCAACAATAGCATCTTTCATCAAGTTCTAGAGGGTAAACAAGAGTAGTAGCAATAGCCAGTAATTTGGGGGGATGGCAGTCGATTGGACCGCATGACCAACAACTCTAAAGAAGGAAACCCATTCCTGGCACTAGTCTTTTTATTTGCTAGCCTGTAGTATTTAGTGGGAGAATTGTCTAAGGAATATTCATTTAAAGTATTTTTATATACATATATGTATATATTTTGGGAAGTTTCTCTACCAATAGATTAGCTCATGTCTTTTCCCAAAGGCTTTTAGTGTTAGTTATCTCTCATTATATTCCCTCTTCCCACCTTCCCTCTCATTGCCCAAGCCATTTAACCCTTTCTGCTCCATTATTTCCTTTTCTCCCTTCATATCACTTCAATCTATCTCACCCCACTTCAAAGGACTGTCCATGGCCTCTTAGTAGTTTCCTGATCTCTCTGGGTTTTCCAACTGAAAACATATATCAAAGGATTCAAAGGCACTCTTCACATATAAAATAAAATACATGACATTTGTTTTTCTGGTTCTGGTCTAACTTAAACAGGATGATTGTTTCCAGTTCTAGCCATTTACTTGATAATTTCATATTTCAATTTTATTAGTTACTAACTAGTATTCCATTATAAAATTGTACTATACTTTCATCCTCCATTCAAATCCTTCACTTGCTGCTTGGTGGAGCAAATATGAAACACTAGCTTTATCCAATTCTAAACTCATTATGGTGCACATGTGTGCAAGGCTATTATTAGTGCTTGGTTTTTTGTCTGCCAACCCCATCTCAGCCATTTCTATGACTTTCCATCCACATGAACACTGGCCATTCCTACTTGTTTGTAGCATAGTGTTCTGATTCCACATCATTTCTGGGCACCTGCTGGCTTCCATCACTAAATTGTTCCCATAGTACAAAGTTAAGTGGTACACCATTATTTGAATTAAGAGGACTCCTCTATGCAGGAATATGAGTCACTCAACAGCAGTTCCCTCAGTTGTCACGGGCTTCAGAACAAAGTTTCTGTTGGATCTCATGCTTACTAGTATGATGGTCCATGTCACACTTTGCCATGACTCACACACCACATCCAGTAGATCCACTGGATTACATTTCAGACACTACACCCACAGGAACTAACAGAGGCTCAGAGGCAGCCTTTCTGCCCTACTAATTAGACAAGGCTGCCCATGTTGCTATCCCTTTTCATACACAGTTTGTCCTAAATGTGAAACAAGGTGATGTTCCCATTTTCTCAATGTTCTACTTTAAATGTTACAACAGAATTCCTGAGCTGAGGAGTAATTAGGAATCTAACTACTTGTCTCTTTTCATAGTCCTTTTTCTTTTCTTCTTTGGATTTCACTGAGGCCAGAAAAAGGTTTGCTTACTCCTGGCCCATAATATATATATATATATAATATATATATATATTATATATTATCTGTTTCCTAACATGAAAGTGTTTTCCTGGGCAAACACAAGAGGCATGCCTTCCAAACCAAGACCCAACTCCACACATGTATTATGTATTCTCCATGCTGGGTCTAAACCAATTTGGATTCTTTTCTGTTTTTTAGATATGGCTTATAATTTTATTGACTCCTAGTAAAATGTCTTTAATATTAAATCTCTTTACAAACATGTGTAACCTACACATTGCTCTCTAATCTTAAACCTAGGCCCCAGAAGCAGTCAAATTTAGAAGTCTAATAACCAGAGAGTCATGTGTTTAGATATGAAAAAGTGTATGAGAAACTCCAAAATACTATCTACATTACCTATTTTTCTTAAGAATATTAAAATCTAAATTTTAATGATGCTATATTCTCTTCACACCAAACTTACTAAACTGCCTTTCCAAATCATGTTTCTCCAGCTTCAGCTAAGAAGATGGGTTAGCAATTAAGGAAACAGACTTGCTCTCACAACATCTATGGTTCAAATCCCAAGCTTGCCACATTGTAAACCTATTTCTAAAACTTCTCCAGCTTCTTTCCAAGGAAGCTGTTAAGCAGTCAAAGATTATCAACCAAGTCTGATATAAATAGGCAGTGAACACATTCTGAACTGAGGAACATGGATTTTGAGGCTTTGGGACATATTGAAGGATTTATCATTTCATTCTAATTAATTTCTACACCATGAATTTAGGGAAGGTCCCCAAGACACAAAATGATTTAATATAGGCAATATAATGCTATATGCTTATTTTTGGCTTTTTCTTGTCAATTTTTAATGTAAAATGTGAAAACAAATAATAATTAAAGTAATAATAAATAACCAACAAAAACAAGCAAACAAACAAGTAAAAACCCACTAATACATAAAACACTGTAATTGATAACCCTCTACTCCTTCCTGGTTCAAAACAGATACTTCCCCTTAAACACAAGTAAACAAATGCTTCTGAACACCAAAGCATGGCAAAGATCCTTTTTATTTAATGCGTCACAATTAATAATGTTCCCTCCACAGACAATGGGTACTTTCTGATTACTTAAACAAAACCATCATTTTTTTGTTACTTTTAGGAAGGTACCAGAAGAATAAGGTTTATTTCTTAAAGAGTTTCAAGTTATTGTACTATTTTGAGTTAACTCATCCACAATTTTTTATTAAATAGAGAAAATAATGTATAAACTGTAGTCAGGAAAGCATGTAGACTTTTCTCCACAGTGGCATGAGAAATTAATTTCATTCTGTGTTCTTCCAAAAAATTTTAACAAACTTGTTGAAATGAAAACAGTGATATTATGAAGAACTGTAACTATTTAATGAGTATAAAAATAGAAAATATCAGTTGTTCAAAACATTCATTGTTCTTACTTTAGAATATGGCTGCACAAAGCCAGCCTAAAGAGCAGGATAAGATTTCCCTTTTTATTGGTGTTGAGGGGAACTTTATACCCTGTCTCTGGAAAATCAGAAGGGGAAGTGGTTATAAGGAATCTACATAATAATGTATGGGAAAGCCAACTTGAATTTACAAGGGAGGGGACTCTGCTTGTGTATCAAAGAACTGCCAAGTCACAGGCTGCACAACTTATTAATCGTGGACTGCTCCACAGCCAGCAGTTTCTCCATTTTCTCTTCATTTATGACTTTATTCCCACTAATCCACTAAATTATTTTTGGTGCAAAATATATGTTATGAATGAAAACATAGTTTGGGTCAAAATCAGAAGAAAGTAAACATTTGGCAGTTCTTTAAAGCAAGCAGAACCGGTCCAGATTGTATGTGTCTACATTTTGAAATTTCTGTTTTGGACAGAGAGTATTGTTTTGTCGTTAAATGATACACAAGTCACAGTTTGGATTGTAAGAAACAAGGTCTCAGCATGATTTCAAAGTCTAATTACTAGAGATCTGTTTGTGTAGAGAAATGCTGAGGGCCTTTGACCCTCCTGCAGTTTCCCAGCAGCAAAGTCCAGGAAAAGAGGCGTCTAGATGGTTACTGACAGAAAAGATTTTCCTTTTTTTTTTTTTCATATTTTTATAATGCTTTTATTGATGTTTTGTGTATTTCAGACATCATTTCTCAACTCAGTTTAGACATATTCCCCTTTCCCTTCCCCCCACCCCACCCCAGATCATGCACTCTGCCATAACTGTCCTGCATCTTTCTCTCAGTCTCTTTTTTTATGTTTAGGAATTCACATCTTCCTTCTTAGGATTGCTTTTAATGTGTCCCAGAGAATTTGTTGTGTTGTGTTTTCAATTTTATTTAATTAAAAAATATTTTTATTTCTTCTTGGTTTCTTCTTTGACCCATTCATCATTTGGGAGTGTGTTGTTTAATCTCCATGAATTCATTTACTTACTATAGCTTCTTTTGCTGCTGATTCTAAACTTTACTGGATTTTGGTCTAATGGAATAAANCAATTATTTTTTTTTTTATTTATGTGTATATGAATGACTCTCCTGTGGTGGTAAATGTTTGTGCAACCGTGTCATGTAATGCTTGCAGAGGTCAGAAGAGGGGTGTCAGATGCCCTAGAACTGAGTTATAGATAGTTTTTAGCTGCAATGTGGATACAGGGAATTGAACCCCCAGAATATTCTGCAAAGAGCAGGCCAATTGCTTTTAACCACTGAAACCATCTCTCCAGCCCCAAGGCCCCAATATTTTTCAACCACAAAGTCCAGTTTGTGCTACCCATTTAAATCAAGTGCTGTCGACCCATCAGAGGCCAAGCCTTAATTAAATTCTATCTCCTTCTCCCAGTAGTTATGAACTGTCAATTTCTTCTCAGGTAGGGGTAGACACATGCCCACTCCTCACTCCTTAGTGGGACCTATTCTGGCTTGAAATTCTGCAGGTCTTGAGCATGCTCACCAACCACTTGTTGAGTTCGTATTGGCAAATGCTTTTGTTTATCCAGAAACGTTTTCTTGTTAGTCATCCACCTATTTGTCATGGTCTTACATTTCTTCCACCCTAGTTTTTCCATGATAGTCTATGAGCCAGGTTAGGGGCATGATGTAGATATCCTGTTTAGGACTGAGGGGTCCACAGTTTCTTATGTCCCACACATTTGACCAGTTGTGGTCTAAATCTACTACAACAAGAAGCTTCTCTAATATGAATCAAAAGATGCACCAATCTATACATACAATGATAAGTCATTTGAAATTGGTTTAATACTATGTTCACATAGTTGGAGAAATAATAATAGTAGGATCTCCCCTGTGGTTTATAACCTATTATCTATCCATAAGTTCTTTGCACTGATAACAGTGGTAGCTATGTATTCCATCTTCTTGGTTTTTGGTTTTTTTTTTTTGTTTTTTTTTTTTTTTTGGTCTTTTGAGACAGGGTCTCTCTTGTAGCCCAGCTATCCTGGAATTTCCCGTTTTAGGACCAGCTGGCCTTGAACTCACAAAGTCTGCCTTCCTGCCTCCCGAATGCTGGGATAAGGCGTTGCCACCACGGCCCTGACTCATCCAATCTCTGAATCAGACCTCAAATCCAATCAGAAATTCTTAGTTACTCCTATGACACTTGTGACACTATTGTACCAATGGACATATCTTGCCAATACAGTCCTTATTTATCTTGCAAGATTCACAGCTAGGTAAAGTTAATGATTAATATTTTTTTCTCTTGAGAAACATGCATATCCTTCTGGCACCATGAATAGCTGACAAAAGAATAAAAAAGTTTTAGGTCCATACTTGAATTATTCCAGTTCTATAGTTCATGTATATAGTGTCTTCAACAATAGCATCTTAATCAATTTTCTAGGGGTAAACAAGAGTTAGTAGCAAAGCCAGTAATTGGGCGGTGGCAGTCGATTGCGAACCGCATTGACCAACAACTCTAAAAGAAGGAAACCCATTCCTGGCACTAGTCTTTTCATGTGCAGCCATGTAGTATTTAGTGGGAGAATTGTCTAAGGAATATTCATTTAAATATTTATATACATATTATTATATATTTTTGGGAAGTTTCTCTACCAATAGATTAGCTCATGTCTTTTCCCAAAGGCTTTTTAGTGGTTAGTTTATCTCTCATCTATATACCCTCTTCCCACCTTCCCTTCTCATTGCAAGCCATTTAACCCTTTCTGCTCCATTATTTCCTTTTCTCCCTTCATATCCTTTCAATCTATCATCACCCCACTTCAAGGACGTCCATGGCCTTTTATAGTTTCCTGATCTCTCTGGGTTTTCCAACTGAAAACATATATCAAAGGAATTCAACAGGACACATCTTCACAATAAAAATAAATACATGACATTTGTTTTTCTGGTTTTGGTCTAACCTTAAACAGGATGATTGTTTCCAGTTTCTGCCAGTTTACTTGATATTTCATATTTCAATTTTATTAGTTACTAACTAGTATTCCATTATAAAATTGTACTATACTTTCATCCTCCATTCAAATCCTTCACTTGCTGCTTGGTGGAGCAAATATGAAACACTAGCTTTATCCAATTCTAAACTCATTATGGTGCACATGTGTGCAAGGCTATTATTAGTGCTTGGTTTTTTGTCTGCCAACCCCATCTCAGCCATTTCTATGACTTTCCATCCACATGAACACTGGCCATTCCTACTTGTTTGTAGCATAGTGTTCTGATTCCACCTCATTTCTGGGCACCTGCTGGCTTCCATCACTAAATTGTTCCCATAGTACAAAGTTAAGTGGTACACCATTATTTGAATTAAGAGGACTCCTCTATGCAGGAATATGAGTCACTCAACAGCAGTTCCCTCAGTTGTCACGGGCTTCAGAACAAAGTTTCTGTTGGATCTCATGCTTACTAGTATGATGGTCCATGTCACACTTTGCCATGACTCACACACCACATCCAGTAGATCCACTGGATTACATTTCAGACACTACACCCACAGGAACTAACAGAGGCTCAGAGGCAGCCTTTCTGCCCTACTAATTAGACAAGGCTGCCCATGTTGCTATCCCTTTTCATACACAGTTTGTCCTAAATGTGAAACAAGGTGATGTTCCCATTTTCTCAATGTTCTACTTTAAATGTTACAACAGAATTCCTGAGCTGAGGAGTAATTAGGAATCTAACTACTTGTCTCTTTTCATAGTCCTTTTTCTTTTCTTCTTTGGATTCACTGAGGCCAGAAAAAGGTTTGCTTACTCCTGCATAATATATATATATATATATATATATATTCAATATATATATATATAAATATATAAATTTATATATATTATATATTATCTTTTCCTAACAATGAAAGTGTTTTCCTGGGCAAACACAAGAGGCATGCCTTCCAAACCAAGACCCAACTCCACACATGTATTATGTATTCTCCATGCTGGGTCTAAACCAATTTGGATTCTTTTCTGTTTTTTAGATATGGCTTATAATTTTATTGACTCCTAGTAAAATGTCTTTAATATTAAATCTCTTTACAAACATGTGTAACCTACACATTGCTCTCTAATCTTAAACCTAGGCCCCAGAAGCAGTCAAATTTAGAAGTCTAATAACCAGAGAGTCATGTGTTTAGATATGAAAAAGTGTATGAGAAACTCCAAAATACTATCTACATTACCTATTTTTCTTAAGAATATTAAAATCTAAATTTTAATGATGCTATATTCTCTTCACACCAAACTTACTAAAAATGCCTTTCCAAATTATGTTTCTCCAGCTTCAGCTACAGAAGATGGGTTAGCAATTAAGGAAACAGACTTGCTCTCACAACATCTATGGTTCAAATCCCAAGCTTGCCACATTGTAAACCTATTTCTAAAACTTCTCCAGCTTCTTTCCAAGGAAGCTGTTAAGCAGTCAAAGATTATCAACCAAGTCTGATATAAATAGGCAGTGAACACATTCTGAACTGAGGAACATGGATTTTGAGGCTTTGGGACATATTGAAGGATTTATCATTTCATTCTAATTAATTTCTACACCATGAATTTAGGGAAGGTCCCCAAGACACAAAATGATTTAATATAGGCAATATAATGCTATATGCTTATTTTTGGCTTTTTCTTGTCAATTTTTAATGTAAATATGTGAAAACAAATTAATAATTGAAAGTAATAATAAATAACCAACAAAAAACACAAGCAAACAACAAGTAAAAACCCACTAATACATAAAACACTGTATTGATAACCCTCTACTCCTTCCTGGTTCAAAACAGATACTTCCCCTTAAACACAAGTAAACAAATGCTTCTGAACACCAAAGCATGGCAAAGATCCTTTTTATTTAATGCGTCACAATTAATAATGTTCCCTCCACAGACAATGGGTACTTTCTGATTACTTAAACAAAACCATCATTTTTTTGTTACTTTTAGGAAGGTACCAGAAGAATAAGGTTTATTTCTTAAAGAGTTTCAAGTTATTGTACTATTTTGAGTTAACTCATCCACAATTTTTTATTAAATAGAGAAAATAATGTATAAACTGTAGTCAGGAAAGCATGTAGACTTTTCTCCACAGTGGCATGAGAAATTAATTTCATTCTGTGTTCTTCCAAAAAATTTTAACAAACTTGTTGAAATGAAAACAGTGATATTATGAAGAACTGTAACTATTTAATGAGTATAAAAATAGAAAATATCAGTTGTTCAAAACATTCATTGTTCTTACTTTAGAATATGGCTGCACAAAGCCAGCCTAAAGAGCAGGATAAGATTTCCCTTTTTATTGGTGTTGAGGGGAACTTTATACCCTGTCTCTGGAAAATCAGAAGGGGAAGTGGTTATAAGGAATCTACATAATAATGTATGGGAAAGCCAACTTGAATTTACAAGGGAGGGGACTCTGCTTGTGTATCAAAGAACTGCCAAGTCACAGGCTGCACAACTTATTAATCGTGGACTGCTCCACAGCCAGCAGTTTCCCATTTTCTCTTCATTTATGACTTTATTCCCACTAATCCACTAAATTATTTTTGGTGCAAAATATTATGTTATGAATGAAAACATAGTTTGGCGTCAAATCAGAAGAAAGTAAACATTTTTGGCAGTTCTTTAAAGCAAGCAGAACCGGGTCCAGATTGTATGTGTCTACATTTTGAAATTTCTGTTTTGGACAGAGAGTATTGTTTTGTCGTTAAATGATACACAAGTCACAGTTTGGATTGTAAGAAACAAGGTCTCAGCATGATTTCAAAGTCTAATTACTAGAGATCTGTTTGTGTAGAGAAATGCTGAGGGCCTTTGACCCTCCTGCAGTTTCCCAGCAGCAAAGTCCAGGAAAAGAGGCGTCTAGATGTCGCTTACTGACAGAAAAGATTTTTCTTTCCTTTTTTTTTTTTTTCATATTTTATAATGCTTTTATTTGATGTTTTGTGTATTTCAGACATCATTTCTCAACTCAGTTTAGACATATTCCCCTTTCCCTTCCCCCCACCCCACCCCAGATCATGCACACCTGCCATAACTGTCCTGCATCTTCTCTCAGTCTCTCTTTTTTTTAATTTTATTTTTTATTGATGCTTTGTGTATTTCATACATCATTTCACATTCAGTTCAGGCATATTATCCCCTATCCCTTCCCCACCCACCCCCCACCCCTACCCATGCCAGATCGTGCATTCTGCCGTAAGTTTTTTGCATCTTTCTCTGCTTTTTGTTTTGTTTTTGTTTCATTTTTTTTTAACAATGGGTGATAATTTGTGAGTACAAGCATCCTTCATGTAAAACCAATTTGCAAGCAGTTGTGCACCATCCTGAAAGGGGGGGCTTGTATGTTCAATCAAGTGCTCACCTGAAGATTTTCTTTTCTCATTTTGAGAAAAGGGACACATAGATACATGACCACCACTGTTACGTTCACTTGTGTGAACTTCTTATTTAAAATATTACATAATCAGAATCAAGCAATGTGCATTATGGAATTTTATGCACATTTTGAAAAACTGCATCTCTCTTTGCACTGTAGTCTCTAAACTTGAATAAAATCAGACAAGAGACTGCACTGAACATTTTTCACACTGTGTGTCTTTTTATTGTACATCAGAGACTAAGAAAGTGTTAACTATGGTTATTTGGACTAAGCCTGTGCTAAGCTGTGGTAAAGAAAATCCTCCCTAAGAATTTATTTATGCTAGATCCTCTAACATGAAGTGCAATAAATCAAAGAAACAGCAGTTTCTTCCAGGCTTTGTCATGTACTGTTTGCCCCACGACTGGCCAGCAAGTCACTGTGTTCTTCAGCTTTGATTATCCAAGATGGAGAGAATTGTGGGGAAAGTATGTTCACCAGGAACAAAGCATAGCTGTTCAAACATTCTGAATGATCACTATCTGCTCTAGACAGTCAGACTGAGGCCAATAAAGGAAAGGAAATATAAACACAAAGCAATCTGCGTTTTCATGCCACTTGGCAATTTTGAGGGAATCCCTTCTCATGTATCATACTCCTGAAAGCAGTACAGGCAGATATCCTCTGTGCCCTCCAGTTCACTCCTATGCTCATGAATTCTCAGGAAAGAGACCTCATCTGCTAATTTACTGCTTCGGCTGAACCCAAATGCTCTTCCTCAAATCTCTCCTCTAGCTTCCTCCAGCTTTGTCCCATCTTTTCTTTATTTAAGGCAACCATGGGTTGTACCAATTTTTCCCAACAAATGCTAACGCCTTTCAGTTATACAGTGGACTTGCTCCATCATAATTTTTTTTGGTCTTTTCGAGACAGGGTCTCCCGTAGTCCCAGCTGTCCTGGAACTCACTCTGTAGACAAGGCTGGCCTGAACTCACAAAGATCCACCTGCCTCTGCCTCCCGAGTGCTAGGAATAAAGGTGTGCGCCACCATACCCGGCTGCTCCATCATAATTTTAATGAATTGAATTTGAATTTGAAATGTCCACTTCAGATTTACATATTTGAACACTTGATCCCCAGATGTTGGGAGGAGTGGAGTAGTTATAAAAACCTTTAAGACATAGAACCTAGATAGCAGACATAAGCCACTAGAGATAAGCCTTTAGACTCATACTTGCCTGCTTCCAGACTGTCAGCTTGTGAACAAGACAGTCTGCATGCTCCCCTAACCACAGATGGAGGTACCCAGTTGCCAGGACTTCTGAGCTATGATGGACAGACTGATGTCTCCTGAAACTGTGAACCAAAAGAAATTTCTCCTCCCTTAGGATATTTCAGTCAGGTGGTCTTAGTAATGAGTAACTGATACAATTATCACTAATTTGCTTCTAGAATTCATAGTATCTTAGACTTCCAGAATGTTATAACTAAAAACTGGTAGAGTACAAGAGTATTACATTAATAAATTATAGGTTTATTTACTTAGAAGCAATCACATGCTCCTTTTCAGTTTTTCCTCTATACTCACAATTGTAATAAATTCATTTCTTCAAAAATAACAAATTCCAAGACTTAAATGGGTCAGCATTTGAGGGCACTGGCTGCTTCTGCAGAGGAGCCAGATTTGATTCCTTGCACCCACGTAGAAGCTAACAACCATCTGTGACTCTAGTTCCAGGAGACCCAGAACCCTCTTCTGGCCTCCATGTGTGTTGCACACACGGTTGCAAATACACACAGGCAAAGTACTCATAAAATAAAAAAATAACCAAAAAAATAAATAAAATTTTAATGAATTACATGTTTTCATTATATTTGCTGAACTTTCTATATTTAGTAGTTGTGTCTTCCTGAAGAAATTATTTCTTCCTGAACATCCAGATCTATAAACTTTATCTAACTCAGAGGATTCTGGGATGATTACAAGTTAACATACCTACCACCACCCTTTCCAACAAGTGCTTGTCCCAAATTGTGAGAGCAAACCTTGATGTCTTCCTTTCAGCATAGTTTGAAAATACTATGAAATTTCTCCATCCATTTCTTCTTTTCTAAAACCCTATATGGATTTCAGTTTTTCTTCATGGATTTTTTTTTATTTCTTCATGTGTATGAATATACAGTCTGCATGCAGGTTTGTGCACCCGTGTCGTGCAATGCCGTGGAGGTCAGAAGAGGGTGTCGGATTCCCCTGGAACTGGAGCTCTTGAATTGGAGTTTCAGACGGTTCTCAGCCGCCATCTGGGTGCTGGGGCATAGATTTTTATAATGGTCTCCTAAATAGGATCCTCAAAGATTTTGTGCTTTCTTGGGTCATCCCATATGCTTAGAACTCACTAATATGGTCATCTTACCCTTAAAATCCTAGTTTAGCTTATTGCTGCAATCTGCAATGTAGTTGCCAACAACAACAACAACAACAAAAAGACCTATAATGCCTAGCATTCAAAGCTCTTTGGAATCTGGGCCCAATTTTTATTTTAGAATCATCATTTGGTAGTCTTTTCAACCTTAATGTACAGAGTGAGAGACTGAAAATGCTATAAACATATCCCATGTTTCCTGAATCCATGCCTGTTGCTGAATATCATGACTCCACCTTGGCTCCTACCCACCCTTCCTTCACCACCATCTTGCTAACTAAATGCCCTGAATCCAACAAGGCAACCCTTGTGGAGCATCTCATTTAAGCAGAAGAGCTTGCTCTCCAATATGGCACAAACTTCTTGGTCCTATTTGATGTCAGGTATGAAATTCTGCTTTGTTTTGAATGCTTGAACTGTTCTTTTCCTGTGAGTAAAATTTGGAGCCTTAAAACTGTTAGATTTTGTTTCAATAATTCATTTTTAATTTTTTTTTGCATTTGTATAACTCATACAATGGTTCCCAATCAAGCTCAATCCTCTCAAATCTCAATCCCCTATTAGAACTCATGCATCAGAAAATCCAATATAAACCCTATCCAATCAAGCTCCCAAACCCACACATCCTTCTGTGCTGGAGTCTAGTCAGCAGATCTAGGAATCCTAGGTAAGGCATGCTCTTCCTCACCCAACAGTACAGTGCAGGGTCAGTTCCCCACCCATTTCTCTTGCTTTGCTTTGAGAATTTGTCCCAGTTGGCATGGGTTCCATGCCTATGACTGATGCTGACATTGCCACAAGGTCACATGTGAAAGGTTACAGTCCATTGTAAGTCACTGCTTCTTCACATTCTTTACAGTCCTGGAATTTACAGTCTTTTTACCCCCTCTTCATCAATGATTCCTGAGGCATGGGGTGGGTGAAGTTTAATATAGGGACCCCACCCAGGCCTGCACACTCTGGAGTTTCAATAAATAGTAACATGACATCATGTTTGGGTACCCGACTGTAGTAGGTTTAGGTTTTTAAATTTTTATTTATTGCTATTTTATATGCATGAGTGTACTAATTGCATGTGTGTAAGTGCCCCATGCAATGCTTTCAAAGGTCAGAAGAGGGCAGAGTATCCCCTGGAACTGGACTGAAGCTATGAATAGTTATCTGCCCTGTGGGTGATGGGAATTGAACCTGAGTCCTCTGCAAGAGCAGCCAGGGGGCTTAACTGCTAAGCCATCTTTCCAGCCTCAGGTTTAAGTTTTACAAATATTGCAGAAAACTTAACAAGTCCTGAATAAACTCCCCTCTCACACCTCCAACTGATCTCTGATTAAATTTTCCATCTGTACAGAATTCTTTAGCCTGATTGAATGGCTCAAACCCTGAAGCTAATTCATCCAGAAATGCAGAGATCTCAAATTTCCTACTTTTCATGTTTTTTCAAATCATTCTCATGGGTAAGCAAGTCTTGATACTCTCTAAATTCCTTGTGCATCTCCCAATTCTTCCCACCATCACTTGCTCTGTCTTGGATCAACCCTCAACATTGCTAGTCATGATCATTGCCACAGTCAGTGGCTGCCTTCCACTTCTCGCTTACACCTAACCTCACTGCCCTCAACCCTGCTCAAGTACTGTGGTGGAGAGGATAAGCTGCTGGTACTGTGGTTTGCTGTGTGGTTGGGACAATCCAGCAGGTGAAGTGTCAGTGATTCTAGGCTGCTCAGCCAAAGCTGAAAAAGAAACCAACAGAAAGCAGAGTGACCAACCAGTCTTCCATATTAGCATTTGAAATTAGTAACAGAAACCAAAACAAACAAACAAAAAACGTATCCACATGCCAAAGACCCAATGAAAAAACAATATGGGAAAAGCTCATAATAAACCCCAACCTAACTCAACCAGTACTGTACAACATCCCTGGAAGGAAAACAAAGACACCGACCTTAGAAGAACAATTGTATTCAAAGAAATCAGGGAATATAAAGAAGAAATCAGATAACTAAAGGGAGAGAATGAAAAATTCATGAAGAAACTAGAAGGAAAGAATGATAAACTCCAGAAAGAGCTAAAGGGAGAGAATGACAAACTCCAAAAAACTAGAGGAAGAGAAATACAAACTCTGAAAAGAACTAGAAGAAGAGAAATACAAACTCTGAAAAGAACAAGAGGGAGAGAATCACAAACTCCAGAAGGAAGTGGAAACACTGAAAACATCTCAGGCTGAAAGGAAAAAAGAAACTGACCATCAAAGCAAGGAGCTACAAGAAGAGAATGAAAAGTTCCAAAAGGAAGTGGAAATACTGAATAAATCACAGGATGAAATGAAAAAGGAAATTGAACATTCATCTAATCAGCAGGAAAGGATGGGAAAAAGCCTCAGAAGCAGAATGGAGGAAGCAGAACAAAGAATATCAGAACTACAGGATACCACAGTGCAGCTAGAAATCTCAAGTAAAGTCTATGAAAAATTAAAAAAAACAAAACAAAACATAAGAGTGGAACAACCAGGAAATGTGGGACACTATGAAAAGACCAAACCTCTGCATCACAGGGATAGGAGAAGGAGAAGGAGAAGAATCCCAAGATCTTCAACAGAATATTAGAAGAAAATTTCCTCAAACTGAAAAAAGACAAACCCATACAAATACAAGAAGCACATAGAATACCAAATAGATAAAGACCAAATATAAAGACCAAGAAGCACATAGAACACCAAATAGATAAGACCAGAAAAGAAATTCCCCATGCCATATCATAGCTAAAACACTAGATGCTCAAAACAAGGACAAAATATTGAAAGCCACATGAGAAAAACAACAAGTTACATATAAGGGGAAACCCATCAGAATCATACCTGACTTCTCAGTGCAAACTATGAAAGCCAGAAAAACATGGACCAAAGTATTCCCAGTGCTAAATGACTTTAGATGCCAACCCAGATTACTATACCCAGCAAAGATATCAATCATAGTTGAAGGAGAAAGAAAAATCTTTCATGACATAAACAAAATGAAAGAACACATGTCAAACAAACCAACACTTCAGAAAATACTTGAAGAAATTCAAAGAACAGAGGAAAGGAGCAAATATCCTCAAGCAACCCAACAGATAAATTAAGAAAATCACAACGGAGTAAATAAATACCTAGACCAAGAACGCAAATGAAAAATAAGTTGAAAGGAAACAACACACATCTCTCAATAATAACCTTAAATATTAATGGTCTAAACTCCCTAATCAAAAGACATAGACTGGGAGAATGGATTAGGAAACAGAATCCATCTTTATACAGTCTACAAGAAACCCATCTCACCTTCAATGACAGACACCATCTTAGAGTGAAAGAATGGAAAAAATATTCCAAGCAAATAGTACTAAAAAGCAAGCAGGAGTGGTTATCCTAATATCAGACAAAATAGACCTCAGAGTAAAATTAATAATAAAAAACAAAGAACAATCGACCAGGAAGATTTCACAATCTTAAATGTTTATGCAGCAAACTCTGGTGCACTGAACTTTATAAACACAATCCTTCAGGTCCTCAAGACACAGATTAATCCCAGCATGCTAATAGTGGGGGACTTCAATACCCCAATGAGTCCCTTGGAAATGTCAACTGGACAAAAAAATAAACAAAGAGACATCAGAACTGAACAATACAATACACCAAATGGACCTCACAGATATCTACAAAATATTCCACCCAGAAACCAGATAATATACTTTCTACTCAGAACCTTTTGGAACATTCTTCAAAATCTATCACATATTGGGACACAAAAGAAATCCCAATGAATACAAATGATTGAAATTATTTCATGCACTCTATCAGACTACAGTTCAATAAAGCTCAATATTAACACCAGGGTAAGCCCTATTAACTATAAGAACACATGGAGACTAAACAACACAAACCTGAATAATGAGTGGGTCAGGGAAGAAATAAAGAATGAAATAAAAGCATTGCTAGAACTAAACAAAAATGAAAAACAATAAAATAAAACCTGTGGGATACATTAAGGGATACATACATACATAGAGGGAAATTTAATGTGGGCCCTAAGTGCCCACATTAAAAATAACAGAAAGAAAACAAATAAATGATCTAATACTGCATCTAAAAACACTTGAGAGACAACAACAAATGAACCCTAAACCCAACAAGTTGGACCTCATCAAACTCAAAAGCTTTTGTACAGCAAAAGAAACAATCAAGGAGTGGGAGGAAACCTTCACCACTGATACATCTGACAGAGCATTAACATCCAGAATATATAAACTGCTTAAAAAACAAAGAAGTAAGAAAACTGACCTACTCAAAAGATGGACTAAAGAGCTGAACAGTGACTTCACCAGTAAGGAAGTAAAGATGGCTGAGAAACATCTTAAAAAGTGTTCAAAATCATTAATAATTAAAGAAATGCAGATTAAAACTACTGTAAGGTATCATCTCACTTCAATAAGACTGGCCAAGATCAAGAAAACAAAAGACATCAAATGCTGAAGAGGTTGTGGGGAAAGGGAAACACTCATCCACTGCTGGTGGGAATGTAAACTCATACAACCACTGTGGAAAGCAGTGTGGAGAATTCTTAAAAGACTCAAAATGAGCCTACCACCTGACCCAGCCATACCACTCCTGGGTATATACCTACAAGACACGTAATACTGCAAAAATGCATACACAGCTATATTTATTGCAGCTCTCTTCACAATAGCAAAGAGCTGAAACCAACACAAATACCCCTCAACTGATGACTGGATAACAAAAATGTGGTATATCTATATAATGGAGTTCTATGCAGTGGTAAAGAAAGATGACATCATGAACTTTGCAGGTAAATGGATGGAACTCGAAGCCATTATGCTAAGTGAAGCAACACAGTCCCAGAAAAGAAAAGATAAAAGGTAAATGGTTCCCCCATTTGTGGATGGTAACACCAAATACCCACTTGGCAGGCAAACTGATCAACTTTATTATTATATTTCATTGTATCTGAAAGCAAGTGTGCTGTTATAATGTGAATCTCTTAATGGGTTCTAGAATTGACCTACCACTTATATTCACACATTGTAATTACCATATATGAGTGGAAGAATTGTATTCATAGTCTAAAAAAAAAGAATGTAAAGTTATATTTCTTCTTACCTTCATGCAACTTTACTGTTAAAATGTGAATCCCTAAATGTGTTTTGGAATTAACCTATAGTTTATTTTTAGACTTTGTAATTTTGATTTATGTGTGGAGTGTATATATGCATATTTTGGAATAATATAAAATTAAAGGGAACACAAAAAGAGAGAGAAAAACCTGTTCAAAGAACTGACAAAAACAGTAAACTTCTGTATCGAAAAGGTTATAAAAGACAGAAAAAAGATGCATGACAGGACTTAACATGTATGGCAGAACCCATGATCTCTTGTCGGGGGTGGGGGACACAAAGGATGGGCATGGATGGGGCAATGAGTCTAAATTGAATTAAGAAATGCGCTCAATGCAATAATTACATCATAGGTTCTCAAGCAGAGGCAGTCTATTGCAAGGACCTTCTTGGTTGCTGCCGGTTATCATAGGCTGTTTAAAGTTAGAAAACTGAGTAGAAACACTGAAACAGTGAACATTGCAGAAATGCACTTTGCGGATCGGAAATCTCCCAAGACCTCCTGAAGCACAGCTCTCTTCACAATAGCCAGGAGCTGGAACCAACCCAAATGCCCCTCAACTGATGAGTGGATAGAGAAAATGTGGTACATCTACACAGTCTATGCAGCAGTAAAGAAAGATGACATCATGAGCTTTGCGGGAAAATGGCTGGAGCTAGATTACATCATGCTGAGTGAAGTAACACAGTCCCAGAAAAATAAACGATGAATGGTATCACTCATCTATGGATGCTAGTGCTAATTACCTAGTTGTAAGTATTTCTTGGGCATGGCCCCTTGAGCTTTTGTCCAAGCAGTTGGGAGTGATGCATATTGGAAACAACAACAACAACAACAAAAAAAAAAAAAAGAGAGAAAGAAAGAAAAGAAATGCACTTTGCTCAGTAATACTTGAGTTGTTGCAATATTAGACTATCCATTTGGTTGTTACAGAAAATCCTTAACTGTAATTGATGGTTGTTGCCATAATAGTATATTGCTTGTATTTCTACATCTAGTAATGGGCTTTATGTGCTAGATTTCAATATCCTTGAGCCTGGGCAAGTGCACAGTCTTTTTAAAAAGAAACATGGTTTACTTGCACAAAACTGATCAGATTTGAGAGATCGTTAATGCCCTTGAAGTGGTTTTTGTGGGTGTGAAACAAATGGTGAGAATTTGAACTCTTCCCTTATTATAGTATTGAAATTAAGTCTACTTAATTTATCAAATCATGTTCATGCCCTGATTCTATGTACTTGTACCTATCAACAAACATTGTGAAAAAAAGGAATAGTGTATGAAATGCACAAAAGTTCAATAAAATTTTAAGAAAAAGAATGAAAGAATAATCCAAATATAATTATACTTGCAAAGTGCAAAAAAAGAGAAATGTGCTCAATAAAAATTAACTTAAAAAAACATAAGCATAAAAAACTCTTAGCCAAAATAATGAAATAAGTAAATAAAATTAGAAACAAAGACAGAGATATTAAAACAGATACCAATGAAATTTAGAAAACTATAAGGACATATTTTTAATTCAAATGACATATTTTAAAAACGTATATCCACAAAACTGGAAAAGCTAAAAGAAATGGATTCATTTTTAGAGCCATACAACATACTGAAATTAAACCAAGATGATATCTGTAAACAATAATGAGATTGAAATGGTAGTAAAAATTCTTTCAACTTAAAAGAGCCTATGACTAGATGGACTTACTATAGAATTCTACCAGAACATCAAAGAATTCACAAGGATCTCACTCAAATTATCCATAATATAGAAAAAGAAGGAAGACTTCAAACTCTTTTTATGAAGTCAAATCACCTTGATACAAAACTAGACCAGAACAAAACAAAGCAAAACAAAGATTACAGATTAATTTTCCTAATACTCATAGATGTAAAAGTTCTCAATAAAATACTGGAAAACTAGCTTTCTGTTGTGGCACATGCTTTTAATCTCACCACTCAGGAGGCAGAGGCAGGAGGATCTCTGTGAGTTCAAGACCAGCCTGGTCTACATAGCAAATTCCAGGACAGCTGGGGCTCTAGGGGGACCCTGTCTTGAAAAGACCAAAAAAAAAAAAAAAATACTGAGACAATAAACAAGCATATATCAGTAACATCATTCACATATCATGATTTAGTTTGTTTCATTCCAGAGATACAAGGATGATTGAACATACATAAATCACTAAATGTTATTCATCACATATAAACTCATTGACAGAAATCATATTATCATCCCATTAGACACACAAAAAAAAAACATTTGCTAAAATCCAATGTCACTTCTATGGTCACCTCTATGTTTTCTTGTAAGATCCCATGCTATGAATCATTGGGTCAACCTTTTACAATCGTGTTCTCTTTTATGTTAGAATCAGATAATGGTCGAAGAATAAAATTGCATAGTACATATTATATATGGAAATATGAGAGGAAAATGGGTCAAAATTACAGTGCTAGGGCCTAGGAAAACATGTAGTCAGCAAAATGCTCACCATGCAAGCATGAGAACCTGAATTTGATTCCTACTTCCCACATAAGAAACTAGGCAGCTTAACATGCACTTGTAATCACAGTACTGGGGAGGGAGAGGCAGGAAGATCTCTGGGCCTTGCCTGCCAGCCTAGTCAGGTGAGTGAGCGAGTGAGTGAGTGAGTGAGTGAATCACTCAGTGAGTGAGTGAGCAAGTGAGTGAGTCCCAGGTCCTAGTTAGAGCACCTGTGTAAAAAGTGTTAATGGATGACGTCCTGGGAACATAACCCAAGTTTGACCTCTGGTCTCCACATGCATGTGTGCCCCCACACATGGGCACTCACACATATGAACAGTCACACAAACCCACATATATACAATAAATTGATTAAAAGAAAAGACACAATGCCTAAAATGTGGCTTGGGAACAGCTCTGCATGAACAAGTCAATATAATTTTTATGTTACATAAATTCATACAACATCCATGTGCCTATCAAGAAAACATGGTAGAGAAGGTTTTAACTGACAACTAGTTTAGAGTTCACAGTCTTACTGTGGTCAGGCCACATCATCCTATCAGAAAGAGCCATATCCAAAAGTGGCTAGCACAGCCTCCTAAAGTTTCTGTCTCTGATCAATAGTATATGCCTGGTAAATACTGAGTGTGTAGTAAAGCTTCTTATTGGTGAAATCGATTGTTCATTTGAATAATGAAGTGGGCTTTTATTGGTAAAATTCAAGGTAATCCATACATATGTGTTTCTTAAATCAATTTAGAACATTTCTATTCAAAGGTGTTCTAAGATCTAGCCGTATCAATATTACCCATAAGTTTGTCAGAAACGTAAAATTAGAAACTTCACTTCAAAGATATTATTTGAAAGTCCCTACTTATTTTGTATTTTTGAGACAGAGTCTCCCTTTAGTCCCAGCTGGCCTAGAGCTGTCTATGTATACCAGGCTGGCCTTGAACTCACAGAGATCTGCCTGCCTCTGCCTCCCAAGTGCTGGGCTTAAAGGCGTGCGCCACCATGCCTGGTGAAAGTCCCTATTTTTAACAAGAGCTTCACTCCTGTACAATGGTTTAAAAGATTTCCGCACCATCATGTAAGCAAATTAAACTAGGTTTGAACAAGATATTGGTAGGGTCTAGAGTGACCTTGGGGATGAACCTCTGGTCATGTCTATGTAGGAGTTTCTACATTGAGGAATTTAAATTTGGAAGACCTATGTTAAATATTGAGAGATGCATTTCAGGGTTTTAGACTGGCTAGAAAAGAGTGAACTGAGGACCAGCACTCATCTCTCTCTACTTGGCTGCAGACACAGTGTGGCCACCTGCTTCATGTTCCCGCTGCCATGACTTCCCTACCCTGATGGACTGTACCTTAAAACTGTGAAACAAGATCAAAGCTTCCTTCCTTGTTTTTGTCAGCTACTAGAAAAGTAACCAATATAGCCTGTAATGTAGTCTTCAGAAGAATGAATCAGGTAGAATCTCAAGGAGTCTGTCTCTTCAATCCTGTCTTTGGGTTTGTTAACCCAAACATGACATAAAGCTTCTCTGAGGCTTTGAGTTCACCTTGAATAATCTTTTCATTAAGTATATTGACTCCAAGGATAACAATGCAGAAAGTTTTGAACGACACACTTATAATCAGGTTGTACATATGAGAAAGTATTATTTTATTTCCATGGTCCCAGTCTAATTACTAATAATGCTCCACTTTCAACAATGCCTGTGGTTGGACTGGATTCCAGGCCTTACACTTGTAGCATCTGCTCTGTCAATGATCAACTCCCAGACAAAATCGTCTGAGTTCAGCTAAAAAGTTATATTGTCTGTTTATAAAGAGGACTAGAAAGCTTTCACTTTTGTGTTTGCCTGTTAATTGAAGAGTGCCAATGGTAATGTTTACAGAAATAGAGGGTAGAAATCGAGGGGAGAAGTACAGGCATTCTAGCAACTATGTTGTCTTAGGGTGACTGGCTTATCCCAACATCTTTGTCATCCAACTTAAAGTAATTATCATCTGCAGTGAATGAGGTATTCAAGAACTGAGACATTAAAACTTTTAATCTGTACTTTTTAAATTTTTGTATTGTCTATATTATATTTTGTAACTTTGAAAAAAATAGGGTAGAAAACATTCCAGTTATAAAATAAAAATATTTATGTGGAAACAAACCAAGATTAAATCTTTAAATGTCTTTCATACAAAACTTAATCCAAAAACAAAATTTGGGGCCCCTGGCCATATTTTATTGACATTTTGGATTGAGGGCATGTTTTGGAAGCCATCATAAAAACGTTACCTTCTCAGTACATTTTTCAGTTTAAAATATGGGAACTCGCCTGCATCATTTCTGGTTCTGGGTGACTGCATTCATGCTCTCCCCTGAATAAAATAAAAGTTACATAATCTTTACCGAGCCATATTTATGACAGAGTTCAATCAACCACTGAAGTCATATACATGTTAGCCAATATTAAATCTTAATCAGTGTTTTAACTTCCTATCCCAATTTCTTAGGAAATCAGTAAACTGATGGCATTTTAGTGATTTTTACATGCCAAAACTTAACTATATCATCTACATCAAAAGGAATTTGTTACAATTCAAGGTCATATTCAGTTCTAAGTCGGTGTTTTCTGTAAGTACACAAACAGGTTTAGAGCCCTCATTTAAACAGATGACAGAGCTGTGTTGCAGTTTGGCAATGGAGTTTTCTCAGCATATCATCATTGCCACCATGGTTAAGGTTCTTATGAACATAACATTTGTGGTAACCAATTTACAATTAAGAATGAAAAGATGCATTTTCATGGTCATAAATAAAGCTAAATACCCTCTCATTCAAGAGAAGGAATATCCAAACCCTGACCAATTGTACAAGAATCCCAATTAACTAAAACATTTCTACTAGTGTCCAGGGCAGTGTGTGAGTACCCTGCAATTTTGCAAGCACAGCAGAGTGGACACTGTCCATCTTAGATGGTGCCTTTCCCAAGCCACTTCATCTCTTTTTATATTAAACGTGGCAACTTGGGCACTAAGAAGCAACCCAGTAGTATATTCATCAGACAAATTTGCCAAGAACTAAATGATAAGTAGTTTGAAATACTATCTTGACCTATTGCTGAGCTTCATCAAAAAGATCATAATTTCCTGAGAGCTATGACAAATTGGGAAAGAAAGCCTACAGTGTCACAGGGGAATGAAATGTGAAAGACTCTCAATTTTGCATTCAAACCCATGGTAATCTCATCACTGAATGAATCTATATCAGTTTCTAGCAAAAATTTATAAAGCACTGCTTCCAGACATTGCAATGGTGTTGATCTATGTTACAATTGATGACTCCTGTAGATGTAATGCCACAAAACATATCCATCCCTCCAGATAAGCAAACTGAAAAAGGAATGTAGACTACAAAAAGCCAAGAACATAATCACTGTTGCTTTGCTTTTACAGCAATTGGTATGGATTTAAAGACTAAGATTTAAAGAAAAGAATGGCAGCATATAGAAATAAGTTCCAATATAACTGTCAGGTCAGATATATTACAAATTGGGGAGCTAGGAGCTGCTCTCCAAATTCCAGATATTAAATGCAAATTATTTTACCTTTCAGTATAGAAGGTGAGTGTAATGGCTATCAACAACCTACACACAGTATCTGCAAGAGACAGTACCCTGGAGCAAGCATTAAATTGGAAATAAGATGCCATAGGAGCCCCAATTTTATTTAACTATCCCTGCCATACTAACTAGTGGAAGACCAACATCTGATTGTTCTATTGGCATATCCAAGCAAAGGGGGGCATTTGCCATGTGAATTTAAACAGGATATTAGTGTTCTCCTGCTGCAGATTCCTTTTCAGCCATGTGGGCATAATGTGGAATCAGGCTCACTTTTTTATACTAATGGTTATCCTGCCACAGAGAAGTATATGGTAGCTACCATTAGGTGTAATTCAACTCTGTGGTGTGCTTTTTTTCTCTGTTCTATTTGGTGGTGGTGGAGGTGATGATCTTTTTGAGACTGTGTCTCCTGTAATCCTGGCTAACCTGAACACATTCACTAATGCAGACCAGAGTGGTTTCCAATTTTCAGTGGCCCATCCACCCCCGCCCCCGCCTCCCAAGTGCTAGGATTACAGGAATGTACCACTACGCCTAGCCATGTATTTTTTTAGCAAAAACTTTAACATGGGTGCTTTTGTAATAAGTACTAGACTAAGTTTTTCTTTCATATTCACATGAGCAGATTCAGTGAATTTAAACTTCTCGAGTTACTTAAATTTCTAAGAATGTTTACTTCTTCTAAACCCCTAAAAATACATGAAAACTAGGAGGTTATCTCCAGTCTTCATATGTTGTTAAAGTTTGCATTGCTAAGATACATGTAAGGTATTAATTTTTTTATCTTTTTGAGACAGTGTCTCCCTTTAGTACCAGGTGGCCTGTGGAGCTTGATATGTAGACCAGGCTGGCCTTGAACTCAAAGAGATCCACCTGCCTCTGCCTCCTGAGTGCAAGGATTAAAGGCATGTGCCACAACTCCCAGCCTTTTTATTATCTAAACCTGTGTTTTTCAGTTGCACACACAACCACACAGACATATATCTCATGTATATGTGATATGCATATACATATTCCAAGATATGAAGCCACAAAATCACTGTAGCACACTACCCACAAATTACAAAAAATGGATGGATGAAAAACAAGCAAAAACTCAAGTATTTGCTTAATAGTTTAATAGGAAATGACCTCAGTCCACTCTGCCACTGAAGACTAAGAAACACCTTTCGTCCTTGGCAAATTGCTTCTCTAGCTGTGAGGTTCTTCATTAAAATTGCCTCTTGCTAACTAATGAATACTAATGGTATCTTGGCCAAAGACACAAGTCTACAGGAGTAAAAGCAATTTGAAAGTTGCATATACTGTCTTTATTATTTCTTTTATTCTCTTTATTTTTATTTATTTTTTTACATTTACTTTCATTTCTTTCTTTTTTTTTAACAATAAGCGATAAGTTTTGAGTACAAGCATCCTTCATGTAAAACCAAATTTGCAAGCAGTTGTGCCCAAACCCACACAGCCCAAGGCTCCCACCATCCAGCTGGAGAAGCTTGTATGTACAATCAAGTTGATCAAATAAGCATCCAGTCTATATTGCTGTAGTTTCACCATTCACCCCAATAGCAGCCCTTACATTCTACCACACCTCCTTTTCCACAGATTGTTCCCTAGGCTTAGAAAATGGGCACAGGTGGATGAGAAGCAAAACAGTCTGCTTTCTCTGGAGATGTCATTTTGGTCTCTGACCGGTTCTGGCTGTTTCTTTCATGGGCTGACAGTTTGTCCAGGAATAACATTTCAATCCTACTAATGAAGCACAGGCAATTAGATATATAGATATTTAAACAGTACTAATTATTATGGTGGGTTACTTTGGTATAGACACAGGTGTTTGGATGGTATGCTAATCCATGAATTACGTTTTTTTTTCTGTAAAAGATGACAAAGTCTTACTGTGGCTTATAACATCTCCTAACCACTAGAGGATGTAAGGTTGTGGCATCAGTCATGAGTTATTCCTCCAAGGAGAGAGCTAATAACCAATTAGATTTGGGATATACAGACATATGGATGCCACTGCTACACAGTATTTCCAGGCAGGTGAGGTATAGCTGATGCTGACAGAGGAGTCTTGCTTGACTCAAGGAGACCAATATTTGCTTTATTAGTTTAGTGGCCTTTGGTAGCACTCTCTGGTATACCAGAGACCAACTGTACACTTGCAAGTGCAGTCTCAATACATCTTTCCCATGCTTACATCAGGTCTTTGACAGCAGGATCTTACCGCCTCTCTTCTTGCAGGTATCCCAGTTTATAGGCAAGAAGCCTTTACCTTTGGGGGCGGGGGGGCTTGGATTCCCTGGCCAACATCTCCTTGGCAGAATAATCCATTGCTCATATCAGAGCTCTCCTGTATTAATATATTTTGCTTAAATGTACAGCTTAAAGACTCTAGTATTATATTTGGTTCTGAATAGAGAATAATCCTTTTCACAGTTCCTATGTCTATTAGTTAATTAAAGAAAGTTTTTACCAGTTTTATAAGAGATAATCTCTATAACAGTCAGCTTTAATTTCCAGTTAGAGATTGACTTCATTACTATCATATTTTTCTTTGTTCTATGAAAAGGAGGTAAGAAAGTCTCTCATAGGGCTGGAGAGATAGCCTAGCGGTTAAGAGCACCGACGCTCTTGCAGAGGACCCGGGTTCGATCCCCAGCACCCACATGGCGGCTAAGAACCGTCTGTAACTCCAATTCCAGGAGACCTCCAGTTCCAGGGGAATCCGAGACCCTCTTCTGACCTCCGCGGCATTGCACGACACGGGTGCACAGACCTGCATGCAGACAATACATTCATACACATGCAAAAAATAAATAAATAAATAAATCCACCACACAGGATGAAACAGTCACACAAACCCACTTATACAATAAATTATTAAAAGAAAAGACACAATGCCTAAAATGTTGGCTTTGGGAACAGCTCTGCATGAACAAGTCAATATAATTTTTATGTTACATAAATTCATACAACATCCATGTGCCTATCAAGAAAACATGGTAGAGAAGGTTTTAACTGACAACTAGTTTAGAGTTCACAGTCTTACTGTGGTCAGGCCACATCATCCTATCAGAAAGAGCCATATCCAAAAGTGGCTAGCACAGCCTCCTAAAGTTTCTGTCTCTGATCAATAGTATATGCCTGGTAAATACTGAGTGTGTAGTAAAGCTTCTTATTGGTGAAATCGATTGTTCATTTGAATAATGAAGTGGGCTTTTATTGGTAAAATTCAAGGTAATCCATACATATGTGTTTCTTAAATCAATTTAGAACATTTCTATTCAAAGGTGTTCTAAGATCTAGCCGTATCAATATTACCCATAAGTTTGTCAGAAACGTAAAATTAGAAACTTCACTTCAAAGATATTATTTGAAAGTCCCTACTTATTTTGTATTTTGAGAGAAGAGTCTCCCTTTAGTCCCAGCGTGGCCTAGAGCTGTCTAGGTATACCAGGCGGCCTTGAACTCCAGAAATCGTGCCGGCCTCTGCCTCCCAAGTGCTGGGCTTAAAGGCGTGCGCCACCATGCCTGGTGAAAGTCCTATTTTTAACAAGAGCTTCACTCCTGTACAATGGTTTAAAAGATTTCCGCACCATCATGTAAGCAAATTAAACTAGGTTTGAACAAGATATTGGTAGGGTCTAGAGTGACCTTGGGGATGAACCTCTGGTCATGTCTATGTAGGAGTTTCTACATTGAGGAATTTAAATTTGGAAGACCTATGTTAAATATTGAGAGATGCATTTCAGGGTTTTAGACTGGCTAGAAAAGAGTGAACTGAGGACCAGCACTCATCTCTCTCTACTTGGCTGCAGACACAGTGTGGCCACCTGCTTCATGTTCCCGCTGCCATGACTTCCCTACCCTGATGGACTGTACCTTAAAACTGTGAAACAAGATCAAAGCTGTCCTTCCTTGTTTTTGTCAGCTACTAGAAAAGTAACCAATATAGCCTGTAATGTAGTCTTCAAAGAATGAATCAGGTAGAATCTCAAGGAGTCTGTCTCTTCAATCCTGTCTTTGGGTTTGTTAACCCAAACATGACATAAAGCTTCCTGAGGCTTTGAGTTCACCTTGAATAATCTTTTCATTAAGTATATTGACTCCAAGGATAACAATGCAGAAAGTTTTGAACGACACACTTATAATCAGGTTGTACGTATGAGAAAGTATTATTTTATTTCCATGGTCCCAGTCTAATTACTAATAATGCTCCACTTTCAACAATGCCTGTGGTTGGACTGGATTCCAGGCCTTACACTTGTAGAATCTGCTCTGTCAATGATCAACTCCCAGACAAAATCGTCTGAGTTCAGCTAAAAAGTTATATTGTCTGTTTATAAAGAGGACTAGAAAGCTTTCACTTTTGTGTTTGCCTGTTAATTGAAGAGTGCCAATGGTAATGTTTACAGAAATAGAGGGTAGAAATCGAGGGGAGAAGTACAGGCATTCTAGCAACTATGTTGTCTTAGGGTGACTGGCTTATCCCCAACATCTTTGTCATCCAACTTAAAGTAATTATCATCTGCAGTGGAATGAGGTAATTCAAGAACTGAGACATTAAAACTTTTAATCTGTAGCTTTTTAAATTTTTGTATTGTATAATTATTTTTGTAACTTGAAAAAAAAGTAGGGTAGAAACAATTCCAGTTATAAGAAAAATATTTATGTGGAAACAAACCAAGATTAAATCTTTAAATGTCTTTCATACAAAACTTAATCCAAAAACAAAATTTGGGGCCCCTGGCCATGATTTTATTGACATTTTGGATTGAGGCATGTTTTGGAAGCCATCATAAAAACGTTACCTTCTCAGTACATTTTTCAGTTTAAAATATGGGAACTCGCCTGCATCATTTTCTGGTTCTGGGTGACTGCATTCATGCTCTCCCCTGAATAAAATAAAAATTACATAATCTTACCGGAGCCATATTTATGACAGAGTTCAATCAACCACTGAAGTCATATACATGTTAGCCAATATTAAATCTTAATCAGTGTTTTAACTTCCTATCCCAATTTCTTAGGAAATCAGTAAACTGATGGCATTTTAGTGATTTTTACATGCCAAAACTTAACTATATCATCTACATCAAAAGGAATTTGTTACAATTCAAGGTCATATTCAGTTCTAAGTCGGTGTTTTCTGTAAGTACACAAACAGGTTTAGAGCCCTCATTTAAACAGATGACAGAGCTGTGTTGCAGTTTGGCAATGGAGTTTTCTCAGCATATCATCATTGCCACCATGGTTAAGGTTCTTATGAACATAACATTTGTGGTAACCAATTTACAATTAAGAATGAAAAGATGCATTTTCATGGTCAATAAATAAAGATAATACCTCTCATTCAAGAGAAGGAATATCCAAACCCGGACCAATTGTACAGAATCCCAATTAAACTAAACATTTCACTAGTGTCCAGGGCAGTGTGTGAGACCCTGCAATTTTGCAAGCACAGCAGAGTGGACACTGTCCATCTTAGATGGTGCCTTTCCCAAGCCACTTCATCTCTTTTTATATTAAACGTGGCAACTTGGGCACTAAGAAGCAACCCAGTAGTATATTCATCAGACAAATTTGCCAAGAACTAAATGATAAGTAGTTTGAAATACTATCTTGACCTATTGCTGAGCTTCATCAAAAAGATCAAATTTCCTGAGAGCTATGACAAATGGGAAAGAAAGCCTACAGTGTCACAGGGGAATGAAATGTGAAAGACTCTCAATTTTGCATTCAAACCCATGGTAATCTCATCACTGAATGAATCTATATCAGTTTCTAGCAAAAATTTATAAAGCACTGCTTCCAGACATTGCAATGGTGTTGATCTATGTTACAATTGATGACTCCTGTAGATGTAATGCCACAAAACATATCCATCCCTCCAGATAAGCAAACTGAAAAAGGAATGTAGACTACAAAAAGCCAAGAACATAATCACTGTTGTTTTGCTTTTACAGCAATTGGTATGGATTTAAAGACTAAGATTTAAAGAAAAGAATGGCAGCATATAGAAATAAGTTCCAATATAACTGTCAGGTCAGATATATTACAAATTGGGGAGCTAGGAGCTGCTCTCCAAATTCCAGATATTAAATGCAAATTATTTTACCTTTCAGTATAGAAGGTGAGTGTAATGGCTATCAACAACCTACACACAGTATCTGCAAGAGACGGTACCCTGGAGCAAGCATTAAATTGGAAATAAGATGCCATAGGAGCCCCAATTTTATTTAACTATCCCTACCATACTAACTAGTGGAAGACCAACATCTGATTGTTCTATTGGCATATCCAAGCAAAGGGGGGCATTTGCCATGTGAATTTAAACAGGATATTAGTGTCCTCCTGCTGCAGATTCCTTTTCAGCCATGTGGGCATAATGTGGAATCAGGCTCACTTTTTTATACTAATGGTTATCCTGCCACAGAGAAGTATATGGTAGCTACCATTAGGTGTAATTCAACTCTGTGGTGTGCTTTTTTTCTCTGTTCTATTTGGTGGTGGGGGAGGTGATGAATCTTTTTGAGACTGTGTCTCCTGTAATCCTGGCTAACCTGAACACATTCACTAATGCAGACCAGAGTGGTTTCCAATTTTCAGTGGCCCATCCACCCCCGCCCCCGCCTCCCAAGTTCGCAGTTACAGGAATGTACCACTACGCCTAGCCATGTATTTTTTTAGCAAAAACTTTAACATGGGTGCTTTTGTAATAAGTACTAGACTAAGTTTTTCTTTCATATTCACATGAGCAGATTCAGTGAATTTAAACTTCTCGAGTTACTTAAATTTCTAAGAATGTTTACTTCTTCTAAACCCCTAAAAATACATGAAAACTAGGAGGTTATCTCCAGTCTTCATATGTTGTTAAAGTTTGCATTGCTAAGATACATGTAAGGTATTAATTTTTTTCTTTTTGAGACAGTGTCCCCTTTAGTCCCAGGTGGCCTGTGGAGCTTGATATGTAGACCAGGCTGGCCTTGAACTCAAAGAATCCCCCTGCCTCTGCCTCCTGAGTGCAAGGATTAAAGGCATTTGCCACAACTCCCAGCCTTTTTATTATCTAAAACCTGTGTTTTTCAGTTGCACACACAACCACACAGACATATATCTCATGTATATGTGATATGCATATACATATTCCAAGATATGAAGCCACAAAATCACTGTAGCACACTACCCACAAATTACAAAAAATGGATGGATGAAAAACAAGCAAAAACTCAAGTATTTGCTTAATAGTTTAAAGGAAATGACCTCAGTCCACTCTGCCACTGAAGACTAAGAAACACCTTTCGTCCTTGGCAAATTGCTTCTCTAGCTGTGAGGTTCTTCATTAAAATTGCCTCTTGCTAACTAATGAATACTAATGGTATCTTGGCCAAAGACACAAGTCTACAGGAGTAAAAGCAATTTGAAAGTTGCATATACTGTCTTTATTATTTTTATATCTCTTTATTTTTTATTTTTTTTTACATTTACTTTTTTTTCTTTTTTTTAACAATAAGCGATAAGTTTTGATACAACATCCTTCATGTAAAACCAATTTGCAAGCAGTTTGTGCCCAACCCACACAGCCAAGGCTCCCCATCCAGCTGGAGAAGCTTGTATGTACAATCAAGTTATCAAATAAGCATCCAGTTCATATATTGCTGTAGTTTCACAATTCACCCCAATAGCAGCCCTTACATGCTACCACACCCTCTCTTCCACAGATTGTTCCCTAGGCTTAGAAAATGGGCACAGGTGGATGAGAAGCAAAACACTCTCTTTTCTCTGGAGAGGTCATTTTGGTCTCGACCGGTTCTGGCTGTTTTCTTTTCATGGGCTGACAGTTTTGTCCAGGATAACATTTCAATCCTACTAAGAAGCACACAATTAGATTATAGATATTTAAACAGTACTAATTTTATGGTGGGTTACTTTGGTATAGACACAGGTGTTTGGGATGGTATGCTAATCCATGAATTACGTTTTTTTTTTCTGTAAAAGAGGACAAGTCTACTGTGGCTTATAACATCTCCTAACCACTAGAGGATGTAAGGTTGTTGGCCATCAGTCCATGAGTTATTCCTCCAAGGAGAGAGCTAATACCAATTAGATTTGGGATATAAAGACATATGGATGCCACTGCCACACAGTATTTCCAGGCAGGTGAGGTTAGCTGATGCTGACAGAGGAGTTTGCTTGACTCAAGGAGACCAAATTTGCTTTATTATTTGGTGGCCTTTGGTGCACTCTCTGGTATACCAGAACCAACTGTACACTTGCAATTGCATGTCTCATACATCTTTCCCAGGCTTACATCAGGTCTTTGACAGCAGGATCTTACCGCCTCTCTTCTTGCAGGTATCCCAGTTTATAGGCAAGAAGCCTTTACCTTTGGGGGCGGGGGGGCTTGGATTCCCTGGCCAACATCTCCTTGGCAGAATAATCCATTGCTCATATCAGAGCTCTCCTGTATTATATATTTTGTTTAAATGTACAGCTTAAAGACTCTAGTATATATTTGGTTCTGAATAGAGAATAAACCTTTTCACATTTTCCTAGTCATTAGTTAATTAAAGAAAGTTTTACCAGTTTTATAAGAGATAATTTCTATAACAGTCAGTTTATTTCCAGTTTGAGATTGAACTTCATTACTATCATTTTTTCTTTGTTCTATGAAAAGGAGGTAAGAAAGTCTCTCATATTAGAACCTTTGCAGCACTAGAAGGTAATTTTCATTAGACTTATTATAAAAGTTTTTAAAATAGGATCCACAGAGATGTTTGATGCCTGTGGCAGTCTGACGTTTTTTCCTCTTTTATGCTTAGATGGGCCAACTTCTCTGCTTGTATTTTCTGGTACATCCTACACAATGCAAGGATGTATCTTTTCTTTCTCAGCCATTAAGTTGGTGACATTTGACCTGTGGGAACATATAAATCTTTCCCATAGTAGTTTTAGAGATTAAATTGAAAAATTTTGGCAAAAAGGTTTAATATATAACTGTGTCCCCCCCCCTTGTTTTTAATTCTATGTTTTGTTAGNAAAAAAATTAAAAAAAACAAAAAAAAAGAAAGCTACTTCATTTTAGTTAGAAACTTTGCAGCACCTAGAAGTAACGGTTCAAATTAGAACTCTTTATAAAAACAGTTGTTAAAATAGGATCCACAGAGATGTTTGATGCCTGTGGCAGTCTGACGTTTTTCCCTTTAATGCTTAGTGGGCCAACTTCTCTGCTGGTATTTTGGTACATCCTACACAATGCAAGGATGTATCTTTTCTTTCTCAGCCATTAAGTTGGTGACATTTTGACCTGTGGGAACATATAAATCTTTTCCCCATAGTTAGTTTTAAGATTAAATTGAAAAATTTTTGGCAAAAAGGTTTAATATATAACTGTGTCCCCCCCCCTTGTTTTTAATTCAGGTGTTTTATTTTTTTGACCCATGAGTCTCCAAAAGGCAGTTGTAGTACACATACCTATAGGCAGGAATAACGAGATGAAAATTTCATTAAATTATTCCAAGCTGTTTTTGGTACTGTGTGTTGTTAATTTGGGAAGCAAACTTAATTCCTTAAGTTAAATATCCTAAAGGTAAAAGAGAATGTTACAAGATGATACTGTAAACAAAAAATTATAGAGAACATTTGTATATGTTAATCCCAAAGTTATTGTTATACAAATGTTAAGTAAAAAATATGGACAACAACAATTAGATTTCCAATGAACTTATATGTATATCAACCGTTTTTTATCAAAACCTTTAAACCAATGTTGTTTTAATATAGACATTTTTACTTTTACTAAGTCCTAAAAAACCATGTAATTTGTAGAAGAGTTTGGGCAAAATTGGATACTTTTTGAACTTGCATCAATTAAATATACATTAATAGAATATAGACCACGTCCCTCTCCCAGCCCACCCACCCCCTCCGATTCACCATTTCGGTCAGTTTTTGATGAGTCTTTTCTGTTGTGGGTCCTTTCAATATGCATCCCTCTAGACAAGAAAATATCGCTTCTTGGCCTTTTGGCTAAGATCAAGTGTAGTATCTGTTCTTATCAATTGTATTATTGTTTTCTTAACAAACACTAAAACTATATACATTTGAAAACTTGCCAGTGGTCTTATCCAAGAGGAAACATTGTTTTTATACCTTTACAAAACTTCAAAAAGAAAACCATCCTCCAATCTGTCCGAGAATTTAGTCATTGGCTTCCTTTTGATACGAAAATCTTAACTGACACAGAAAATTTTCTCCGTAATTAACAAGGACTCTTTTATAAAAATGATTCTGGAGGAAATAGGAAATAAACACATGATACACTTTAATAGAAAGGGAAATCATCAGGTTTCAGAATTATGTGTGGTCCTAATTCTATTTATTGGATGAAGTGGTGAGGAGGGATTCTCATATCACTGGAGTGTCTTTAAAGCCACCCCCAAAGAAATGTAATTGCTAACTCAGATCTGGAGATAAACATTAAAAGAATAAAATAAGGCAAAAAAATAAATAAACATGAGAAACCAAAATTCTAGGAATTCAAGCAAGAGTATAAAGTCTAAGAAGATTTTATATTATTCTAGTGTTGATTTATTTTAATTGACTTTTGTACAATTGTATTATTTTTTTAAATATTTGTTTATCAAATTGTTTTATTCCACTTACATCCAAAATGCTAACTAAATATTAACATAATGATCCATTTTATTTTAAATTCATTTCTTACATGATATTACCTTTTGGTAGGAAGAAAATTAAACCCAGAAGAAAAGAGTTCTATGCAATTAGGAATAAATTACTGTAAACATGTCTGTAGATCTTAACATGTATTCCAAACAATAATAAAACTGATAATGAATTAAATGAAGAATTTGAATATAAAGGAACAAATAAACTTGATAGAATAATAAGAGAAAACTGAGAGGGAAGAATCAGTATTAAGGAAATCCTGAGTTCTTTAATGTGAGGATAAAATGTTTCCATTTAGACTTCTTTTATTCAATGTCAGCTGTTTAACTCTCATAGCAACAGGGGAAAAAATAGAACCAGAGTGGAGGGTGAGAGTCAGGCAAGCAGAAACAAGAAAGCAATATTTTTACTTGTTAATTTGCTTAAAAGATTAATTTAAAAAATTCATATAATTTTTTCCATTACATAGATACGCAAATTTCAAATTAAAATCCTTTGTCAAAACTGTAAGAAATAAAAAATAATGAAACTTGGTATTTATTATTTAACTGTTTCTGTTATTTTTCTGCATAACTGTTTGTAGAGCCATGTACATAAAAATATAATCAAGAAAGTTCAACTTCAACTTAATTATTGCATATGTTTTATATGTAAATACAAAGCATGCCTACTTTCTATTTAAGTGAATTCTCTGTGTTTCTACTGTGGTTTGTCTTATTTTTTATTCAATTTAGGTGTGTTATTTATTATTTAAATATTTATCTTCACTGTCCATTTTCCCTTTTCTCCTTCTTTTACTGCCTTATTTTGTATTAACTGACATTTCATAAGTGGAATTTCATTTTATCAGCACTATCTGCTTAGTATCTGAACACTTCATTTCTTTCTTGGTTACTCTGAAGATGACATCATACATACTCCACTAATCACAGTCTCCTTGAGATAATATTATGCCACTGACCTAGACTGAAGGGAACTTTAACCAGCATTATCTTACTTTCTTCCTCTCCTGTTTGAATATGGTGGCACACATAAGGTCGCTGAGAGAGAGGCTGTAATTGTTTTCATAATATATATTGTTAAATTATAGTTGTTTCATATTCATATGCTATCTAGCAATATTTATATATGGTTTATATATATAATTTATTAAAATTTTAAACTCATTGTTAGTTTGGGTTTAGGTAACCAGTTGTACTTTAGAGAGGTTTTTGGAGATTTTTTGGGAGGGTGTTGTATTTTTTGAGACAGGGTTTTCACTGTAGCCCCAGCTGTCCTGGAAACTCATATGTAACCAGGCTGGCCTCAAGCTCACAGAGATACACCTAGATCTGTCTCCAAGTGGCTGGGATTAAAGGCCATGCACACCACACCTGGCTTTTTTTTTTTTTTTTTTTTTTTTTTTTTTGTTTTGACTTTAGAGAGTTTTTAAAATATGTAGATATAATATTGGCTTTTTTTATTTTTCTTCATTTTTTTTATTTGTTAATTTTTTTTTTTTTTTTATTAAATTTTTTTTTTTATTTTCTTTATTTTCGTTTTTTGTTGAATTAACTATGCATCACTGTGTTCCCACAATTAGGTCGGTGCAAGACCGAGCAGAAGAATGAGGGATCTCAGCGTATCCTGACTGGTTTGTCCTGAGGAGTGTTCGACGTTCCTTAGCATATCTGTGCTGTATCAAACATCCCGGAGTTCTGCAAAGCTTCGTGATCCATCTTTCTTTGAACGTGTAACACGCTCAGGTGTCACCATCGATCCTCTCAGGCCCACTTGATGTGTTAGCGCCTTTTGTAAGAGAGTTACAATATATAAGGACGGTCTGATCATTAATTGTTTTTCCTCACTATAATGGTGACCAGAGAGACTTCATTTGTCTGAGGTCTCTCAGATATATCTGTCACCTTATTTACTGGCAAGCTGGATTTCATCTTTTTTTGCCCAGTGTGACCTAGTAGATGAACCAATTCCTCACCTCATTGGGGGCACTTGGGTGTCCCGCTCTTGATGTACGATGCACTTAAATGCTTGCATGTATTCGTGAAGTGGGGTCCTAGGTGCAGCGGTTAAGGTTCACGTTCAGGTCTCCACACTGCTTTCCATAGTGGCTGTACGATGTTTACATCCCACCAGCAGTGCATAGAGTAGTTCCAATTTCCCACAACCTCAGCCAGAACGTGGTATCATTTGATTTCCTGATCCTGCCAGCGTCCTTATTAGTAGGATGTGAGATGAATCTATTAAAGTGGTTTTAATTTGTTGTTTCTTTAATTATTAGTGATGTTGAAACACTTTTTAAGATGTTTCTCAGCATTCTAATCGTTCCAAGTCGGAACTGTCTGTCGCTCTTTGCTACAAGCTTTGAGGGGGGGGCATGTTGTTGTTCTCCGTCTTTTGTTGTTTTGAGAGTAAAGTTTATAGATTCTGGAAATCAATGCTTGTCATGATGGTGGGGGGGAAGGTTTACTCCCACTCTGGGTGTCTCGTCACTGCCTTGATGTGGGCTAGCTGCAAGTGAAGCTGTTTGAAGTAATCGCGTACCATTTGTCAATTGTTGGACACCGATTTCGGTGCAGCTGCTGGCTGATTTATCAGGTAGGAAGTCTGTCCTGATGGCCTGATAGTGCGGTAGTCTGGCTTGGCCACCAACTTGTTTCTTCGATGCGCCTTGTGGAGTGGGGGGTTCATGTTGAGGTCTTTTTTTCTTTAATCCCATCGAGTTGATCTTTGTACAGGGTGAGAGGTCTAGGGGTTGTAATTTTCATTCTCTCAAAGTGGTGACCAGTTGGCCAACCACCATTTGCTGAAGATGCTTTTCCGTCTCCATGTGTGTCTTCTTGGCCCCCTTGTCAATATATGAGGATGGCTGAAAAATTGTATGTGCTCACGTTGTTGGATCTTCGTTTGTGTTCCATTGGTCAACGTCTTGTTTTTGTGCCATTACCAAGCTTGGTTTTATTATTGATAGCCCTTTAGTTAAACACAGTTGTAGTCGGTGTTATAGGGACCCCCCCTGTTATGGCCTTTTCATTCAGGGTTGCTTTTGGCTATGTGGGGTTTATTTTTTTGTTTTTCCAAATGGAAATTTAAGGACATTTTTCCAAACCTGTTTTTTTTGAAGAAACCTTTGGGGGACTTTTGATTGGTAATGAATTAAATCTGTACAAGAGTTTGGTTAGAATAGACATTTTTACTATTTAATTTTTCCCAATCCACTGACATGGGGAAGGGTTTTTCCATTTCTGATGTCTTCTTCAATTTCCTTTCTTCAGGGGTTTTTTTTATTTTTAAATTTTGGTAGAGAGCTTGGTTGTCCTTTGGTTAGTTTGTTTTTCCGAGGTATTTTATTTTGTTTTTTTGATGGTTTTTATTTTTTGACCCATGAGTCTCCAAAAGGCAGTTGTAGTACACATACCTATAGGCAGGAATCAAGGTGAAAATTTCATTAAATTTATCCAAGCTGTTTTTGGTGACTGTGTGTTGTTAATTTGGGAAGCAAACTTAATTCCTTAAGTTAAATTATCCTACAGGTAAAAGAGAATGTTACAAGATGATACTGTATAACACAAAAATTATAGAGAACATTTGTATATGTTAATCCCAAAGTTATTGTTATACAAATGTTAAGTAAAAAAATATGGACAACAACAATTTATATTTCCAATGAACTTATATGTATCACCGTTTTTATCAAAACCTTTAAACCAATGTTGTTTAATATAGACATTTTTACTTTTACTAAGTCCTAAAATACCATGTAATTTGTAGATAGAGTTTGGGCAAAATTGGATACTTTTTGAACTTGCATCAATTAAATATACATTAATAGAATATAGACCCATGTCCCTCTCCCAGCCCACCCACCCCTCCGATTCACCATTTCGGTCAGTTTTCTGATGCAGTCTTTCTGTTGTTGTCCTTTCAATATGCATCCCTCTAGACAAGAAAATATCGCTTCTTGGCCTTTTGGCTAAGATCAAGTGTAGTATCTGTTCTTATCAATTTATTATTGTTTCTTAACAACACACTAAAACAATATACATTTGAAAACTTGCAGTGGTCTTATCCAAGAGGAAACATTGTTTTTCATACCTTTACAAAACTTCAAAAAGAAAACCATCCTCCAATCTGTCCAAGAATTTAGTCATTGGCTTCCTTTTGATACGAAAATCTTAACTGACACAGAAAATTTTCTCCGTAATTAACAAGGACTCTTTTATAAAAATGATTCTGGAGGAAATAAACACATGATACACTTTAATAGAAAGGGAATCATCAGGTTTCAGAATTATGTGTGGCTCTAATTCTATTTATTTGGATGAAGTGGTGAGGAGGGATTCTCATATCACTGGAGTGTCTTTAAAGCCACCCCCAAAGAAATGTAATTGCTAACTCAGATCTGGAGATAAACATTAAAAGACATAAAATAAGGCAAAAAAATAAATAAACATGAGAAACCAAAATTCTAGGAATTCAAGCAAGAGTATAAAGTCTAAGAAGATTTTATATTATTCTAGTGTTGATTTATTTTAATTGACTTTTGTACAATTGTATTATTTTTGTAAATATTTGTTTACTCAAATTGTTATATCCACTTACATCCAAAATGCTAACTAAATATTAACATAATGATCCATTTTATTTTAAATTCATTTCTTACATGATATTACCTTTTGGTAGGAAGAAAATTAAACCCAGAAGAAAAGAGTTCTATGCAATTAGGAATAAATTACTGTAAACATGTCTGTAGATCTTAACATGTATTCCAAACAATAATAAAACTGATAATGAATTAAATGAAGAATTTGAATATAAAGGAACAAATAAACTTGATAGAATAATAGAGAAACTGAGAGGGAAGATATCAGTATTAAGGAAATCCTGAGTTCTTTAATGTGAGGATAAAATGTTTCCATTTAGACTTCTTTTATTCAATGTCAGCTGTTTAACTCTCATAGCAACAGGGAAAAAATAAGAACCAGAGTGGAGGGTGAGAGTCAGGCAAGCAGAAACAAGAAAGCAATATTTTTACTTGTTAATTTGCTTAAAAGATTATTTAAAATTCATTAATATACTTTTCCAAATACAAGTAGCAAATTCAAATAAAATCCTTTTGTCAAAACTGTAAGAAATAAAAATAATAATTGAAACATTTTGTATTAACTGTTATTTTTCTGCATAACTGTTGTAGAGCCATGTACATAAAAATATAATCAAGAAAGTTCAACTTCAACTTAATTATTGCATATGTTTTATATGTAAATACAAAGCATGCCTACTTTCTATTTAAGTGAATTCTCTGTGTTATACTGATGGTTTGTCTTATTTTTTAATTCAATTTAGTGTGTTTATTTATTATTTAAATATTTATCTTCACTGTCCATTTTCCCTTTTCCTCCTCTTTTACTGCCTTATTTTGTATTAACTGACATTTCATAAGTGGAATTTCATTTTATCAGCACTATCTGCTTAGTATCTGAACACTTCATTTCTTTCTTGGTTACTCTGAAGATGACATCATACATACTCCACTAATCACAGTCTCCTTGAGATAATATTATGCCACTGACCTAGACTGAAGGGAACTTTAACCAGCATTATCTTACTTTCTTCCTCTCCTGTTTGAATATGGTGGCACACATAAGGTCGCTGAGAGAGAGGCTGTAATTGTTTCATATATATAATTGTTAAATTATATTGTTTCATATTCATATGCTATCTAGCAATATATTATTATATGTTTATATATAATATATTTTATTAAAATTTTAAACTCATTGTTAGTTTGGGTTTAGGTAACCAGTTGTACTTTAGAGAGGTTTTTGGAGATTTTTTGGGAGGGTGTTGTATTTTTTGAGACAGGGTTTCACTGTAGCACCAGCTGTCCTGGAACTCACTATGTAGACCAGGCTGGCCTCAAGCTCACAGAGATACACCTAGATCTGTCTCCCAAGTGCTGGGATTAAAGGCATGCACCACCACACCTGGCTTTTTTTTTTTTTGACTTTAGAGAGTTTTTAAAATATGTAAGAGTAATATTTTGCTTTTATTTATTTTTTCTTCACTTTTTTTATTTGTTAATTTTTTTTTTATTTTTTATTAAAAATTTTTTTTTATTATTTATTTAGTTTTGTATGTGTATGAATGTACTGTCTGCATGCAGGTCTGTGCACCCATGTCGTGCAATGCCGCGGAGGTCAGAAGAGGGTCTCGGATTCCCCTGGAACTGGAGTTCTCCTGGAATTGGAGTTACAGACGTTTTTCCACTGCATGGGCACTATCCCTTATCACACAGGTACTCGTTGCATGAACATTTTGTTAACTGTATACGTTTATTTTTGGCAGGTGGTATTGTTTGTGTTTTATTTTTTATATATTTATTTTTTTAGTTGTTAGTAACATTTTCACTATATCATACATCATTTTCTTAAAATCAATTTAGAGTCAACTTCCCATTTCCTTGCACCCCACCCCACCTGAGGTTCCGGGTCCTCCACTCCTGGCACACGTGTCTTCTTATCTTTTTCGTGATTCTTTCCAGAGTTTTTTTTTCCAGTTCGTTGTGTTGTGTTGTCAGCTCTAATGTGTATTGCATATATTATATATATATAGATCAGATATATATATATAATATA
>VZQC01014894.1:3423765-3623289 GCA_009823505.1 Rhizomys pruinosus | reverse complement strand
GTTTCTTAGCCGCCATCTGTGGGTGCTGGATCGAAAACCCGGGGTCCTCTGCAAGAGCGTCGGTTCTCTTAACCGCTTAGGGCCTATCGTCTCCAGACCCACTATTTGAACTTTTAAGGGATTTACCAATATATAAGAGCAACAGCTGTTTTCAGATCACCATTAATCTTGTTCGGTTTGCCATACAACTAGGTATATGGATTCAACATACAAAGATGAGGGATATCCATTCGATCTTTTGGTTTTTCTGGGACTGTGTATCTTCACTCAGCATGAATATCTTCCTAGTTCACACTCATCTCTATCCTACTGCAATAGTTCATGATATTTTCACTTTTCTCTTTGACCACTGTGTAGACTCTATGTTGTAATGCAACCACATTTTCTCTATTCCACTCTTCTGAAGTTGGTGGGCCACTGGGCTTGTTCACCCCGCCTGCTATTGTGAAGACGTTGCAATAAGCATGGCTGTGATGTATCTCGTGGTTTGGTAAGATGAGTCTTGTGGGTGTACTGCCAGGAGCTGGCATGCTGGTGTCTAGGAGCGCAAGTTCATTCAACGTCTTCCAAGGGTTCTCCACACTGTACGTTTCCCTTCCATAGTGGCTGTACGATGTTTACATTCCCACCAGCAGTGCGATAAGTGTTCCAATTTCCCCACAACCTCCCAGACTTTGGTATCATTTGTTTCTCTGATCCTAGCCAGTCTTATTATGAGGAGTGAGTATGATATCTTATTAAAGTGGTTTTAATTTGTTGTTTCTTTAATTATATATGATGTTGAAACACTTCTTTAAGATGTTTCTCAGCCCATTTTCTAATTCGTTCATGTGAAGTGTCTGTTTCGCTCTTCTGCTTACATCTCTTTGAGGTGGGTCATTTGTTTTCTCTCTTCTTTTGTTTTTTTGAGTAAGTTTATATATTCTGGAAATCATGCTTTGTATTTGTGAGTGAAGGTTTACTCCCACTCTGCGAGTGTTCTCTTCACTTCCTTGATTGTTTCTTATGCTGACAGGAAGCCTTTTGAATTTAATGACGGTCCATTTGTCAATTTGTTGGCACCTCTCATTGTCGCGTGGTCTGTTATTTAGGTAAGAAGTCTTTTCCTATTGCTTATAGTCTTGTATCGCTGTCACATTTTTCTTCTATCGCCTTTGATGAGTTTGGCGGTTTCATGTTGAGGTTTTTTAATTCCATCGGAGTTGCATTCTTTGTACAGGGTGAGAGGTCATTTTTAGGGGTTTAATTTCTCTCATCTCTCTTACAAATGGTGATCCAGTTTTTGGCCAACCACCATTTTGCTGAAGATGCTGTCTTTCTCCATGTTGTCTTCTTGGCCCCCTTGTTCAATATATTGAGGTGGCTGAAAAATTGTATGTGCTCACGTTTTGATCTTCCGTTTTTGTTCCATTGTCAACATGTCTTTTTTTGTGCCAATACAAGCTTGTTTTATTATTATAGCCCTTGTAGTTAAACACAGTTGTAGTCTGGTGTTATATGGTGATCCCCCCTGTTATTGCTCTTTTCATTCGGGGCTGCTTTTTTGGCATGTGGGGTTTATTTTTTTTGTTTTTCCAAATGGAAAATTTAAGGACATTTTTCCATAGCCTTTTCTTTTTTTTAAAGGAAAAAAGAAACTCTTTGGGGGATCTTTTAATTGGTAACTGATATTAAATCTTGTACAAGAGTTTGGTTAGAATAGACATTTTTACTATGTTTAATTTTTCCCAATCCATGACATGGGAGGATAGGGTTTTTTTCCATCTTTGATTTGTCTTTTCAATTTCCTTTCTCAGGGGTTTTTTTTTTATTTTTAAATTTTGGGTAGAGATCTTGGTTTGTTCCTTTGGTTAGGTTTTCCTAGGTATTTTATTTTGTTTTTTTGATTATATATATCACCCGAATTGGAGGATTTTTTTTTGTTAAAAGGTGTCATGTTTTCCTTAAGGACATGTTTGAAGATTCCTCCTTGGCAAGCCCAAACAACCATCAATCTTGCTCTTGGGCTCCACACTGGGGTTTTTCCCTCCCATGGTCCCCCAAATAAAGCCCAGTAAGTACACATCCTTTCTCAATCTTCCTGCACTGGTATCCATGATACAACCTGGGTAGTCCAACAATGGCAGTCTATACTCTGACAAGGCTGGTGTCCTCCTAGCTGTTCAGTCCACAAGCTGGTTATCTCAGCAGTCCCCATCTGGCATTGAAGGTTTGGAGGATTCTTGGAGAGACATGAATCTTCAGTCCATATTGGAGGGTTACAAAATCTGTGTCTCATGTCTTTGAAGAGTGACAAAAGCAGTGGCAGCCACAGGGTAGTTGCACTTGCCAATAAGAATTGAAGACAGGCCAAACAACCAAAAGTTCTCTCTCTCTCTCTCTCTCTCTCTCTCTCTCTCTCTCTCTCGTCTTTTTTGAGACAGGGTTTCTCTGTAGCCCAGCTGTCCTGGAACTTGCTATGTAGACCAGGCTGGCCTTGAACTCACAAAGATACTCCTGCCTCTACCTACCAAGTGCCAGGATTAAAGGCATGTGCCACCACACCCAGCTTTTCTCTCTTTTTTTCTTTTTGTCTTTTTACTAAGATCTCAAGCTTTATATCTGAAGTACAATTTCTCTGCCCTTACTGATTATTTATTTCTGGTTTTACTTTCCTTTTGGATGCTTAAGGCCACACAGTTAGCCCAGATTAACCAAGGTTTTTGTGTTCTTGAGGTCAGTTGAGGATCTAGTCCTCAGGGGTCTTTCAGGGTTATTTTTTTGTGGGGGGGGTGAGCCCCTGGGTCCTTTCAGCTTTTCATTTACCGGTTCCATCCACTCGAGAACAAAATCAGGTCTTGCTAGACCAGGCTTCCCTTTTTGAAGCATGAGCAAATTTTCCTTTCTACGGACTGAACACTGGCTGAAGTCCCATTAGTGGATCTCCAAGACCTCCCTGAACAGGAATACTGGTGACCCACATTTGCAGGACATTTCACGAGATGCCCCCATGCATAGTCCCCTAAGACATGGTTGACCTCTGAGGGCAAGGAACAAAGTTATCCTTTGGGTCCCTCGGCAAAATTGGTATGAGCATTATTATGGTCATTAAGCACCCAGAAAGGCTAACTTATACCAGCCCGATACATTGCACCTATATTAAAATTATATATTTTGAAAACAAACTGTATGTTATTTCCATATCATATTTCTTGATTTGCATTTTTCCAAGTTAATTTTATATTACTCTAAAAGATGCATACATACCCACCATCATTTACCAAAAATCCAAGGTCTGAAAATAAATGGTAGGTTAGTTCTAGAACCTGTCTAGGGTGTGCACAAAATAAGAGCACAGTTGTTTTCAGATCAAGAGGACTATAACATTAATGTCACTCAGTTTGCCTTACAACTAGGTACTTGGTAATAGTATCCACAGATGAGGGATACCATTCATCTTTTGTTTTTCCGGGACTGTGTTACTTCACTTAACATAAAATCTTCTAGTTTCATCCATTTGCCTGCAAATTTTATGATGTCATCTTTCTTTACTACTACAGAGAACTCCATTTTTCCAGCTCTTCACTATTGTGAAGACAGCTGCAGTAAACATGACTGTACATGTATCTCTGCAGTAGGAAGAGTCTGGTGGATATATACCCAGAAGTGGTATGACTGGGTCAGGTGATAGGCTCATTTTGAGTCTTTTAAGGGTTCCCCTCACTGCTCACTGCTTTCCATAGTGATTGTATAAGTTTGCACACAACCCCAGCAGTGGATGAGTGTTCCTACTTCCCCACACCCTCTCCAGCATTTGGTATCATTTGTTTTCTTGATCCTAGCCAGTCTTATTGGAGTGAGATGATATCTTAAAGTGGTTTTAATTTGCATTTCCTTAATTATTAGGGATGTTGAATACTTTTTAGGATGTTTCTCAACCATGTCTATTTCCTCGCTTATGAAGTCTCTGTTCAGCTCTTTACTCCATCTTTTGAGTGAGGCATTTGTTTTCTTACTTCTTTGTTTTTTGAGTAGATTATATATTCTGGAGGTTAATGCTCTGTCAGATATATCAGAAGTGAAGGTTTCCTCCCACTCCTTGGGTTTTCTCTTCATTTCCTTGATTGTTTCTTTTGCTGTGCAGAAACTTTTGTGTTTAATAAGGTCTCACTTGTCAATTGTCAACCTTATTTCCTGTGAAGCTGCTGTCTGATTTAGAAAGCCTTTTCCTATCCCTATGTCTTTTCTTCTATCACCTTCAACTTTTTCTTCTATCTATCTTCTTCTTCTATCACCCAACTTTTTCTTCTATCACCTTCAGAGTTTTGGGTTTCACATTGAGGTCTCTGATCCATTTGGAGTTGATTTTTTTTATTTTTATTTATTCTTGTATGTGTATGAATGTACTGTCTGCATGTAGGTTTGTGCACTCATGTGGGAGTTGATTTTTGTACAAGGTGAGAGGTAGGGGGTTAATTTTATTCTTCTACAAATGGCAAATGGTGATCCAGTTTTACCACCGCCATTTGCTGAAGATGCTGTCTTTCCTCCATTGAGTCTTCTTGGCCTCCTTGTCAAATATGAGGTGACTGAAATTGTATGTGCTCAAGTTTGGATCTTCAATTTTGTTCCATTGGTCTATAGGTCTGTTTTGTGCCAGTACCAGGCTGTTTGACTAATAGCCTTGTAGTATAGTGTGAAGTCTGGCATAGAAATCACTCCCCTTATCACTCTTTTCACTCAGGGTTGCTTTGGCTATTTGTGGTCTTTTGTTTTTCAATACGAATTTAAGAATTTTTTTCCTAACGTAGCCGGCGGTACCTTCCTGGAGCGGTGGCGGGCTGGTCCTGCGCCCTGCCCTGCTCAGGACCACAATATGGCATCTGCACCTGACTCCAAAGCCAGGATCCCCTCCCACTTGTGACTACGGGGTGGGGGTGGGGCCACCCAGCCGGGCAGCCACGCTTTGGCAGGATTTAGGAGTCGGGTCTAGGTCTGCCAGTCACTGGGCCCCTCTGCCACAACTCAGCAAATCAATTGTCCTGCACCCGTGGGTGAATGCCCTGAGTTTACCTTCCTGGAGCCGTGGCGGGCTGGTCCTCAAGGCTGGCTTTCTTTTAAACCCAAATGTGTTCTCTTTTTTAAGCTTTTTTCCTGTGACTTTTATTTTAATTCTTTTTTATGTGTATGAATATACTGTCTGCATGTAGGTTGGTGCACCCATGTTGTGCAATGCTGCAGAGGTCAGAAGAAGGTGTTGGATTCCCCTTGAACTGGAGTTAAAGACAGTTCTTAGCCGCCATGTGGGTGGTGAGAATCGAACCCGGGTCCTCTGCAAGAGCAGTCGGCTCTCTTAACTGCTGAGGCATCTCACCAGCCCCAAAACCCAAAAGTATTCTTAATTTTAATTTTATTATACATTTCTAACGGAAGCTAAATATTTACGGTTATACAGACATTTTTAATAACTTTCTTTTAGAAATTTGTAAATAGAATGAATTCATGCATCTTTTCTTTTCTTTTTTTTTTTTTTTGTTTTTTCAAGACAGGGTCTCCCTGTAGCCCCAACTCTCCTGGAACTCACTCTGTAGACCAGTATGGCCTTGCACTCACAAATATCTGCCTGCCTCTGCCTCCCAAGTGCTAGGATTAAAGGCGTGCGCCACCATGCCCCGCCATGAATCTTCTAAAATAGCTTTCCTTTGTAGGAATACATTTTCAACATTCCATACCTACTGGGCACCTTTCAAACATTTCATATTTGTTGTTTCTTGACTTTCAAACTTTTAAAAGAAGTATGGTGTCTATCCCCTTATTGGGCTCCTCTGTTGTTTGTTCATAAATAATAGATAGAAGAATTTTCCATTCACCTCAGGGCTTAGGAGTGAAAGGTTAAATGCTATTAAACATTACTCATAGTTTTCTGAAGACAGATTTATTTCCAAATAAAATTATCCATCAGCCTAGGGCTTTTCTGTCAATATCCAGTGAGGATTCAGAAGCAGCAAATAGAATTCCCAGATTCTCTCAGCGGATTATAAAATCAACACTACACACAGTATCTTATATCTTATTCATTGGAGAAGAATTTGGAAGACTTGGTGCAGCATGTCTGTAATTCTAGCACTGTGAAAGGAACAACAGGTATATCTCAGATATCTAGGCCAGCCTGGTCTGCATAGCAAGTTCCCAGACAGCTGGAACTACTAGAAAGACCCTGGGGGGAGAGAGAGAGAGAGAGAGAGAGAGAGAGAGAGAGAGAGAGAGCAGGCTTGCTTATTTCACGGGAATTTTATTTTGTTTTGTATAGGTTTGGGCTTTTTGTTTTCTTATGTAAGCATGGAAATTTTTCTTTGTCTCAAGAAGTGAAATGAATCTACCAAGTCATCTAGAAAATTGAAGAAAGACTTGAACTGAGGTAGACCCGAGATGAGTGATCCTTGTATTTTAAATCCCCACAGCTCAATCTAGGTCAGCTAAGCCTCAATCTTTCATTTACAGAGTAAGTACTTTTGAGACACATGTACTAAGAAAAGATTCTCTGGCAAAGAATGGTGTGTTCAGTGGTTGGGTAATATGCAGTAATGACATTTTGATTGTGTGCACCACAAACTATTATGTCATTACATAAACACTAGGTAACATTTGTCGAAACTTAGAGAATGAGAAATTTCAAAGTTGTATCTATAATTAGTGTAGCATGAAATTAAAAATACTTTCATTTGTATTCCCAGAACCAGAATTTTGAAAGTGGTCAGACTGTCCTCCAAGGTTTTGAATTAAAATAGAGGCGCAAACAGGTTTTTCCCTCCTCTTTAAATCACAAATGGAAAAAAGCTTCTCTATCAAGAGGCCTTTGGTACTGACTATTGAAATGACACCCAAACTGTTACTCACTAATACCACTGACTGCCAAATCCCTTGATCCACTTGTTTGGACTGAAATAAGAATAGGCCTATGGCACCTACCTAGTTGATATTACCATGTGCAATTTGAACTGATCAGAGGACTTGAAAGAAATTCTGGCAGTCTGCGAAGCTCTTATGAACATTTTCTGAGCTATAAGTTTAAATCCTCTGACCTCAGAGCCTGGTATGGTTAGAGGGAGCCTCAGTTCCTCCCTCTATCTATTTTTTCAACCACTCTTTTCTGGGCTTTTGTCTCCCTCCTCTGAGGCTTTTAAAATCCCTGTGTAGTGAATGGGAGAATCTTAGTGTGCTAGTTCATTTTTGTCAACTTAACACAAACCAGGGCTATCCAAAAAAAGGGAAACTCAGTTGAGAAATTATCTTCATCAAACTGCCCTGTGGGCATGTCTATGAGGCATTTTGATGAAGAAGGGTCCATCCCAAAGTGGGTAGTAACATCCCCGGGCAGATTTGCCCTAGGCTAAGGCAGTTAAACAAGGCAGAGCAAGAAAACCATACACACACACACACACACACACACACACTCTCTCGCACATGCACACACACATACACTCATACACATAAAATGAAATTAATACATTTAGGAAATGTTTTTAAAGCCTGACTCTTAAATTTAGGGTTTTTTTATATTTTATTTATTTTTTTGCATATGAGTGTATTGCCTGCATGAATGTAAATGCACACTCTGACATGTTAATTCTCAAGCATACTTACATTCATTCATTCATTCATTCATTATTTTTCAGGGTGGAGTACCAAATTGAGGTTCCCAGGAAATAAGATCAAGTGCCCAATTCACAAGACATAAGAGCACATTGTTTTGCTGTGATTAATTAAAAATTATGAGTTCAGTTTCATCCATTTTATAAAAGCCATTTCGACAAAGGGTATAAACAATTGAGAGCACACAAATCCAGCAGGATGGCTGCAGGAATGAGTTAACTATGTATTATGAAGAAAAATAAGAAAATCCACCCAGGCATGGTGGCTCACACCTTTAATTCCAACACTCAGGAGGCAGAGGCAAAGCTGGCAGATCTCCGTGGGATTGAGTCCAGCCTGGTCTACATAGCAAGTTCCAGGCCAGCTTCAGCTATATGGAGAGGCTGCTAAAAAATAGACAAAAAACAAATCCAGTTAGGGAAATCAACGATTTCCTCCAGTATAAAAACTGAGATCAAACGTTAAAAGAAAACTTATGGTGTGAGGTCACACACAGACCATACATAATTTTAAATGGAAATGTTATTCAGGAAAAATCAGAAGCCCATAAAATGCCCTGTAAAGTTACAGGTGGCACCTGCCCTTTGCATTTCAGAAATGCAAAGAATTGAACATTGTTCCATAAAGTCAATAATAGGGGGTATTAGTCAGGGTTCTCTAAAGAAACAGAAGCAACAGGACGAATATATAGCTATATACAATTTATTGATTTGCTCACGTGACAGAGTTCAAGGAGTCCAACAGTAAATGTGCCACACTGGAGAGGCTGAGAATCCAGGGAACTGCTCAGTCCACAAGGCTTGATGTCTCAGTAGTCCCAATCTGGTGCTGAAGGCCCGATGGATTTCAGGAGATCTGTCAGTCTCAGTACACTCTGGGATCTGAAGGGTTCATCACAGCAGCAAGACAAATTCACCAGTGAGAGAGAGGCAAGCTGCAGGAAGAAAAGGGACCAGCTCCCTCTGCCATGGCCTTTAATACTGTCTACCTGCAGAAGGTTATACCCACATTTGGGGTGGGCCATCCGGGTTGAGGTAGTCTAATCTGAAGATCCTTTTTCTCTTATTTGTTCTTTAGTCCAGTCAAGTTGACACCCAGGATTAACCATCACATAGGTCATGTAGAAATCAAATGTTTTTTTTTTTTTTACCTCCATGCATCCTTCCAAGACTTAACCATGAACCATCAAAACAAATATAGTCACTATTTCATTTTTACATATTCAACTAAGTGCCTGGTTAATGCTTCTTCAAGAATGATGTAATGCAGTCTGCTTTTTATTGACATGTATTGCAACAGCTTTCTAAATTAACTTTAGTATTTCACTTATTGAATCATGAAAGATCTGAAGTATTTTACTGTGGTGGTTTGAATGAGAATGTTCGCCATAGATTCCAAGTATTCTGACATTTTGTCTCCAGTAGCTGCAGCTGTTTGGGGAAGTCTTAGAAGGTGTGGCCATGCTAGAGGAAGCAGGTCACTGGGGGTGGGCTTAGGGAGTCCTTAAAGACTTGCCAATCTCCAGTCCCTGTGCCTGGTTGAAGATATGAGCCTCTGCAGTCTACTGCTGCTCTAGCACCTCTGCTCTAACCTCCCTGCCATGATGGCCTGTAATTCCCCTGGAAGAGGAAGTCCAAATAAAGTTCTTGTATAAATTCCCTTGGCCATGGTGTTTCTATCACAGCAACAGACAAGTGACTAATACATTCACTTTTTTAATTTCATTCTGCTGCTCTTTGCAAAAGGCTTGAGTGAGCAATAATGATATTTTCTAATTTTCATTTAATGAAGATAATGAAAACACTTCTCTGGAAATAGGTAAACTTCATAATAATTTTTTCTTAGAATGTAAAACTATTTTGGGGGCGGGGGGAGGAACAGGGTTTCCCCGTAGCCCTAGTTTATCTGGAACTCACTATGTAGACCAGTCTGGCCTCCATCTCATAGCAATCTGCCTGTTTCTGCCTCCTGAGTGCTGGGATTAAAGGCATGTGCCACCATGCCTGGCTTTAAAAAATATTCTTTGGGATAGCGCAGCCGTTAAAGGCTGAGGCTGAGAACCGCAAAAAAAATATTCTTAACTACAACTAGTCAATACTTTAATGTTTGTATATACTGAAAATTCTGCATTTTAGATGTTAGACTTTGTTAAAATGTTAATGCATTTCAAACTTCTATTTTGGTATTAAAATTACTAATACTGAACAATTTTAAAAAACTTAATGGCAATAAAATAAAGGAAATTCCATTACAATATTCTCAAATTTTACATAAAATTCATGGGAGAGGGATTGTTGTTCCTACATGGGATATGTGACTTTTTTGTGACTTTTTTTATATTCTCTTTCATGGACTGCAAGAAAAATATCATCTCCCTCATAAAGGAAACAAAGGCAACCAAGAAAATGAAATTTGTCCAAGATCAAAACCTGTCATCAAAGTCTAGATGAGAATTGATTTCCAAGAACTTTCCATCTGGCAACCTGTTCAACCAACTCACAAAGAAAATAAGATTGCATCTCTCATAAAATTAGAGTAACTGCAAATCCAAATGCCTTTTTAAGAAAGCTAGTTATCACTGAATATTAACTGCTTTAAAAATTCAACTAATCCCCACTTATCTTGCTGTCCTCTGTTGCCAGATTCATGTTTGAAGGCTGTTAGCAATGTCCTTTAGAGGCTTGTCTCTGGCTCACATAGGATATATCAGATTGAATGCCATACTTCATCCCACTGTATTTGTGACATACATAAATGCTTGTTCTTCCTGCCCACTTTATTGAAATTAGATGTCAGTGTTTTTAGAAAGCTGTGTAGTTGCCCTGATGCTATGTTAACCTATAGAAGATGATACCCCAACAAAGAGCTGCCTCAGTTAATGTAGGTATTCTCGTTTTCTAAAATTCAAATTATATAACACCATGTAACTTAAAAATGTGCTCAGATTACAAAGCAACAACAACTTTACATGCATTAGATGGTTTTTATATATCTTCGACTTCTTAAATAATGAACACAGCAATCTGGTGGCACATGATTTAACAATGACATTTTTTTCTTCCCATTTTAAAATATCACTTTTAAAATTCACTTTTTTATTTCTTAGTTACTCTTTGAACATTTTTATTTATTTATTCACCCACTGAATCCAATTCATGCTGTCCATATATGCATAGGTGAGGGATCATCTACTGAGCCACCAGGAACCGACCAGTGGCCACACACTCTAAAGAAAAATAACTCTCTCCTCCAGCAAACATCAGCAGCCAAGAGCTTCCAAAGCCCCTCCCCTAATCCATACTGGAATTTTAACTAGCTTTACCACTCATACCATCACCTAAAGAGTAGGATTATTACAATATTACAACTCTTTCTAGGAATTAACATTTAGAAGTTTTTTTTTCAATGTAATTATGAAATTGTCAATTACAATAATGATTTTTCTAGGTGAAATAAAACTAGTTTTTACCACATACAAAACAGAGCCAACTTTTATAGGCCATTAACCAAAGATGTGGTTACAGAAAGTATCAATTAATGACTGTTTGAAAGTCTCCAAAGACAGAAAGTATTACCCAGAACCTCTTAAGAAGTTCAAAAGGCATTCAATGTTTTGTTGTAAAATTCTTCTGAGCTTTCTAGGTGTACAGTCTCACTTCTGTCAAAAGATGACAGCTTGATTTTCTCTTCTAAGAGAAGGTAATATGAACAATCATTACAGATGTGGTTACTGGAGTTAGGTATGTTTGTGTACAGTTATAACCTCTGTAACCAAGTTACCATCAACAAAATGGGACTACAATAATGTATTAGATAGGATGATTCAGGTAAATTTTTAATATAGCATCTTACATCTTACATATGGGAAGGTCGGCAGACAAGAGGTATTAGCACAATTCAGTTATTGTTATTGGCATTTTGACCAATTCTATGAAGCATAAGGGGGGAAGAAAAGTGGAATTAGGAAAGAATTAAATACGTATTGTTATTGATATGTGTATTACTTAGCAACTAGAAATTCAAATTTCTTAGAATTATAGATTTGAAAAGTAATTATACATCTCATAAGTAAATATAAACAATAGCTTTAATAAGTTACAACAGTTATTAAAATCTTCAAACATTAAAAATGTTTCCTCCCTATATACAACAAAATGTTTCTGGAAATATAAATGGAAGAATATACATTTCAAAAACTGAAAGGATGAAAATAAAAGAAAATTTGTCTTACTGCATGTAAGAATTATAAGAAATGACAGAGTATAATTATCAGAAAACCTTAGTTCATAAATACACTAATATACACTTCAGAGAACAATATAAGGCAAAACAAACATTAAAAATTAAGAATTAAGGAACAAGGTGCCAATGCTTTCTGCTGGGATGGGTTACTTTAAAAATAGGCGAATTAGGGCTTGACCTCTGGAGTACCATTTTACTGTATGTTTTCTCCTCAGTTCAAAATATTTCCCTTCTCTGGTTACTACCTTTCCCCTCATTCTCAGATATGGAATCCGATCCACAGAGGATGGGCTGCCAACACTAGGGTTCATCCAACATGACCTTGTTTCAGGGCAACATGCAGTCCTGTCGCCAAATTAGAAAAACAGGTCATCTTACTAGGAATTTGGATTGGAAGTGAAAACCAGATTTAGTCTTTCTCTGGAAGGTTAGACGGTTCCCACTGGGACAGAAAAGTCACAAAAACAAGTGAGAAGGTTGAGAAAATATGAGGAGAAGAGAAGCCAAAGAGGAAGCTGCAGAGACACAGAGTCGCAGGGACAGGTCCACCCTGTTTCCTTGTGTACCTCTGAAATGTGGCTGCATACAGAACATGGGTGTCAGGAAGTACCCCATCCTCTTCAGAAGAATACTGCTCCCTTTTACTAGCTCTAGAATTTCTGTAGTTTGCAAATAGAATTTTCCTAAACAAAATTAACTAGCAAAATAGATTCCAACAGGATGTAATTGAAATTTTTACATGAAGCTTAATACAACTGTGACAATGTTGATGAATGCTTTAATTCATCTTGAGAAAGTAAAGAGCATTCCAGTCACAAAAGTTTTGGGTTAATAAAAAGAAAACTATTAAAATTTCATACACATAAATTTATAAACAAATGGCAAGTAGGGAAAATAACTAAGCTAAATATGACACACATGAAGAAGTTTCATACATATTTTAGTGCAAAAAAATATGAAAAGTTGAGAAATATTCTGACATACCTGAAAATGAGGTCAGACAATAGTCGTGAACCGTCAAGCCATGAAGTGATTTTAAAGGTGCTCGAGAGAGAACCATCTGTGGATAAGAGCATTTGCTGCTCTTTTGGAAGATCCAGGTTTGGGTTGCTTCCATAAGTGCATGTGCACAGGTTGGGTCAAAACACTCATATGCATAATATATGATGGTGCTCAAATATATGCATACCGTTCTTAACCAGTGTACTAACACAGCGCTCTGGAGATGGTGTATTGGTGCATACCTTTAATCCCAGATCTTGGGAGGAAGAGGTAGGTGGATCTCAGTGAGCTGTAGGCCAACCTGTTCTAAACAATAAATTCCAGGCCATCTGTGGCTCCAGAGAAACCGTGTCTCAAAAAGACCAAAAATAAATTAACTAAAATAAAATAAAACAAAACAAAACAGTGCTACTGCTCAGAAGTTCAAAAACCCAACTGAAAATGCAGTGTTGAGAAAAGATTCACATGGGGAAAATCCCAGGCAGCCTTGTGAAGGACTTAATGCTCACCTACGTTCTTTCTCACTCATTGTTGCTAGCAATCGCTGGCTTTCCTGCTCTCTATCGATCTCCTCTCTTTCTACCACTTTTATTTTCAACTATGGCAGCTTTTTCTCAGACAGGTGTCTTGTTCTCCATTAGGCTTACATTCAGTCAACTTAAATGAGCTTGCAGAAGAGCTTCAGCCTCCCAGTGATATTCTACCATATCCAAGAGTGTACCTCAGGCTGTCATATGGCCATGAGCAGTTCACATGTTCCTCTCTAAAACAATCACTGTGAGGGAACTGACAGTCATGTTGGATAGGAGCAGCTTATGGTGGCCATGTTCTACCCAGCTGAGGGCAGAGTCCTGAAGCACAGAGATGGAGACTAGGGAGTGGTAGCTCATAAAGGGAAGCCCAGGAGCTCTTTTCAGGGAAACGGAAATGGATGCTCAGTCTCCAGAAGAGTGAATGTCAGCGCCCTCACCTACCGACCCAGAAATTTAAATTCAAGAATTTTGTTGACTAATGTGATTAGAAATTAAGGTGGGTGATATATACTTTTTACGTGATTGGAGAATGTCATACAATGTATTTTGATCACATTCAGTTGCTCCTACCACTCTACGCTTCTACCTTAATACACACTCCCAACTTCATGCTCTTTATTAATTTTTCCCCTTAAAAAGTTTTAGGGGCTGGAGAGATGGCTCAGTGATAAAAAGCAGTGGCTGCTCTTCCAGAGGACTCGAGTTTGAATCCCAGCATCCACATAGCAAACAATAATCTGTAACTCCAGTTCCAGGGGATAGGATGCCCTCTTCTTTTTTTTTTTTTTTTTTTTTTTCTTTTTTTTAAAAAAAAATATGGAACGCTTCACGAATTTGCGTGTCATCCTTGCGCAGGGGCCATGCTAATCTTCTCTGTATCATTCCAATTTTTTAGTATATGTGCTGCCGAAGCTAGCACAGGATGCCCTCTTCTGACCTCCACAGGCATTGCACAACATGGACACACATTCATGCAGGCAATACATTCATAAACATAAAGTAAGTAAATAAATAAATAAATAAATAAATAAATAAATAAATAAATAAATAAATAATAAAATATTTAATATTTTGGTGTTTTTAAGACAGAGTCTCCCTGTAACCCCAGCTGTCCTAGAACTCACTATGTAGACCAGGCTGGCCTTGAATTCACAGAGATCTGCCTGCCTCTGCCTCCCAAGTGCTGGAATTGTAGAGTGCACCACCATGCCCTGCTAATATTTAAAATGTGTAAAGACATATCTAATCTAATCTCTGGGTCCTAAGGGCTCATGAGTGTGTGTCTTTGAGTTAAAGTACAGTCAAACTACCAGGTGGCACACCTGTAGGAAAAACTGACTCACTGTCTCCCAGCATCTATCAACTGCCAAAAGAGCCTCAGCTTGGGCCGAACATGCTGGGCCCCTGTCTAGTTTGGGTTGGCAAGGGTCTTGGGTGTGCTGTCATAAGTGCTATGGATTCATATACACAACTACCCTGATGTATCCAGACAAGACAGTTTCCTGGTATCCATCCACCACCTCTGGCTCTCACAGTCTTTCCACCCCCTCCTCTGCAGTGATCCTTGAAACTTGGGAGAAGAAGTTGTAATGTAGGTGCCCCATTTAGGGATGAGTACTCTGCAGTCTCTTGTTCTCTGTACACTGTTTGTAGGTCTCTGTGCTAATTGCCATCTACCACCAGAAGAACTTTGTTTGGTGAGCAATGAGAGATGAACTAAACTGTAAATATCACAATATACTCTTTTGGCTTTTTGAGACAGGGTCTCCCCGTAGCTTAGCTGGCCTGGAACTTAGAACGAGCTATGTAGATTAGGCTGGCCTCAATCTCAGAGATCTGCTTGCCTCTGCTTCCTGAGTGCCAGGATTAAAGGTATGCACCACCACACCCAGCTTCTTGTTCTTTTAAATCATAACTTTTTCTTTTTGTAAAAAAAATGGAATGCTAGGTAAATGGTTAAATAAACTATAATAAAATTTATTATAGTTAATTTATTATAATTTATTATAGTTAAACCATTTCTCTATAATGCATATCATGTTATCTTATCCAGGTTGAGTGTCTCTTATTTCAAATGCTTAGGAGCAGAGGTGTTTCTAATTTTGGACTATTTGGGGATCTGGGAATATCTGTACATACATAATGGGCTATCTTGGGATTATTTAGGCACACAATTCATTTGCTTCATATTTACCTTATGCATACAACATGAAAGGTTTTATAGAATATTTTTGTTGCTGCTGTGTTTGGACTTCAGTAGTCAAATACATGATATGAAATAACATGGCAGAGATAGGTAAATTATATCCAAGTATCCTTTCACTTTGGATTTTTCCACAAAAGTAAAATCTCTTCCAAAGAGCAAGGATATCTGTAGATTACACAGTATAAATGGCCAACTCTGTGGCTTCAAATACAGCTCTCTCTGCTTTGCAGGGAGCTTAGGAGCTAGGAATACAGTGCACGGTGCTGTTCTTCCTGTGGGCCCTGTAGGTAGCAATTCTTACATAAAGGATCAAGATGACTCAGAGGTTCCCACCATACCTCTTCCCAGAGCGCCCCCCCCGCCCAAAAAAATCCATTAATATTTAGTACGTATGAATAGTGTCTTAGGTTTGGGGGATTTTGTTGTTTGTTGTTGCAGCTACTTTTTAGCTCACAGTTGAAGCTACAGTTTGCCTTGTGAAGTCCAGGCAACAGGAAGTTGAAACAGCTGATCACTTCACATCCACAGTAAGGAACAGAGAGCAATGATGTGAGTGTGCTGCAAACGTTCTCCATTGTTTTGCAGTCCGGGACATCAATCCCTCAGGAGACAGGCCTTCACACCACAGTTAATGTAATCAGGGTAATCAACGCAAGCATACACAAAGGTGATTCTCCCAGGTGATTCTAGATCCTGTCAAGTCAACAATACTTCCCATTACAAACATCCTATAGAGTCATGTGAAAGCATACTTCTAGCTGTATTCCCACAGGTCACCAAATATATAAATTCAGCTCAAAAAAGTATACAGGACTCCAATACAGATGACTCCAGATTTATTTTGGGCATGGTGGCTGGCCTGCCTGTGTTGGGATCAGGATGAACAACCAGCAATAAAATGATGCTGAACCATCAGCTGTAACAGTGGGCATAAAAGGAAATGAGCATACAAGGAAGTGGGGAGGCAAGGAAGTGGGGGATAAAGGGTAGGTAGGCCTACGGCTGGTATCCAAAGGAGAATCTCCAAAGACTCCAGGACCTGTATTCTTGCTTCAGGTGAAGCATGATTGCAGGACATTGCAGCAACCCTTTCTCACATTGCAGGAATGCAGTCCAGGGTGACTGTTTCTCAGAATTCTGCTCTGGTTGGTGTTCCATAATCCCTGACTTAGGTGGGCTGCGACCTTACAGATCAAGATTGCTAAAGAGTGCTCTGAAAACAGCTCAGCTGGTAAAGTAGATGCACTGTAGGCACAAGGACCTGAGTTCTGCTCACTCCCAGAAAGTGAGTAAAAAAGCTGGTCATGGTAACATGCTTGGAATTCCAGCTCTGGGGGGGGGTACATGCTTATTCCTGGGGTTCACTGGTGTGATGGTTTAAATGAAAATGTCCCCCCCAGGCTCCAAACATTTGAACATTTTGTTCCCAGTTGAGAGTGCTGTTTTCAGAGGTATTAGAAGGTGTGGCCATGTTGAGGACGCTTATCACTGGGGACTGGCTTAGAGACTTCCTAAGCCTTGCTGGATCTCCAATAGTTCTCTGCTTCTTGTGTCTGCTTAAAGATTGTAGGCACAACAGCCTGCAAATTGGTTTTACATGAAGTATGCTTGTACTCATGGACTATCACTTATAGCTAAAAAATAAAAAAAAAAAAAAAACAGAGAAAGATGCAGGACAGTTATGGCAGAATGCATGATCTGGGATGGGGTGGGGGTGGGGGGGAAGGGAAAGGGAAATATGCCTGAACTGAATTGGAAAATGATGTATGAAATTCACAAAGCATCAATAAAAAATGTTAATAAAATAAAAAAAAAAGATTGTAGGCAAGAGAATGTACTTTCTATTCAGCACCCCACAGAACATTCTCCAAAATTGACCACATACTAGAACACAGAAAGAAAAAAAAAACTCGGGGCTGGAGAGATGGCCTAGTGGTTAAGAGTACAGACTGCTCTTGCAGAGGACCCGGGTTCGATTCCCAGCACCCACATGGTGGCTGAGAACCATCTTTGATTCCAGTTCCAGGGGAATCTGACACCCTCTTCTGACCTCTGTGGCATTGCACAACATGGGTGCACAAACTTACATGCAGACAGTACATCCATACACATACAAGAATAAATTTTTAAAAAACCTTAACAAATACAGAAGGGTTGAAAAATTTCATGCATTCATTCAGACCACAGTGCAATAAAGCTCAATGTCAATGCCGAGATAAGCCTCACTATCTATGAGAACACATGGAGACTAAACAACACACTCTTGAATAATTAATGGGTCAAGGAAGAAATAAAGAAACAAAAACATTCCTGGAACTAAACAAAAAAGACAGTACAAGACAGAAAAACCTATGGGATACTTTAAAAATAGTCTTAAGATGTAGTATAGCCCTTAGTGCCTACATTAAAATAAAAAAAAGCCAGAAAGAGCACAAATAAACTAACTAACACTGCAGCTAAAAACACATGAGAGACAACAACAAATAAACCCTAAACCCAACAGACAGGAAGAAATAACAAAAAGCAGAGCAGAAACCAATGAAATAGAAACAATACAAAGAATCAATGAATCCAAAAGCTGGTTCTTTGAAAGGATAAACAAGATAGATAGACCTCTGGCCCAATTAGCTAAAGAAAGAAATAGCAACTCCAAATCAGCAGAATTTGTGATGAAAAAGGAAACATCACAACAGACAACAAAAAGATCCAGACAATCATATGAGAATACTTCAAAAACCTATACTCTACTAAATTTGAAAACCTAAGAGAAATGGATAAATATCTGAAATCTTGGAAATCACTAAAGCTTAACCACGAAGTGATTGACAGATTAAACAGACCCATAATAGATGAGGAAATTGAAAATGTAGTAAGAAACCTCCCAATTTAAAAAAGCCCCGGCCCAGACAGTTCACAGCAGAATTCTATAAAATATTTACAAAAGGACTTACAACCATTATTACTCAAACTCTTCAGAAGGATACAAGCAGAGGGAAATCTCCCAAAGTCCTTCTATGAAGCCAGCATTATGGTAAAACCAAAACCAGGCAAAGATACAGCCAAAAAAGAAAACTATAGACCCATCTCATTAATGGACATAGATGCAAAAATTCTCAACAAAATACTTGTGAACCACATCAAAAAGATCATCCATCATGACCAAGTTGGTTTCATACCAGAGATACAGGGATGGTTCTACATAGATAAATTAATAAATATCATAAAATACATTAAATGGACTGAAAGACAAAAACTGCATGATCACAGAAAAAGCCTTCCACAAAATCCAGCATGCTTTTGTGTTTAAAGTCCTAGAGAGAATTGGACTGGAAGGAACATTCATTAACATAATCAAAGCCATATACTACAATTCCATACCCTACATCATCCTAAATGAGGAAAAATTAGAAGCATTCCCCTTAAAGGCAGGAACAAGGCAAGGCTACCCCTATCAGCACTCCTCTCCAATAAAGTGCTTGAAACACTTGCTAGGGTAATAAGGCAAGAAAGGGAAATTAAAGGAGTGCTAAAATGGAAAAGAGGAAGTTGCAGGTGATATAATAGTTTACCTAAGGGATGCTAAAAACTACCAGAAAACTCCTAGAAATGATTAATAGTTTCAGTAAAGTAGTGAGATACAAAATTTACACCAACAACAAGCAACTGGAAAAGGAATATAAGGAGATCTTCCCACTCACAAAAGCCTTAAAAAAAAGTTAAAGTACCAATTAACAACCCTAACCAAGACATCAAAAATCTCTACAACAAAATTTTTAAGCCCATGAAGAAAGAGATTGAAGAAGACATCAGAAGTTGAAAAGACCTCCCATGTTAATGGATTGGAAAAATTAATATAGTGAAAATGTCCATTCTTCCCAAATTAATATACAGCTTCAATAAAATCCCAAGTAAAATCCCTATGCATTTCTTCACAGATTTGGAAACAAATCTTTAAATTCATATGGAAAAACAAAAGACCCCGAATAGCTAAAGCAAACCTGAGGGAAAAGTGCAATACAGGGGGGATCACTATATGAGATTTCAAACTATATTACAGGGCTATACTCATACAAACAGCCTGGTACTGGCCCCAAAACAGATCCATTGACCAATGAAACAAAATTGAAGATCCAAACTTGAGCTCATACAATCTCAGCCACGTCATATTTGACAAAGGGGCCAAAAATACTCAATGGAGGAAAGAGAGCATCTTCAGCAAATGGTGCTGGCAAAACTGGATCATCATTTGTAGAAGAATAAAATTAAACCCCTACCTCTCACCCTGTACAAAAATCAACTCCAAATGGCTCAAAGACCTCAATGTGAAACACTTAACTGTGAAGGTGATAGAAGAAAATATTGGCACAAACCTACAAGATGTAGGCATAGGAAAAGGCTTTCTATATCAAACAGCAGCTGTGGATAGAAACTAAGATCAAACAATTGACAAGTGGGACCTCATTAAACTCAAAAGCTTCTGTACAGGGAAAGAAACAATCAGTGAACTGAAGAGAAAACCCACGGAGTGGGAGGAAACCTCCATCAGTGATACATCTGACAAAGAATATAAACTACTCAGAAAACAAATAATTAAGAAAACAAATGACTCATTCAAAAGATAGAGTAAAAAACTAAACAGAGACTTCACAAGTGAGGAAGTAAAGATAGCTGAGAAACATCTTAAAAAGTGGTCAACATTACTAATAATTAAGGAAATGCAAATTAAAACCACTCTAAGATATGGTCTCACTCCAATAAGACTGGGAAAGATCAAGAAAAAAAAAAAAAAAAANAGGCAGCCATAGATTTAAACCATTTATCGTAGTGCCTGACACATAATAATTGCTCCATAAATGTTAGCTGTTATTGGAACAGCAGAGAAAATGCCTGTGTTCACGAATGTGCCTTTGTATATAGGACTTTTGTAGTTATCTCATGTTTGACCTGATAGGTGGTTCTCTGTATCTATAATTCATTGTAACTCTTCTTCTAAGAATAACCTTGAGTTATCATGGTTATAAATTGTATGTAAACAATGTGATTCAGAAGTTAATGTATATTACAAAGAGGCAAGAATCTGAATCTGTCTCTAGCAAAGTTCAGATTAAAATGAAGAAGACTTCTTAAATCCTTTTAGGCAGGTGTCAGGGAGCTGTGAGCCCCACCTGTACCTTGGTAGAGGACTGAGTACAAATTCCAGGGTCCACCCTCACCGTCCACCAGAACAAGAACTTCCAAGAGTTCTTGTTCATTGCTCAGTACACAAGACTAGAGGACCATGAATATGTGTTGCCCTGTGTCCATGTCTCATCTTCCCATATGGGCTTGGAAATCACAGACACATGCTACTATATCAAGCTTTACACAGGTTCTGGGATCTATACTTGGGTCCTCAAACTTACACACTGAGCCTCCTCCCAAGTCCCAAGAACACTTTATTTTTTGGTCTTTTTGAGACAGGGTCTCCCTGTAGCCTAAGTTGGCCTGGAACTCACTCTGTAGACCAGGCTGGACTTGAACTCACAGAGATCCACCTGCCTCTGCATTCCAAGTGCTAGGATTAAAGGCGTGCGCCACCACGCCCAGTCCAAAACCCCCAGTTGTAACACAAACTGAGCAACATTAATATTTTATTTCTTTTTACCTGAAAGTAACTGCGCCATTATAATGTGAATCCCTTAACAGGATCTAGAATTAACCTACCACTTATTCTTGGACTTTGTAATTGTAGTATATGAGGGGAGGGTATGCTTTCTTTAGAGTAATATAAAGGGGGAAATGTGAATTCCTTAACATGCTGTGGAGTTAACATATAGTTTACTTTCAGACATCATAATTTTGGTGTATGTATGACATACATATATGCATATTTTGGAGCAATACAATTTGGAGGGAACAACAACAAAAGGACTGGGTCAAAGAACTGACTGAAATAGTAAACTTCTGCCCCAAACAATAAACCTCTGTATAGAAAAACTTTTAAAAGACTGAATAAAAGATGCCAGACATGTATGGTAAAATGCATGAACTGGGGTGGGGTGGGGGGGCATAGAAAGGGGAATGAGTCTGAATTGAACTGAGAAATGTTGTATGAATTACACAAAACTTCAATTAAAAAAAGAAAGATTATAGGCCGCTCCTGGGCCTGATTAGTAAGCCATATTAGTTGCTGAATTTCTTGCTGAGACATCAACATGGCACCCTTCCTGGCAACAGCTACATGCAGCCCCCTAGCTATGATTAGTTGCTGCCACCTTCGTGCCCCCCACACACACACACACCAGTTGGGCTTGTAAACAACCGTGGTCATCTATAGAAGCATGTGTAGGCTGAGGACTATATAACTGCATGATTAATTTCACCTTTTTGATGATTGGATGCACTCTGATATTCTCTGTGCTGATTGGTAGAAGTTCCTATATACCCTGTACTGGAAAAATAGTTTTGAGTTTCACCCTCTGACATGGTACCGGAGTAGTTCTTGCTCTGTCCCACTTACCCTCTGTAGAGTGGGCCAACTGCTAGCTGGAGAAGGCCTACACTTAGTGCCCAAACAGAGACCCTCAGACCTATCACAAGCCTGGAGTTGCAGGGAAGTGATCCCTTCCACAAGAAATTCACCGCCACACGAAGTAACCCCCCCCCCATCAATTTCCCGCATACTCTGCTCCAGTCGAAGGACATGGAAGTTAGTGAAAGTCAGGCCCAGGAGCTGTGGAAGACCCGCCTAGATTTTGCCCCTTGGTTGGATGAAGATGAAGGGAAGCAGGATCTAGAGGGGGAAGCCACCAAGGCTGCATGCAGGGCAAAAAGAAACTGCTTGGTCCCCCTAAGGAGTTGCCCAGCAGAAAAAGTTCGCCTGGCAGCCAGCTCCAAAGTGAGCAGGAAACAGAAAGAGGTGCTGTACCAATATCAGAACCAGCGATGGAGGAGTCACTGCCCTTGAACAGCCCACTCCGGCCACTGCATCTTCATATCCTTCCTCGCTGCCCTGTCGGCCCACTCAGGAGGAGCCCAAGTCCTCTTGGTCTCACCTTCTTTTCACGCAAAGGGACCAGGATGGGACCGCAGGCTGGGTGGGGTTTTCCCTTACAGGAGTCCCTTTCCTCACCATTGACACCCCTGTCCACACTTTTCCAGTGGACCTGGTACCAACGCCACAGCGCCCTTTCCCATGGTATCCCCACACCCCCACTCCCTGTATTAGAGGCCCCTCTTCCTTGCTCTTAAGACTTTTGTCCCCCCCCCCTTCATCTTTATCTGCTTTCAAACTGTTTTTGGAGATGAACTGAATACATTGGATTTAGTTCCTATTCTCTGAAGGCAGAGGCTGGTGGACTTCTGTGGGAGATTGAAGCCAGGCTGGTCTAGGTATTGTCAAGACAGCTGATGCTGGAGGACCATGTCTAAAATAAGCTTCCCAAAAGATAAACTAAAAATCTTGGGGCTGGAGAGATGGCTTAGTGGTTAAGAGCGCCGACTGCTCTTGCAGAGGACCTGGGTTCAATCCCCAGCACCCACATGGCGGCTGAGAACCATCTTTAACTCCAGTTCCAGGAGAGTCTGACACTCTCTTCTGACCTCCCACGGCATTCATTGCATGACACGGGTGCATAAACCTACATGCAGAGAGTACATTCATACACATAAAAAAATAAAAATAAATCTTGGTCCTATTAAAATGGAGGTTTGTGAATGTTTTATATCAAACAGTCCTTAGAGATGAGTCAGGACAAGCAAATTAGTCTAAAACTATAGGCACCTGCATACTCTTTCAGCCTTTGGGCCTTCTCTAGCCCTTGGTCCTGTAGAAGAGAGGGAAAGATGATTAGGGACAAATGGTTAGAGAAAGGTCAAGGACAGGTCAGGGACAAATCAGGGACAGATTAAGGACAAATGGTCAGGTTAGGGTCAGGTCAGGCCTAGGTCAAGGTCAGGTCAGGGACAGGCAGTTAGGGCCAGATAGTTAGGGCCTGGTAGTTAGGAGGGGATTCAGGGGCCAACAAATGGATCTCAGGTGTTTGCATGTTACTGAGGACACCTACTCTAATTATGAAAGAATTACTCCTACAGCAAGAGAACCTGCAACATAATTTTGAAAACAAAACAAATGATGGGTCATCCTCCAACTCCCCCTGTGAGGTTATTCCTTCTCTCACCATCAGTGCCTCCTGTCATGAGAGGTCACCATCCAGCTCCTGTGAGGTTATTCCTTCTCTCACCATCAGTGCCTCCTGTCATGAGAGGTCACCATCCAGCTCCTGCGAGGTTATTCCTTCTCTCACCATCAGTGCCTCCTGTCACGAGAGGTCACCCTCCAGATCCTCCTGCGAGGTTATTCCTTCTCTCACCATCAATGCCTCCTGTCATGAGAGGTCACCCTCCAGTAATGGAGCTTTTTTCTCTACCTCCTTGCCCCTTGGTTTCTTTTTTCTCATTCCCATAAATATCACCAACTGCTTTTCTAACCCTGCCCTCCAAAAAGGGGACTATGTTTTCTTTCTGGATAGCTATCAACCAGCCATCAGTTGGCCCAATCTAGCAAGGGTAAGTGGGACAGAGCAAGAACCACTCTGGGAGCATGTCAGAGGATGAAACTCAAAACTTCATTGTCCAGTGCAGGGTATATAGGAAGCTTCTACCAATCAGCACAGAGAACATCAGAGTGCATCCAATCATCAGAAAGGTCAAATTAATCATGTAGTTACATAGTCCTCAGCCTGCACATGCTTCTATAGATGACCTCGCATGCTTATGGGCCTCCTGTGTGGAGCCAAACTCAGCTGTGACTACTGGAGACACTATTTCCAACCAAATAGTTCAAGGGTAAGCCCTTCATAACCGGTCATCAGTGACATCAGAAGGGTTCACACTGCTGCCACCTCCCTGGAGTATGTTAGGCTAGGCATTGTAATTTACAGACTCAATTGGACATTATTAGAAGCCATGTTGCACATGATGGGACTCTCAGTTTAGCAACCCCTTGGAACTCTTTCTTTAGGTAATTGTGTTTCTGGTCTTGCTTAGGTTGCTTTGATCTAGGATAAGGGCACAATAGCAAGAGACAGTGATGTTGGCTGAAATTGTCCAGGAATATGTCCCCACTCAGGCCAATGTCCAGGCCCATCTGACCCTGACACAACCAGAGGGTTGAGAAACCTAGCCTTGTTCAACCTTGTTACTGCTCCCATGTCTCCCCTCCTGGGGCGATTTATAAGTAAATGAAATAGGGGGACATGTAGGCCCCTCCCTGGCCTGATTAGTAAGCCATGTTGCTGAATTTCTTACCATGCCATCAACATGGCACCTTTCCTAGCAAACAGCTGCATGCGGCTCCCTTGCTGTGATTAGTTGCCCCTGTGCTGGGCTTGTAACCATCTCATGATCATCTATAGAAGGATATACAGGCGGAAGACTATGTAACTGCATGATCAGGTTGACCTTTTCAATGACTGCATGTGCTCTGATGCTCTCTGTGCTGATTGGTAGAAGCTCCCTATATACCCTGTACTGGACAATGAAGCTTTGAGTTTTCCCCTCTGACGTGCTTCCGGCGTGGTTCTTGCTCCATCCTACTTACCCTCAGTAGAGTGGGCCAACTGCCAGCCAGAGAAGACCCTCAAAGATGACAGTGCTTAGCTTCCGCTCCTTCTCCAGCTGCCTCCTGCCACCATGCCTCTCAGCCAAAGATAAATTCTAATTCCCATGGAACCATGCACTCAATCTCTTCCTTTTATAAGTTCCTGTGGTCGCAGTATTTTGGTCACAGCAACAGTAAAGTAACTAAGGCAATTAACAAGTCAGTCTAGCCTATTTGGTGAGTAGAAGACTGTCTAAAACCTAAGAAAAAAAAGGTTGAGAACACCTGACAAAGGACACCCGAGTTTGTCCTCTGGCCTCCATGTGTACACATAAGCATGGCTACCCACAAACACATGCATGTCACATGCAAATTTGCACATGCACACACAGAAAGACACAAGCAATGCTAAGAGAAAGTACTTGCAAAAGGCATAGTGTCTCTAAATTTAAGGGATATGACTTTAAAAATAAGACTACTCCTATGACCCTATATGATGCTGTGGCCACTTCACACCTGAGCTCTGCCCTTTCTCTCCCCTGAAACTGCCAGGAAAGTGTGTGTCAAGTGCAAGTTCACCAGGGCTATGTTCCCTTGCTCTCTCCATGACCCTGTGAAAATCCTTCAACACTCTAGACAAGAGCTTGTTTCTTTACCCAAGTTACTAGAGCCTGCCTGAAATCTCAGGCAGCTGAACCTAGTCGGTCCCCACAGGGTAGGAATGTATTAACCACCCTGTAAAAGTTATTTTTAAAGTTTTATTTAAGGAAAAGCAGCTGGAGAATAAAGAAAAAAAAAAAGATGAAACACGATTCCTTCCTACCCAGGCCATAACCTTCTCACACCAATAGCACATATCTTTCTGGGAACTGCATCTATGAAAAAGTCTAATCCCCAAACCTGGAATCTGAAGAATCCAGAGATAAAACAGAGGAAATACAAAATAACCTTTCTGACAGACTCATCTAGTTGTCTTGTTTAATTATAGTAAGAGAATTTGACAAAATAGTTTGAAATTTTTTATTGAATTTGGGAGGTGATTATCAGAAAAATTAAATAGACATTAAAATGCCATCACACATAATGAGCTGACTACAGATGCAAATTGTTTCCAACCAGTGCACTTCAAGTGTTAGGCATAGGAGGGTTGTGAGCAGTTTCTGTCCTGTGGATAAAGGTAATCATTTAAGTAATGAGGGAAAGATACTTAGGGAACTGCAAAGCCGTGAAATAAATACATATTAATGTAGTCTCCATTTCATTAATCTCTAAATTATGAGGAATTTTTTTCCTACTTCCTGTTGCCAGTTTAGTTCTCTTGCATTTGAAGTATGTAATGTTATAATTTTGTTTTGTTTTAAAGAAGGCAATGCATTGTCAGGTTAGAATACTTTCCAAATCACTAACATTTACTTAATATCTATTATATGTTAAAGGTAGTTCCTCATCAAAGAAAAAAATAGATATGTGTTTACAGAAAACTCAGTACATGAGAAGTATTTCTTAGGAATCTGCAGTGAGAGAACACATTTCACTGAAGGAGCTTCAAGAGGGATCTACTGAAGACTGCCTTAAGGAATGGGTAGAGAGCTAACTAGAGCATCAGGCACAAGAAGAAACTGTTGTGAGTCTGTGTGGTGTGTGCCTGTATGTGTGTGTGTGTGTGTGTGTGTGTGTGTGTGTGTGTGTGTGTGTCGAGAAAACATCATGTATTCCCCAAAGAACTTCAGGTGAGCAGAGATTCCAAAGACAGCTGGGCTCCAAGCCACTCTCAAGAGCTGTACTCCTCTTTAAATCTTTAGGGTTTGCAAATGATAGCAAAAATATTCCAAAACAAAAGACATATAGCAGATTAAAAGGTTAACAGACACAATCTTTGCAAGAGTGTTTCCTTTAATCTTAATGTAGGATAATTGTTTATAATCCTTAGAAGAAATTTTTCTATTCCTCGGTCCTTCTGTTTGTCTGGAAAGAGTTTACCTTTAGAATGAAATCCTGTTTCTGACCTGCTCCACACAATTCTTTCTTTGTTCATCCTAAAGCTGTAGTTTTGGGGGAGAACCTAGGAACACACTGCCCAAGCTTTCAATCACACCTTTGCAATGGGCCTGCCTCAGGGCATGTGTGCACAGGTTGTTTCTTTTATAATATTATTACATTCATTTATTTGTTTGTGTATATGTGTATGTTTGTGGGTATGTGCATGTGACAGCACACATGTGGTCAGAGGACAACTTGAAGTGGTTGATTCTCTCCTTCTACATGTAAGTCCTGGGGATCGAACTCAAGTTGTCAGGATTTGTGGCAAGGATCTTTACCCTCCCCGAGCCATCTTGCAAGTGTTTTGGAGTGGTAACACATCTGTTCAGCACATCATGAAGATGATTTTCTTTGAGAACTGTCATAATATCACGAAGCCCATTTTTTATTTTTATAATATTTTATTGAAATTTTGTGCATTTCATACATCTTAATCATATTTAGACCCTCTTCCCTATCTACATGACCATAGCCCCCCACTGATTACATGAATTCTGTCATATTCTGAGTTGTTAAGGGTTAACAAGTCAATTTTGTGTCTCCAGATGTCCCTCGGTATGAATTCATCCACTGGAGCCTGTTCAACCTATCTAGCATCGCTCCCTTAAAAAAAAAAAAATCTATCCCTCATCCAGCAGCAATCAGCTGCCAATAGTTCTTCAGCTAAGGTTGGGCCCCCTTCATTACATATATATATATACATATTCTATATCTCATATTCTATATATATATATATGTATATATATATATATGTAATGAATGCGTTTGGAGGCATGTTTGCATGTGGAGGCCAGAAGTTAGCCTCAGGCATCCTCCTCAGTTGCACTCCCCATTGTGTGCTGATGTAGTTCTCAAGCTGGGGGTTTGCCAGTTCATTTTATCAAGTTGGAATCCCTTTATCTACATCACAAGCACTGAGGAGATTACAGGTGGGCTATAATCCCCACTGGGTTTTATGTGGGTGCTGGGGATCTGAAAGTGGGTCCTCCCATTTGTGCCTCCTTTGTCTGATAAGCCTTCTCCCCAGCCCAATTAAGCTGATTCTTTTTACCAGCCTGAGTCATATTCTCTAAATATTTTCTTCAGTAATTATGAACACATTTCCATCACAACTATTCTCAACTTCTGTGCCTACCAGTTGTTTTCAAAACACTAAGGAGATGAGATGTGAGTTTTATTAAGTTCCCCAAGCTAAAATGACACAAATCAGTGGATAAAAACTTCATTGGAGCAGAAACTTTAGGTTTTAATTTGCTGTGGTATGGAGACCTAAAACTGTGGAGATCACAGACTAGACATGCAGTGCTTGCTGGGTTTGTAGACAGAATTGTGAGTTTTTTATACTTAAGAAACAATTATAGATGGCTTCAGTTTGGGAGACCTGTTTAATAGAAAATATGAGGAAATGTTTTCAGATTTAGATATTTTTATAACAAAAGCTTATCCCAAAATACTATACGAGGTTGAATGATTCAATACTATACAGTCATTTACAGACTTCTCAAAGTAAAGATTTTAATGAGTTTGTTTTCCATCCATAATATGAATGTTGGTCATACTGACTATTATAAGAATAAGTGGTAAGGAGAGACACCAGTGATGGAACTTTCATGAGTCCCTCACTCATGCTGATGTAGAATTTTTCAGTGACAGAGCACCCTGACTGACACAAGTTCTTGAAAAGTGACTCATCGCCTTTGTAGGATATAATAGGACACAATTCATTTGTAAGAAAATTGGTAAATAAAGGAAAAACAAGCATTTTCCTCCCTTTCTTTGCAAAGTCTACCCCAGAGTAGCCAGCTAATAAATGAGGAAGGTTTTTCATTAAAAGTATTCAAAGTAATAAAGAGGGAATGACAGTGTTGGACACCCCCACATAAGTTAGCAAGCCTCAATAATGATCACTGGCTGCAGGCAACATCTGAGCAAGAACTCACAAGACACCAGATGCTCTTGTCACCACCACCTCTGGACAGAAATATGCAGGACAAAGGAGGAAGTTAAACTCCAGGCATGGACCTGGAAAAATCTAGACTCTACAAGTCAAGCAACCAAAAATTCTTCAACAAATGCACTGGAAACACAGGAACAAAACGTATTTATAAAAAATAAAATAAAATAAAATAAAATAAAATAAAATAAAATAAAATAAAATAAAATAAAATAAAATAAAATAAGGAGAAAAAATATATATCAACAAAGATATTATTGAAATCCTGTTTAACATAAAACCACTAATGGCACAATCATGGAGCTTAGCATTGTCTATGTGATATTCCGAGGAAACTACTATTCAGTAAATATTATAATTATGCTTTGAAAAAATGAGTAAAATTCTGATATATATTAAAAAGAATCATAAAATAGCCAGCTGTGGTGACACATGCCTTTAATCACAGCACTCAAAAGGCAGAGGCACATAGATCTCTGTGAGATTAAGGACAGCCTGGTGAGTTACATATCGTGAGTTCAGAGCAGCTGGGACTACAAGGAGACCTTATCTCAAAAAACAAAATAAATAAATAAATAAATAAATAAATAAATAAATAAATAAATAAAAATAAAAGTGGCTACAGCAGATAATGGGAAGGCAAAGACTCTAGCTTGCCCATAAGTTACTGGTAATGTCAAATGATACAGACACTCTAGGAAATAGGAAATAATCTAGCACCTTTTGCTCATAAACGAAGCCTGAAAATAGCACAGGGGGAATGGAAGACCAACCAATTTTTATACTTTTATATAACTGGTACCATCAATAACTTGAGTGAATCTCAGGAACTATGCTCAATAAAAACAGCCAATTACAGAAGATTATACACTAGTAAGTCCATTTATATAAGATTTTTGAAATGAGAAAATTACAGACATGAATAGCGGAATAGTGGTTGCCAGGGGTTAGATTCAAGGCAGTGGAAGGAAGTGGATGTGGTTACCAAAGAGTCATGCCAAAGACCCTTGTGGTGCTGATATGCTTTCCTATTTGGCTCTACTGGTAGACACATGAACCTACGAAAGTGATAAATTACACAGAGCTAAGTAAACATGTTTACATACACAAATACATGTATACTAAATAAAACTCTGATCTGAATTCTTTTGATACTCTGCTATGATTTTCTAAGATATTACCTCAGGAGAAACTGGGTAAAGAGTGCTTTGCATGGAGCTTTTGCATGAGTATTCCATTCTCTCCAAATGATAAAAGTGTAATTTAAAAAAAAAAATGTATTTTACTAGCTGGGGTCCTAATGGCTATTACCAGGTAAGGTTTTATTTTTCTTCCTAAATTAAGAAGTTTATAGCAATTCCTTTCTTTTTTTTCTGCTTCTTTAATGTCTTTCAAAAGCTTTTTCTTATTTTTTTTTATTTACTGTGTAGGTATGTTCAAATATGTATGCATGTGTAGCCCAGAGGTTAACCTCACTTGTTCTTCAGGAGCCACTGACTGCCCTTGCTTTGCTTGAAGTTCCTTGACTAGGACAGGCTGGATGGCCAAGAGCACCCCAGGCATCCCCGCCATCTGCCTCTGCAGAAGTAGACTGGCAAGCACATAGCACTATGCCAGCTTTTATATTGCTGCTGAGGATCTGATTCTGCTGCTCATGCTTGAGTGACAAGACCTCACGAAGTGTCATCTCCCTGTCCCCTCAACTATAGACCCCCAAAATTCTGGATAAGTTTTAAACCTGGGCAGACCTCTAAACTGGAGTGGTTTGTTTCTGAGTTCCATAAAACTTTCCTTCCATTAAATCCTCCCTTCCTCTGCCTTCTGGTCTACAAGTCAGAGAACATCTGGTTTTCCTGTATTCAATAGACTAATTAATATGAGGCTGCTTCCCCTCCTTTTGATCTGCTGGAGAAATGTCTCTTTTACCTTGCTGTGAGGCGTTTCCCATTTCCTTCACTCACCTGTTTAGGAGGTGTGGGCAGAGGACAAGGACAAAAGTCACATTTTGTGAATACAGAAGTAGGAGCCTTCTTCAGTGTTCCTGTGACGAGGGAAACTGCATGTCTTTGTAGACCTTTTTTGAGCTACCTCCCTAGGACTTCCATAAAGAGTGTAATTGACAGAGATCAATACTGATGTGTCTATGGGTATTGACAAAAACAATCCTATATTTGAATATACTTAAAACATTTAAACTTTGAGAACATATTATATGATTGCTAAAGTAACATTTAATTACTATTCTGGGGCCCGAAGAAATGGCCCAGGAGCTAAGAGCACTGGGTGTATGTAGAGGACCCAGGTTCAAATAGAATCACCTACGTGGCAGCTAACAACAGTCTGGAACTCCAGTTTCGGGGGATCTGACACAGTCTTCTGACCACTATGGGCACTGGGTAACACAGGTGCACTTACATACATGCATATAAAATACATATAAAATAATAAATATAAAAAGTTTTTAAAGTAATTATTCTGCTCATTTTCAAGTTTTATCATAAATATGAATTACTTTTAAATTCATACATTTAAATAATCAAATACAATAAAATAATTAAAAATTTAAAGTTCAGACTATTATCCTCACTCCTCCATTAATAGATGTTCTGAAGATACACATGGTATTTTTTCTAAAAATGATTCAAAATGTACAAAAAGGTCCACAAAATGAGTGCATATTCAATGAAATACTAAAATTAGTAATCATAAATAATTAATATTAATTATATAAGTAGCATGATACCCTGTTATGCTTTACTTTGGCCTAAATAATAATAAAGTCACAGCCATAATTTCTGTAGACGATTACTAAGCCGGGCTGAAAAATATACCTAGTTAATAAAGCATTTTTCTAGGACTAAAATTAGTAACTATACCTAGAAAATTAAGGCAATAATTATTTCACAGCTAATTTTTACCACATTTGAAAAAGAACATACTGTATTTCTTTGTGTATGTTTGCATGTATGTTATATGTGCATATGTGAGTGAAGATTTACTTATATATGTACATGTGGAGGGTAGAGGTTGAAGTTGTCTGTCTTCCTCAGTAACTCTGCACTTTATTTTTTGAGGCAGGGTCTCTCACTGAACCTGAAGCTCCCTGGTTCAACTAGCCTGGCTGCCAGGAAGTCCCAGGGCCCTCCTATCTCAGTTTCTCTAATACTGGGATTACAGTACCACATACCCAGGTTTCATGTGCATGGTGAAGATTGACCTCAGGTACTCATATTTGCATGGCAAGCACTTCACTGACGGAACCATCCATCTATCCAGCTCATAATATGTCTTTTAAAACCACTGAAAGTATCTCAAAAGCCAAATAGTCAAAAATACAATGTTAACTGGAAAGCCAATGCCTCACACTGTACCTTCCTCTGTATTTTTAGTATATCTTTATTAGTTCTTAACTTTCTTCTCTATAACTATAGATAGAATACAATGACATAAAGGGGGGAAGGGAAGTAATGGAACAGGAAGGATTTATTTGGATGTGCAATGGGAGAGCAAGGCAGATAAGGGAATTGGGGAAGGATAACTAACACCAAAAGTCTTTTGAACAAGCTACATAGAAACTTACTAGTGTTATCATTTTCTTCACACACAAACACACACATACACACACACACACACACACACACACACACACATATATATATATGAAACTTACAATTGGTCAATGCGTAAAGAATAAGAAACTTTGGAGTGCTCAGCCCTACATGAGACATCTTTATCACAATCCCCCCACAAGGAGCAGAGATCATCATGAAAGAGGGCGTAGAAAGATTGTAAAAGACAGAGGTGGTTAATGACTAAAAGGAAAAATGTTTTCCACACATCAGGGCAGTGGCACATACGAACTCACAGCAACTGCGGCATGCTCAAGACCAGCTCAAGCTCCAGCCAGAAATCTGAACATGGAGTAAGAGGAGGTACATGGGCACCAACTCCACCACTAGTGGAGGAGACACCGGTTGGCATACCTGGCTCATGAACCAGAACAGTCAGCAGCTTCCACGTGAGTGTGACCTCTGGTAGGTGGACCACAGTCTATGTCAGGCTCCATACTCAAGAGTACCTGTGAAACACAAATTGGACTTAAAAAAAGAACACTTGAATGAGCCCCAAGCTAACATCAGACTAAGAAAACAATGTAGACCTTTGACTAAGAGGCAGCTAAGCAGACATGAGGAATTGCAGAAGGGAAAGAAGAGTAAGCAGCAGTGTAATTTGGTTCATTTTAAGGCACAGAATGTGTACAAATATTTCGTTATATACAATGGTAGTGTTGACAAAATATTACAGTTAATTTTGGAAAACCAGAAATCTAAGTGATAATAATTGTACTGTTTCCGTCATAAATACTGGTAGGACTCTTAAAAAAAACTGTTAATACCACTCAAGGCAACTTATTTACAGACCTGTTTGAACTCTTTGAGGGTTATTATTCACAAATACAGAGAATAGTGACTTTAACAATGTGGATCCCTCAAGTCACCTTCCCAGAGCAAATACCAAACAAAATAAAACAAACAAAACTCCATCATTAAAACAAAATCATTTCTGGGAAAAAAAATGAATTTAGGAGGTTAGGGAGATGAGAGGATCTGGAGGGGTTGGGGAAGGAGAGTATGATCAGAATATATCATATGAAATTCACAAAGAATAAGCATTTTCAGAAAAGATTTGTGTACAAAGTAGATATTAAAAGTCACTGACAGTATGAGGATTGACTCTGAATGGAAAATGAATCTCTAGTTCAGATCATTTCAATTTCTAAACAATATTTAATAATCTTTATTCATTATTTATCCCTCAACCCTCACCAGTGAAGTTTCCTCATACAACGAAGTGTGTTGCACACCGAAGGCCACAATTGGCAAAGTTTTAGAGAACAAAAGACTTCAGAGTGAGTATCCCTGGACAGAATTGCAACAACATACAAAAGATGCATGCCGACTCAATCAGGCAAACATCCAGCATAAAATTAGGGAAATGGCCCCAATCCTACCCTAGAAACTGTTGACATCGGATTGCTGCTCGGTGAGCAGGACTAGATTTCTACAAAGGCTGACTAGACTCCAATGGATGAACTTGTACTGAGGGTCACCTGTGTACAAATGCTTGACCAAATAGGACTTAATATATGTGACAGAATGCATGAAATCCAGTGTGGGGACGATAAGGGGGCACAAATGAGGGAAAGGGTAGAAATTTGATTAACAGCTATTATATGAAATGCACAAGAACAATAAAATATTTAACTATAAAATGCTATTTCTTATATCTATAGAAATTCATTTCAATTAGAATATATGAATTGGTTTCTTGATTTATATCATAATTTGAATCATAACGAAATTATATTTAGTGAACATGCCATTTTAATAGCATAGTGTTATGGCTTCCCTCTTGATAAACTGAGGGTTTTCTTTCTTGGTCATTTATGCAACCATGCATCAAGCACGCCCGGGGCTTGGCATTACAAGGCATGCCACCCATGGCTGAGAGACTGGTAATCCCCTAAAGACTCTGATAGTCCCAGAAAGCATCAATTGTCTAGACAAAGCTGAATAAATAAATTGAATGAAAACCTCTTCAAAAGGAGAGGTGCGGGGCTGGAGAGATGGCCTAGCGGGTAAGAGCACCGACGCTCTTGCAGAGGACCCGGGTTTGATCCCCAGCACCCACATGGCGGCTGAGAACCGTCTGTAACTCCAATTCCAGGAGAACTCCAGCTCCAGGGGAATCCGAGACCCTCTTCTGACCTCCGCGGCATTGCACGACACGGGTGCACAGACCTGCATGCAGACAGTACATTCTCACATGAAAAAAAAAAAAAAAAAAAAAAAAAAAGGAGAGGTGCATGATAGAGAGAATTCCCCACTCCACCCTCCAACTCTTCCCAAAATGAACCCTGTTCTAACATAACACCCAGAGGAAATGCTACAGGGTAAATGCTACAGGAAATGCTATGGGTAAATCCCTCTAGAGACACTGAATATAAGTCATGGTTTGGAATAGTATGCCTCTGCTAATTGCTTTTTTTTTTCTTCCAATGAGACTAAAGTAAAATTATGACCTACTATTCATTATGAAACTGTAGCCATATTGAAATTATGACCTCCTGTTTATTGTAAGACACTGTAGCCATATTGAAATGGCTTCTTACACTCTATTGGAATCATTATTTTACGCTATTTCGGTTCCCTCAGATTTCCCTTATAATGTTGAACTTAACTAGAGCCACACAACATGAAGGAATGAGTCAGGGGTGTCCTCTACATCACAACACCACTCAGTTCAGGGATTGCCACAAAAAAGTGCCAAATGCTGTCATTTTGATATCTGCATATCTGAAGGAAACTATGAAGTCATACAGAACATGTGAAACTACAGGAAAAGTTTTCACAGACAATAAAGTCTGCATTCTCTTCAGCACTCCAAAAGGGAAGCTGTCAAGGCTCAAGGAATCATTGACATTGAGTTCAGTGCTGATCTTAGCTAAGAGGTCCAGACCTGACCTTGACCCCTAAGTCTACCTCACCTTGACCCCTAAGTCTAAGTTCACAAGGACTTGGGAATGGAAATCAGGTACCTTCCTTAGCACTAATTGTTTTTTGTTTCTGGTTTTGGTTTTGTTTTCACATAAAATAAAAATAAATAAATAAATAAATACCACAAAAGAAAATGGTCAGTTTACTGAAATAAATTAACATATTCATCATTTCACATAATGTTTTTTCAAACTCACTTTGTGTGTGTGTGATTTTTGTGGCAATAGCCGCTAAAGTCTATTCATTTAGTGGAAATACCTAGTAAGGTACAATTTCATTATCTATAACCATCTTAATAGATCACAGAATTACTAAGGAAATTAGGAATCTCCTCCATTTGATCCTCTGATCTCTCTCTCTCTCTCTCTCTCTCTCTCTCTCTCTCTCTCTCTCTCTCTCTTTCTCTCTCTCTCCCACTATTTTATTCTCCTGCTTAATAGGTTTCATTTTCTATTTCTTGACTCCACATGTAAGGTCATTAAATATATTTCTTTCTTGATACAGTTCATTGAGTAACATGTACTCCAGACTCATCTAAATTACTGCAAAAGCAGATCTCCTTTATTAAAGGTTGAGTGATATATGCACAATTATATATATATATATATATATATGTACATATAATCCAACTAGATAGATATTTATACAGAGATTAAAGATAGGCCCTATAATTTCTTTTAATAACAATTTTTATATATAACAACAAGTATTTTTATAAATAACAACAAGTATTGTTAATAACAATACTTTATTAACAGGCATAGGTTGTATCCATATCCTGAATATTGTGAATAGGACTATAACAAAAATGAGGGTGGAAGATATAATTATCCAGTGGTAGCTTCATTTCTCCAGATGTGCACACAACAGCTTCATGAGTTATATGAGTTATAACTCTAGACACGTTTTCCTAAGGAATCTACATATAATTTATTGACTCTCCACAACAGAAGCACCAGTATACAGTCCCAGCAACAGTGTGTGGAGCTTTCCACTTCCTTGTATTGTATGAACAACAGTTTGTCATCTCTGGACTTTTGACAACACCCATCGTAATGAACCAGAAGTCAAATTTCACAGTGATTTAATTGGTGTCTCCCTGATAATTAAATATGTTGAGCAACTTTTTATGTATCTGGATATTTTTGGAGAAAGTTTATAATCAATCAGGTCCTTTGCCTATTTTTTCATTAGAATATTTGTTTTTCTACTATGAAGGTTTATAATTTTATGTGCTAGATATTAGCACATAAAAGATACATGGTCACAAATATTTTCTCTAATCTGATAAGATTTTATTTCATTTTAGTTGCTTTGTTTGTTGTACTAAAAATATTTAGTTTGGTGTAAGTCTTTTTATTTTTATTTTATTTTGCTTTCAGCAGAGAGAACAGAGGTATCCAATTCTCAGACAAAAATATAAAAAGGAAATTTCTCTACTTTTTACATTATTTGAATAAAGGGTTTTAAATCATCCAAATATGCCTAACAGTTTATCTATGTGACTATGCTCTGTTACCCATTTGTTTCTCAGTGGCATAGGATATGGCTTAGTGATTAATGTGCCTGCATTGCAAGCATGAGGATCTGAGTTTAGATTCCAGCATCCACATAAACACTGAGCAGAGCAGCATGCATTTATAACAACAATGACAGGGAAAGGGGACAGGTAGATCCTTGTGACTCATTTCCAGTCAGTTCGCTGTGATCAGTGAGCTCCAGGATTAGTTGAGAATCTCTGTATCCACTTGTAAGGTGGAGAGTAAAAGAGGAAATTATCCACTGTCAATCTCTGACCTCCATTTGCATGGGCACGCATGTGCATGCACTCTAGCATACATATGTACACACACATACACACACACACACACACACACACACTTGTGGCACACCAAAAACAAAAAAAAAAAAAAAAAAAAACAGGGGACTAGAGCTGGAGAGATGGCTCAGCAGAACCATCTCCTCTTGCAGAGGACCCAGGCTCGACTCCCATCACCACTAATTGTTTTTTATAAATCACATCAACACTTTGAGTTTTTCTGTCTGTTGACTACAAAATGCCAGGAAGTATAATCAATAGACAACTTCTTTCAAGGACTCTATCACAGAAATAACATTATTTTATACACCACTGATACTGGAAGCAGAGTAAAAGATAGACTATTGCCCTATCTCAGTGGTACTAGAGTTGATTGGAAATTTTGTATGAAATGCACAAAGCTTCAATAAAAATTGGCTCTGAAAAAAATAAATAGATAACTTAATAAGATGGAAATGTTAGAAATCAAAAACCCTTCTATGAAGCTTCCTGCTGGCTGTGCTTAAAATTACACATTAATCCAATTTTCAGAGTTGGTAATCTGATAAAAATAAACAAAGCTCATATTTAGATATAAACTAAATTCCTCCATCTTCCAGAAAACAGCTACCATTTAAGCTGTTTTCCCAATGAAAGTGTCTATTTCAGGCTTTGTGCTTGAAACATGAAATGAAAAAAAGCCCAAAATTTCACATAAGATAACCTTTCCTCAGCCCTCAAAATGCTTTGCAATGCAATCCTCTCCTTAGCTTAAAAAGTCTAACTTTGGTTTACACCAGAAAGCAGACACATAAGGATACACGCGTGCAAGGTATGCCTGGAGAAAGACCAGAGCTGGGGAGGTGGGTGGACGCTTTCCCTAAGCCACTGCTTTGCTTCAGTCCCTGTGTCAAGGTTGATTGGTCAATATTTTGGAGCACAAAATTTGTTTAGTCTCCTTCTTCTTCCTCAAACATCTATCTCTCACCTATGTACAATAAAAGTAACTAAAACATATTAGCAACTCATTATGTTAAATCATTATTAACTGATTTAATTCAGAAACTCCCTACAAGGCAGATGCTCTATTATCCATAACTCAAAAATGAGTAAGCTGAGGACACCCACAGGATAGTTACATTATTTCCTGATATATTTCCTTATCCGATAGCCAAAAGTTGGAAGCAAATCAAATATTCATTATTGGGTAACTGGCTAAATACAATGTGGTATATTCATTGTATATTCATTAAGGGACACCATACTATACAGAATGAGTCTCTCTCTCTCTCTCTCTCTCTCTCTCTCTCTCTCTCTCTCTCTCACACACACACACACACACACACGCATGCGCACACACCTACTGCCTATTGTATCATCATATTAACATTAGGTACCTATTGTAAGTGATATAGTGAGAGAAAGTAAAAAGTTGGTTTCCCCCTTTTACTGTTGAACTGGGGAGAACGAGGAAGCTATTGTTTAAATAAATAGAGTTTCCGGAGGAAAAGTTCAGAAAAGTGGCTCCAAGGCACGTAGATATTTACCTCTACTAAACAGTGGGTTTAGCCGTAGTTCAAGTGGCAATCTATATTACTGACACACAAACAGCAAATTATTGACTCGGTACAGAAATTTTGTTTTTCTACAGATGTCATCTTAAGATGTTTTTTATATTGGGGCTAGAAAGATAGTTCAGCAGTTAAGAGCACTGGTTGCTCTTGCAGAGGACCTGGGTTCAATTCCCAGCACCCACATGGCAGCTTACCACCATCCATCACTCTAGTTCCAGGGAAATCCAATCCCCTCTTCTCGGCTTTGTGTGCATTGGGCAACATCAGGGCCCTTACATCCCTGCAGGCAGTATACTGATATGTAAATATATATATATACATATATATATATATGTATATGTATGAATATATATATATATGGCTTTAATACTAAATGTATATTTGGGAACTTTTAAAAGAAACGTGCTTGGACAGGGTTTCCTCCTGTCAAACACCTACTCCAGAACCTGTGACGGTTCTTTAACTCGGGCTTTCTCTTTCTTTCAAGCCTGACATCCAGTCAGCCACTGATTCATACTGATTCAAAGCAATAGCATATCACTTGTCATTTTTGTGACTCCTTATTGCCAACACCTCTGCTTTTCTCAGCCTGCCTTATGGTGACCTTCACATTTGTTCATAGACTTCTCCCCCTGTATTTAGGGTTCAGGGATCTTAATTCTGGAAGAATCTCATCAAATCCTGAGTCCAAAAATGAAGCTTATTTCTTCCCAGTAGTTTTCACACCCTTGGCTTCCATGCCCTGTCTCACCTCCTGCATCTCTGTCCCTTAAGCTGCAGACATACCAGCATGGAAGAGGTCCCAAGTACCCCATGTCTCTGCTAGCCATCTCTGCATTTGACTGCTACTCTCTTCACTTGCATTTCTTCCCTTGCTTTCTCCACTGAAAAATACTTTTACTCACTATTACTAACAATTACTTAACAAGCATCTGATCTTGAAAACTCTTCTTCATACCCAGAACCTCAGGAGATTTCTCAAAATGATTTTTTTGTGCACATAGAATATGATTGCAAGTATTCACATATTTGTCCCATGATGACACTGTCTCATAACAATGAACAAATTGCCTTTTTCTATCATTTCCCCTATCATCTAACACAGTAACTACTATATGGAATTGTTCAATGAATTAATGCATAAGAGAAGACATAATGAATGAATTTATGGACTACTGATTGCTCAGCATGAGGCCCAGAGCCTTATCTATGAAGAGCATGATATCTACCTACTTGTGGATGAATCATTAATTATGGAGAATAGCCCATGTGTTGTAGGAGAAAAGACCTGCACTTGGATAATTCTAGATTTTCCATCTAATTAGGGAAACCGGACATTTTCTAAGCAGCATGGAAGGAGTATTTAGCCTTAATAATGAAAAGAAACATTCAAGGGGGGGAGATAATTCACAGCCAGTCTCAAAGTTTGGTTAGCAGGAAAAAGTAGTTTGAAGTTCGAGAGTTCTACCCTGAACTACTGGAGCACTGTAACTCAGTTGAAGAACTTCTAGATTCTTCACAATAGAATAAATGACACCTCATTCTTCAAATAAGTTAAGTAATAAGTAAAAGAAAATTTGAATTATTATTGATCTCAAAAGAGGAAATGTATATTAGTGACTGGTGGATTCCCATTGAAACACAGAAATAGTGTAAGAACTCTTGGGCTAATTAGAAGGTGAGATGTGTTGCTGAACCTAAGGTTCGAGTGAAAGTAGATCACTAGCTGTAAAACCAACACTGCTATCCATTACTGATACTGCTGGAGTAGTATGAGAAGAATTAACTCAAAAGAAATGAGTGACTTTCTAATGAATTTAAGGCCTGTGTAGGAAAAACTGAAGGACTTTAGGGCATGTATGGCATTTTCTTTTCCTTCAATTGAAGGCCATGAATTTAGAATGAAACTAATAATGAGGTTGAAAAGTAGCTGGAGTCATATCATGGAGCAAAGAATTACAGAAGATTTGGAATTTTCCCAATAAGCAATTAGGACATATTGAAGTTCCTTGCAAAGAGAAGTATATTTGCATTCTAACTTTTAAATTTGATTTATGTACACTGAATTTATGAAATCAATCAAATGTGTCATAAAGGCCTCCAAAACTATGAAAACTAAAACCTTTTATGGGACAGTAAAGATGAAGTACTAAATTTTGCATAGCAATAACCTTGCTAAGATTTACTGAACTTTGTAATCATTGAGTGAATATTTCTTAGGCCATTGTACAACACTTTTTTATCTTTTTAATCCTTAATACCTAAGGCTACTTATGAATATACATGTATATCAAATCCATGGTAGAACAGTAAGAATGTTGACTGTTACCCTTATACAGAGCTACATTCAAGTCTACTAATGAGGGTAAGAAAATAGTAATAGAATATTATGTGATGTGATGATATATGCCTTTTCTGAATTACATATACAGAAGGGATGGATACAGTTTCTCAGGTAGAGAGGATATGTTGATAGCAGACATAAATTTTCTTTAAGGTTTCTCAGCATGGTACCATGGTATAACATGATTTTTATGTTTGCCAACTAGAAATGACATGTCATTTCTATGAAGATATTTTGGATATAAATACAAATTCAAATTTCAAGTTGAAAGTCCCAATCTAAGCAATTCTCAATTGCCCCATGATACCTAATAGAATTGCTTTTTATCCATTCAACATCATATACGGGGACCCAGGACTTTGAAGTTAAGGATGTTTCCTTGTAACTAATAAATTCAGCACACTGGATGATCATAATAGAACCATTGAAATTGTCAGTGTTTCAAAATCATTGCCCGTTGAAGCCAAGAAATTAGAAATTAAGTAAATCGAATGGTAGCCCTCATCTGTGGATGCTAGTACCAATTACCTAACTGTATAGCAAACTGAGCAACATCAATGTGATTTGTAAACAACTGTGCTCTTATATTGTGAATCCTTTAAAAAAATAATAAACAAAAAAAAGAAATTAAGTAAATCATTTAATAGTGGAACTAATATTTATCATAATAAATATATTCCTTTAATCACCAATTTAAACAAACATTATCTTCCTAACACTCTGTAAACTGTATACTTATCACAGTTACAAAAAAGGAAACAAAAACAAAATGACATTAAGTAATACAGCCAGTCTTATACAGAAAAGAGATGCTATTCTTGAGGCTTAAAGCTAAGCAACTTTACTCTAGATCCCACTCTCAGTCAACAAGCCTCAGTGCTGCTTTGATAGGGTGTTTCCTCTCCTGAACATTTCTGCAGCAATCCCTACATACTTGGGTCATAAGAAAGCTACATATAAGTATATAACTATATATGTACATACAGCAAGTGCTCATGTGAACACACATATAGTTTAATGTGTACAGCAATATCATCCAAGACATTTGTGAGTCCTTTCTGAATAGAAAAGAATATCGTTCTATAAATCATTATAACCATAATTCCTAATAGAGTGTCTTAATACATTATACATATGTGTTGAGGAAAACCCATTGACCTCCTACCTTCATATGACCATTGGATTGTCCAGCCATTCAGCTCCATTTGTAGTCTTTAGGACAGCTGACTTCTATCTTCAACTTCTGGATCCTGATTACCCTTATTACAAAAGTAATAATAATATATCATCTAAAAATAAAAAGTAATAATTATAGGAACAGCCATAAAGGGAGCTAATATTTGAGCATCAACTAAGATTTGAGTCTTGGTTACTTGGGGTTTTCACAGTGGTCTGGGCTTTGTGAAATATAGGGGATTATGCTTTGGGGTGTCTTTGTATCCTATACAACTGTCCAGGGAAGCAGTCTAAAAATGAAATGTTTATTCAGTAAAATCAAGGAACACCTGAGAGACTGTGACCTTTGCTCCCTAAGACAATACACATTTTTGTAATCAAATGGTGATCTTCTCTTCTCTATAATAGAATATAAATATATGCATGTAGAATAAAGAGGAGGATAAGAAGCTGGGCGGTAGGAGAAAAGAGTGGAAAAATACACAGTACTCATGTATGGAATTCTCAAAAACAAACTTAAAAAGCACGAGCTGTAGCCAGAGAACTAATTAAGTTGAATGTAAAACTTTAGTGATTCGAATTTTAACTTACATTTTAACCTACCCTGTTTGGAATGTAATTATGAAGCAGTAACACTGAGTCAAAATTTATCACAATATAATGTCTCTAGCTCTTATAAAAAGCTATTAAAGAATGAGAACAAGAGCTTTGGTCTTCACAATTAATATTTACTAAGTCTCCAGGGCTGAAATGACCTCAGCCTTTTTCCTTCAAGTCTACAATCACAGCTGCAGTTTTTTCTTATTACTATAGCAACCACAGGAATGCAAGCATTGTATTTCTTTCTCTGTCCAAAACACATAAAAGGGGGCAAAGTAGAAACAACCAGCAGGAGGCAGATAAATGCCCTAAAAATGATAATTAAGAATTAACATTTATGTGAATATTTTGAAAGCACATCTGACTTCAGAGTGCTTAGATCATTCAACTATGACAAAATGCATATTCATCCAAGTTTATTGAATCAAGATTCATTAGTTTCACTTACTGAGACTTTCTACAAAGAAATCCTAAATGTCTCTACCTAAACAAATGGTAGAAAATAAATCTCATTTAGATTATAGAGAACTACATAGCATAAAATAATATATTATTTATATTCAAATGGAGCTAGAAAATTGCCAATATATAATAAGTTAATGGCTTTGTTCCCAATTTGTTATTTATTCTTCAAATCATAGTAATAATACATTCCATTGTGATTACATCTGTATCACTAGTCTAATTCATTATAAAGTAACACAAGCACAGTATTTTAAAAGAACTCAGTGGATCTTTTAAATATCTGACTCTCAGTATATGCATTCCGTGTTGGATGAATTCAGAAGTCCTGGGCTGACTTGAATATACAGTGAAATTTTAGGTATAATACCTGTGATATTTTTCATCATAAATGCAATAACTTTCCTTGGAGACACAGGTACATCTATACATGTATTTGGGGGAAGGGAAACTTTTAGTAACTCCCTCTATAATCTTTACAGATCTCTTTATTTCTTATAAGGAATTGACATGGATGTAAAATAATAGATGGATGTATGATAGGTACATAAATGCATCGACTGAGCTCAGTTCTCATAAGCCAAGGATCTTAATGCTACCTATATTTCTTTTAAACTTCAAAGTGAGATTACTGCTATATTTTCTGGAAAAAAAATACAGACTGAAGAAATCTGAAGAATTTACTGGTGAAAGTGTTGGAAGTAAATGAACTAAGGCAGCAAAATGAGCACACACAACTTGAGCCCTCCTTTTCTTGGAGCAGCTTCACAGAAAGAGGGTCACTCCTATCTCATTTTAAACATCTTTTGCTACCCAAAGCAGAGAAAGGCGAAGGCAATGTGCTGGAACATGCAATTGAATATGAACATGAAACCATTTTAGCAAAGGATCTTGAGCATCATTCCCAGGAGTCAGGATGACTTGGATGGCAGGAAAGTTTATCTTTCAGTAGGTCAGTGACACTTTTAAAAGAATAACTGAAAAGATGGATTGCAGTAAAGGGCGACTATAAAACAGAAAGGCTGTTGCATTGAACTAAGAAAGAAACTGGACAGAAATGTTATGGTGAAATGAAGGCAATAGATTAGAATGACATTTAGGAGGGAGATAAGCAAGTAAAACAGCCTATCTGAAGAGAATAACCATGTAACTTCTAGCTGGAGAACCACAAGAGGCAAGGCACACTGAATCATATAGAAACTTCTAGACTTGACCACAAAATTGCCTGTGTCTCAGCTTCACTGTTTTGCTGACTCTACCATGCTCTGTGCTCTGCCTTTGTCTCCAGACTGCCTTTGTGGGTTCAAAAACCAGAGGTAGTGCAGATGCTAACTGGATTTCAACAGAAAATGCCATTCCTGTGAAGCTACCGTGAAAAGTAAAGAACTGATCCATTGGAATTTGTAAATAAACTAAGACTTTAAATATTTTGTATACATGTCCTCCAACTCTTCTTCAACAAGAAAAAACAATACTAATAAGTAAAAATCTACCACAATTAAGAATAATGGTGTCATTTTCAAATAAAATTCCATTATCTCACAGTCATACCTTAGAGGGAAAAAATTCTACTTTTTTTATTTTCTAAAAAATTCATTTAATCTCTGGCTTCCTAATAAATAACTATAGCTTTGCAACATCATATAACTAATTTTGCTATAGTAGATTTCACTTTGCAAACAGGACAAAACAAATCCATAATCATCCCATCTTAATTAATGTATATGCAAGAACATTACATACTAGGGAACTGGAGAGATGGCTCCGGGGTTAGGAGCAGCAGCTGTTCTTGCAGAGGACCTGGGTTTGGTTCTCAGCACTGACATAATGGCAGACAACCATCCATAACTCCAGTTCTAAGGTATGTAAACCCCTCTTCTGACCTCCAAGGCTAGTGCATGTATGTAGTACACTTACATATATACAGAGAAAACATGCATGCACATAAAATAAAAATAAATAAATAGAAAATAATGCATTAGAAGATATACATGTATTTTATTTCTTACTTCATTTAATATTATGTTTTCATAGTTTGTACATAGTGATGCATGCCATTTGATTCCTTGGCTTCCAACTTGTGTAATTCTCTGAAGGCTGTGTGCTAGACAAAGTAATATGATCTTTAGATTGATATCCTAAAAAAATAGAATCTTTCTCTTAGGACAGTTTGCAAATAAGCGAATAGACAATGAAGTGCACAAAGCAGATTGATAGGGACCAAGTGACACAAGCCTGTTCATTAGAGCTGTGTGAACTGCAGCAGAGCCCCAAGGTCAAACCAGCAAAGAAAACTGTGTTGAGTGGAGAGAAGCAACATGAAAACTCTTCTGTTTTCTCAGAAGTTATTTGCAGTTGTTATCATGGCACATTTTACAATGTAAGTGCCTACAGGCAGATACAACAAAGAAAATAAGCATGAAACACAGTGAGCACGGCTCATGGCAGAGATTTCATTACTTCCTTCTGATAAAACCTGCAGAAATAATTCATGTCAACCCACAGAAGTAAATGTTTAAAATGCATAAGACAGCTATGTAGCCCTGCCTCCAATTTAGAAAGTATTTAATAATCAATGCCAGCAAGTACACTAATAAACCATCAAGAACTAAAGGAGTGGGGATCAGATAACATTGTTTGCACTAAATGATAAACATGTCACATTGGACTTAATTGTCAATGATGCCCACAGCTAGGCCAGCTGTGTTCAAATCACTCCTCGGTGTCTTTGCCAAAATATGTTTTGAGAATTTGTTTTGGGATACATGAGGATATCACATATAAAGTACCAAATCTAGATTGAGTTTCAAAAAGCGTCTAAGCCATTTCTCATAATACATGAGGAAATATTATACAAAAAGTGCTCAAGTAAATTAAAAAGTGTTTGTATATTAAAGGTAAGTTAGAAGATTGGAGGTTCGGGAAATGAGGAACTGTGGGAGGACTACCTGAGAGACCAGACCGAGTTATTATTAATCTCTCTGTATACTTTTTGTCATGACAGTCTAACACACACTATTCATTATGCTGGTCATATCCCTCAAATCTGAGGGATAATTGGTGTTAGTGTATTTTCTAAGTATTCCTTTTTTTAAAAAAAATTATTGAATTTTTGGGAATTTCATAAAGTGTGTCCGGTCATGTTCAGAGCCCCTCCCCTATGTCTGTCATAAAATGTGTCCAATCATGTTCAGGGCCCCTCCCCCATCTCTGTCCTCTTGCTGCTCCCCACCCGATTTCATGTCCTCTGATATATGGGGATAATGTATTTTTCTCTTTGATGAGGCTGTGGTGATATATGAGAGAGTAATGTATCTGAAGCTGGAAAATCTTCCTTTCCATTCCCACTCTCCCGCGTGTGGGCTTGGTTGTGCCATTTAATGGCTCTGAAATTCTAAAACCTTAGAAAAATTCACATAAAGTAATGTTTAGGAGAGATAACATTTACCTGCATTTGAAAAACAATAAAATGCAACATAAATATCAGTTATTTACTGCTCTAGGAATAATTTTATAGGACATTATTAAACCCTAATCAAAACCAAAACAGACATAAGTCAAAACAAAAAGTCTTGACCAGAAACAGACTTTATCTGCTTTCATTACCTTGTCACCTCATAATATGCATTTTGAAACTTTTCTGAGGATATAAGATCATAATTGATGGGCTCCAACAGAACACAATCCAGAATTTTGGAGAACAGGGAGATGGCTAACATTTTTTTCAAATACTACAAGGAAAATATAGTAATTAAAGAATGCATTTTCTTTTAGTTTTTCATGTTCAAAACACCAGTATCATTAACTGTTTCTCTGTCTGTTCTTGGTTTGGATTAGGAATTCCATCTTCCTCTTAAAGGACAGGCAGAATGGTTAAGTGAGTGGTACAAGCTCAAGCTAGAAGCAATCCTTAGATCTTCAGGCCTTGCATCCAGGCTTGCCTTTGCTATGTCATCCATAAAGCTTTCAAGTTGCCACTGACTCCAATCAAACCTTCACATCAGCCAGTTTGTGCCAGTGTTCCTTTATCTGCTGTCCACACTTGAAATATTGCTTTGCACTCTAATGGAAGGAGCTCATGACCTGCAGCAGGCCCATGTTACTCCCATGAGCACTTTCAAGCATTGAGAGACACAAACCACATCTCAAAAGTATCAATGAGAAAAGGGAAAAAGAAAGCATTTGAAAGCATGACACAGATCAAATATTCAAAGCTTCTTACCAGATAGCAACATAGTAGACAAGGAGAGGTTATAGAAGGGGTGGAATTACCTCCCTGAGTTTTTCTAAGATAAGACTATTTCAGAAAGAAATGCTTTGTCTTTTTGTTAAATTTTTACTTAGCATTGAGAATAATAGATTACATTGTCACATTTTCATACAAGTATCATTGTACCTTGCACTCAGTCTCCCCTTCACTAAACATTCCACCCTGCCTATCCCCTTCCTCCCTCAAATAGTTTCCCATCTACTTTCACACACAGACACACAGACATACACATACTTACACCATACTTCCTATTTTACTTTCATGTCATATATATGTGTATATATATATATATTTGTACATAATGTATATGAGAGAACGTATGATGTATCTTCATGAATCTGGCTTATTTTGCTTAATATGAAGATCTCTATTAAATGTAATAGCAAATAACATTTCAATTCATTACAGCTGACTGAAATTCCATTGTGCATAGACACACATTAAGAGAAAAGTATTTTCTCTGTTAACTGTTAGTGGTCCTATAGTAGTATCGAATAAAATGAGCAACAATAACAATAATCATACTTAATTATTACATACATTAAGGTGCCCTGTGCACTTTATACTTTACATATGAACTCATAGTCCCTAAATATCAACACCATTATCCCTGGGTTCATAAATGTGCTTAGTATTTTATCCCACCGCTACCTTCAGGTAAAGAACAACATCTGGTGAGCTTTGAAGCACTTTGGGATGACCAGGTTCCTGACAGATACTCAGTGTCTGACATTCTTAGCAAAACCACCCCCTAAAGGACAAATAAATGGGCTGTAGAGATGGCTCAGCAGTTAAGAGCACTGGCTGCTCTTGCAGAGAATTCATCTTTGATTCCCAGCACCCACAGGGCAGCTACCAACCATCTATAGTTCCAGGATCCAATCCTCTGCCCTCTTCTGATCTCCATGGGCATTGCACAACACCAATGTATGACAAGTAGACAAAATACTCAAATGAAATAAAAATAATAAACAGAGTATTAAAAAAGAAGATAAACCCATTATAATCCCTTCTAGTAGAGTTCACTGTACTTAGAAGCAAGAGGAAGAAAATGTACTTAGAATCCAAAGTTTATGAGCCAGTCAGATAAGAGAGAAATTATCTTTCAGATAATACACAAATAAAATTTGGGGATTGTGGGAAATGGGCTGGAATTGAACCCAGAATATCATAAATACCAAATGTACTCTATCACTGAGCTGCATCATTAGCCCAAATTATTGTTTCTGTATATCTTGTCAATGCTTAAATTAAGAGGTCAACAACATCCCATCAACCCCTCATGCAGAAGACCTTTATTTGTAATTTTTATTGAATTTTTGTGCCTCAAACAGAATATCTTGATCAGTCTTAATTATCATTATACCCCCTTCTTAACTGGCACTTTCCTATAGCTCCCCCCCCCCAGAATTCATACATTTTATCATTTGTGTTAAAGCCTATCATGTCAAGTTAGTGTCCCCAGACATTCCTTGGCACAAGTTTATCCACTGGGATCTTGTCAGGCTATGTAAAGTCCTTCCCTTTAAGAAGATCAACTCTTCCTCACCCTGTAGTAATCAGTTGCCAATAATTCTTTGACTAAGTAGGAATTTGTTGCCCATTTTCACAGTTCTGTGTTGGGTTTTGTCTACTTGAGTTTCCTTAGTTCTTGTGCATGCTGTCACCATCCCTGTAGGTTCATGTGATCAAGGTCCCAGGAGCCTGTAGAACTCTATTTCCGTGGGCATGCACCTCCTTCCTGACTCTCACAGTATTTCCCATCCCTCTTCTGCAATGGTCCTTGATCCTTGGGTAGATAAAGTTGAACACAGGAGTCCTGTCCAAGGACCCACAATCTGCAGACTCTAACCAATCTCCCAGTTCTCATTAATGAAGCTCCCTCATGCAACAGAGGGCCAGAAACACAAAAGGCCACAAATAGCCAAAGTGTAGAGGGTTAGAGTCTGCAAAAGATTGTTTGTAAAAGCAAGATTTTAACTAATTGTTAGTGGTATCATTTACACTGAGAAAACATCTGTTTTTCAAAATTTGCAGCTATTTGTGCCATAGAGCCAGGAGAAATAAAGGCACGACAGCTTGATGCTTCCAGGAGGCACTTGAGCAGCTGCAGATGTAAACATAGCACTATGCAATAAGTAACAGGGGCACAAGTTTAATACAGCTCCATATAGACTTGGGATGTGGGGGCCAGTGACGATCCCAACGTTGGAGGAGACTGTGTGCGTCCACTAGCATTCCATTAAGTACACAGGTGGTATATATGAATGTTTGCAGTTTTGTTTGGATCTGCATTTAAAACTTAAATTTGACTATTCAAAATAAGCTAAATTTGTACCATGGAGCATTCTAAGTCTTTTGTCAAACTTATAAACTGTTCTATCATGTGCTGTCTTCATATGTTGCTAAGTAAAGGAGTTTTCTAGTTAGTTGTAATGAACCAAGATGGATTGCTGTCACTGTTTCCAGAGGCCCAAAGGGGCAGAACAGACAGCGTCCTTGTTACCAAAATGTTTTGGTTGTGCCTGCATATCCTTCTCATTCCTATCCTGAACACAGCATGAAGAGGGAGTATGGGGGATTATTGTACTCAACTCATAACCCTTTGGTAAGAAAGGCACGCCTAATGCAGCACAAAAGCAAAGGCTTGTGTTAATTCTGAACCAAGATTAATTTTTAGATAACTTATAAACTAAATTTTCAGCAACACCTAATCTTAGTAACATTATAACGTGAGTGTAATTTTATTCTCCAATACTATGCTGATGTCAGAAAGGGAAAAAGACAAAATTTGTGTTTTAGACTGCTCAGATATTGATAAGAGGGTAGAATAATGTTAAAACGGTAATTGTGATGCCTTCTATAATTATTAAAGTCTGTATCGGAGCATAGCTCCGCATATGAAGGAGATATTTAATGAAATTAAATGAAATTAAATATCTCCTTCATAAAGCTAAATACAGGTGAAGCACATTATTGCTTCTGGAATGAATGTTAAGCTCTTTAGAGAAAAAAAAGCAGTAAGGCCAAATTTTCATACTTATAACTCAAAATGACTGTTTTTATAGGATAAGTGTTTGGCTAGAGTTGTGCAATCATTTCAAAGGTCCCCAAGTCTCCTTCCCAGCTCTCTTCTCACCTCTCAAATGTGAAAAACACATTTCCTGACCCAGCTGTGATAAGTGCCAGCTCCCTGTCAATGAAGAGTAGAAATGGGAACTTTGACAGCATAGCAATCAACAACTCTCTATGGACTGCCACTGTTTGGAGGCTGTTTCTTTCTCTAATGCGGAAGCATCTTGTGGTATCAGTGCCTCTATGTTGATTTACATCATTTGCTAGCAACAGTCTCTTTGTGGAAAATTTCAAGGTCTGAATAAGCCATGTAATTCAACTCTATTCGTGGTAAAATTTGGTTTGGCAACACATTTATTTCCTAAGATTATCAAGCGCCGAAACCAACAAACTCTTAATTTTATAACAATTAGCAATTTTTATAATTCAGCAGTGACTGGAGAACTTAAGAAAATTCACATCCAATGAATTAATCCCAATGGGTACATATTCATTGCAGTGGAAGCTTAGAAATAAAATAACATACAACAAAACAAAACTAGGTTTACAATAATGTCAACAATGAATAGGAATAAACAGTTTTCATTTGTTACCTTACTTAATGTACTCAGTGTTGTTGGCAGTAACTGCAAGTATTCAACAAGGGCTTGATGTTACCCTTCATAGCAGTAACTGGACATGTGTGTATCTATAAACAGCTGGGAGACAAGGAACAGAGGAAAGGAGAAACATATAATGTATACAACGTTCATTAAAAAAATATTCAAAGTATCATTTATTCCCAAGAGACATTCCTTGGAAAAAAGAATTAGTGTGTCAAGGGAAATTTCATGGAAAGTTTCTGCTTTGTTGTTCACTGCTGGAATCTGAACAAATGGGAATCTCTGTGAAAGATCCTATAGAATAAACTATTAAGTGAATGAAAGAATTCAAAGTTAACATGTAATCACGCATAGGGTAACTTCTCCAAAGCAATTCTTAACATACGCAAGCCAATCAAGTGTTCTACTGCAAATGAACCGCCTTAAACTAGGGTTCCAAAGATCTAAGTGGCACAGAACGCTTTTACTCTGGGAGAAAAATTATTACTGTTTCAAGGAAGGAAGATGTTTCAAGGGACAGAAATTTAGAGAACATTCAATATGTACAGATTAATGAATCAGAACACACAAATTTAACTTGCATCCTTAAAGAAATCAATGCCTGGGGGCTGGAGAGATGGCCTAGCGGTTAAGAGCGCCGACCGCTTTTACAGAGGACCCGGGTTCGATCCCCAGCACCCACATGGCGGCCGAGAACCGTCTGAAACTCCAATTCCAGGAGAACTCCAGTTCCAGAGGAACCCGACACCCTCTTCTGACCTCCGCGGCATTGCACGACACGGGTGCACAGACTTGCATGCAGACAGTACATTCATACACATACAGAAATAAATAAATAAATAAATAAATAAATAAATAAATAAATAAATAAATATTAAAAAAAAAAGAAATCAATGCCTGGAGACTACTAATATGCATATTAATCTCATTACAATGAAAGACTGCCAAAAATGGTATATTTAAAGTGTACTTAATCAAAATATGTTGTATGAAGTTCTCAAATAATCAATGAAATGAGGCTGCAGAGATGGTTCAGTGGTTAAGAGCACTGGCTGCTCTTGCAGAGGCTCCAGGTTCAATTCCCAGCACCCACATGGAAGCTAGCAACCATACATAACTCCAGTTCCAGGGGATCTGATCCTTTCTTCTGACCTCAAAACTCATTGCACAAAACAGGTACACTTACATACATGCAGACAATATATTCATATACATAAAATAAAAATAACAAAATATTTTTTAAATCAATGAAAATATTATGTTAAAACTACATTAAAACATATGTATATCTTATAGTCTATAATACTGTTAATATAGTAGAATATGCCTAGTTATAATTATTGTATTTTAATGCTGTGATATACAAAATGTGTTGTTTGTGACTGCATGATAATATACATAAACATATGTCACATAGCAAAGTAATAGACATTTTGTCAAAGAGTAGACTGTATAATACAAACAAAAATGAAGGAAATTAGAAAAAAACAGTTTTTAAAATATACCCTTGCACAAGTTTATAATATATTAAATATTTGAAAATAAAATAAAAATTTCCATTTCTGCATTTTCTCATTATTCTACTGTATAAAAATCACCTGAAAATCAGATTGGTTAAATGAATATATTCTCACGGTAGAATGACATCTTACTCTTAAGTTTGTAAGAATATCCATAAATTAATTTTTTAAATATATTTTTATTTATCATTTTCATTTTTGTGTATGAGTATATTGCCTGAATGTATGTAAGTGGACCCATGTCATACAATGATGACAGAGGTCAGAAGAGGTCACTGGATACCCTTGAATTGGAGTTATAAGTGGTTGGTAGCCACCACATAGGTTCTGGAATCCTGGGTCCTCAACTGTGACCCTGGAGATTTAAGAAAAATAAACCCTATCCTCCTCAACTGTGACCCAGAAGATTTAAGAAAAATAAACCCTGTCCTCCTCAAGTTGGTTTTGGTCAGAGTGTTTTGTCACAGCAATTGAAAGCAAACTCGAACACTATCAGAAAGGATAGATTCTGTAGTTCTAACCTATTCCTCATCTAAGTTCCATATACAAACACCACATCTGAGAAATTTTAACAGGAACTAGTTCCCCATCTTGAACAATAATTTCCGTATGAGCATAAGTGTGTTGTTAATTATTGCTTCTAAACATAAATAAAAAGAAATAGTGCAAGATCAGCCAGTATTCTTAACCACTGAGCCATCTCTATAGCCCCAACCATAAATTAATATTAATCGCTATTCTCAAGATGACAAAAGAAATGTTGGATTATTCTGGGATCTTTGTTTACATTGTTCCAAAGAACTAATTCAAGAAAATGTACAAAAGCATGAAGACTCCAACCTGCACAGCTCCTCAGAGACAGCAGAGTTTGAAACAGAACACTGACAGGGAAGGCCTATTCAAAAAGCATGGCATGTCCTATCATTTTTAATCCCTAAATGCTATTCCATTTTTATTTTTTTATTAGTGTGAGTGTGAGTGTGTGTGTATGTGTGTGTGTGATGGGAATACAACACAGGTCAACCCACAGGGCCACAGGGTTGTTTCTTTTCCGACATGGATTCTTAGAATTGAATGCAGGTACTCGGGCTTGTGCAACAAGTGTGTCATCTTGTCAGCCCCATCTTTGTTTTTTTAAATATCTTTTGAATATTCTAATACGGTGGCATCTCATTCTCTTCAGATTTAGATTTGATCAGAGTGAGAGATAGAATTCTCATTATTATTACGGGTAATGGAAATGACAGTTGCAAATACTGAAGTCAATGCAGTTTACAACAAATGTCTCACATGTATACAAATCGGTTCTGAAAAGTTTCAGCCACTTATTAGAAAAAAGTAATATTTTTATGAAATATTTTCTGACTGTTTGAATCTTTATATTCAGAATATACCATACAGAGTCATTCAATAACATTCACAAGTTGGTATAATATCTTCATTAAAATATAAATGATAGGTATTTAAAAAACAATTCCATCATTTTCAAATACTCTCCTCATCACATCTCAAAACAACAAAATCAGGAAGGTAGGAATTAGCTCACCCTGGGCTGGTAGGATGGCTTTCTGAGTAAAGCACTTGCAGTGCAAGCTTGGTGACCTGAGTTCAATACCCAGAACCTACAGGAAGACGGAAGGAGAGGATCAACTCCAAAACTTATCCTATGGCTTCCACATGTGCTCTGTGGTGCACACATTGCCACAAAAACATCACACAAGAGCACTCACACACACCAATAATCATTTTTTTCTTTTTCTTTCTTTCTTTTTTTTATTTTTTTAATTTTTATTGAGTGCATTTCATACAACATTTCTTAATCAAATTTAGATTCATTCCCCCATCCATGCCCACCCCTCATGCCCTCCCCGCCCCCTGCCATAGCTCATGGATTCTGTCATACATGTTAAGTCCTGTCTTGCATCTTTTCCTCAGTCTTTTATAACCTTTTTGATGCACAAATTTACTGTTTTGGTCAGTTCTTTAAATAAGTTTTTCTCTTTTTTTTTTTGTTCCCTTTGATTTTATATTATTCCAAAATATCCATATATACACTCCACACATAAATCAAAATTACAAAAATCTGAAAATAAACTATAGGTTAATTTCAAAACACATTTAGAGATTTACATTTTAACAGTAAAGCTGTTTTTAATTAGTTCATACAATACCCACATACTCACTAGGAGACAGATGATGCTCCAGGTACATACGACCTGTAAGAACAAACATTTCAGCCCAGTGTTGCCACCTTCCCCACTCTCCAGCCAGCCAAGGGAAACCCAGAAAGGAAGGCACTGACACTGACAAGGAGGAGAGAAAGCAGAGAGTGAGGTAGAGGAAAGGCTGAACAGCCACAGAAAAGGAAAGGAAAACAACTGCAAAAAAATGATGTAAAGGGATCTTCCCTTTGGTCATTTACAGGCCTGGCTATAAGAAAGGAGGTGCGAAGTTTGGGGGTCATATAAATAGAAGTGTCGTTCAGTGACTTGTATGAAATTCTTCAGGTAGGGACTGCAATATGGAAGATTGGAGAGGAGGAGGTTGCTTAAGAAGATTTCATCATCTGTGTCCTGAAGACTATGCCAAAAGAATGCATTCTCAGTTCTGGTGCTAACTGTGAATAGCAGAACATTCTGACCCTCGCCCCTTGCAGTCACTGCACAGCTAGGTGAAGAGTGGATATGGACACCCTGGGTCAAATGTCAACAGCCAGTACCAAACACACTGAGCAACGGCAATGTTGAAGTAATAATGACATGATGTTCTGCAACACTTATGAAGAAAAGAAAAACTTCCCCAGTATTGGCATTATCCAGCACCCAGTGACATTAGGGCTTTTACAGTGGTGGAGACAACTTCCTAAACATGTAAATAAAGCTGATGAAGAAAAATGTAGGTACAGAAGAAAAACAGAAAGACTGGAAGCACCCAAGAAACACAGGTATCTGTGTAAAGCCCTAGCTATACAATTCTATTATCCATAGTCTGTCTTACCCATATCAACTTTCAGCAGTTTCTAAACAAAATGACTTGAGATCTTTAGTATTTCATCTATAATTTATTATATGAAAGATTAACTAAATAGGAAATCTGTATTAGTTCCATCATTCTCATCAATTATGCATATCATCCCCATAAAGTCCTGAATTAAAGACTCAGTTATTAGTGTTCAGACCTTTGGGCTGTGGGAATTTCCATAATCATATTTTGGGACCCATGGCCAACAAAAGCAGTAAAGTTACTCCTGAAGAAATATGCATTGACCACATGTACTTCCGCCTCCATGTGCTGTATATGACACCTTGACTGGTTATGAATCTTAACAGGAAAAGGAGAAAAGGCAGGGTTGCAGAAAAGCAGCTAACGAGGTGAACAAACTGATTCCCATGTATTTGTTATATATCCAATTTCAGACACCCATTTCAAGTTCACAGGAGAAAGTTTTTTTTCACCCAGTAAGTTTCAGGCCAGGGACTGAATGAAGGGTCTATTTCCAAGAGACTGTTTTTGCCATTGAGAACTCTGTCCTCTTCAGACACTTGCCGAATGAAGCATTGGCAGGAGCTACAAGGATTGCATTGTTTCACACCAAATAGCTCTACACTTTGATTCATATATCACACATGTTCTGTTTTTTACTTTCTGTTTTCACACCCACTGCCTAGGTGCAAAGGGATTTGAAGACAAGCACCAAGGTTTTCTAACTTTCAGCTGCTTTGGTTGTATTGATGGTCGAAGTTATGGAACATGTAGAAAATAGAATCAAGATTAAGGAGATCATATTTCTGTTTTACATTCTACGATACAGCGAACTTCACTAGGCAACAATTACTCAGAACATTCAGTTCAGAGCATTCAGCTTTACTGAAAATACCTTAAATTGGCAGATGTAATGAAAGAAAAAGATTGTTCTGAAGAGAAACCCAAAGGTATGATTTTTGTATAAGAAGAGAGAATCAACAAGAATAAATGATGCTGCATAAAATAAATCAGCAAGTATTTCTCCATAACTTCAGAAATTTGAAAGAAGAAAAACCTTTGTAATGATTCTGGGAATGATTTCTTTCTAGCAGATGCTTAGATATAAAAATATTGTTGAACTACAATACAGGATTATATAGTTTTCCTTTTTTAATGTGATATTAATTTATTTTTATTTTATGTGTATGAGCATATTGCCTGCATGTATGTAAGTCGTGTGATACACATGGAGGTCAGAAGAAGGCATCAGATTCCCTAGAACTAGAGTTATGGATGGTTGTCAGCTGCCACGTGGGTGCAGAACCAACCCTGGATCCTCTCCAAGAGCAGCCAGCGCCATTGCTCTTAACCACTGAGCCATCTCGCCAGGCCTTTTAATGTAATTTTTAATTAATTAATTTGTATTTTATGTGTATGAGTGTTGTGCCTACATGTAAGTGCACCTGTGTCATGCAACATCCACAAAGGGCAGTAGAGGTCATTGGCTCCTCTAATACTGGAGTTACAGATAGTTAATTGTTAGCCACCATGTGGGTGATGGGAACTGAGCCTGGGTCCTCTGCAAGAAAGCCCAGCATTCTTAACCACAGAGCCATTTCTCCAGCCCCTCTATGACTTTCTTTATTTGACTCTTAGAATATGCATATCGTATGCTAATAAATGTTGAAATTTTCAGTAGTTACATTTCCTAGTGATTTTAGGATTATTACAGAAGGATTCAAAAGATAATGTTAGAGAGACCTGTCTCATCGTATTAATTTACATTTTATAAATGAATTTAAATAAGTTCCTGACCCAATAAATGAATAAATAGGTAACAGATGTTCAACTCCCTAACTACAGAATTACTCCTGAAATAACCAAATTAATTTTCCAGAATTAGGGACGCTATGATCATATAACTCAACTTTTTTATTTTGTAGGGGATTGAAGTGAAGCTGGAAAATACCATAGGCTGGCTCAGCACTGCATAGAAGTAACATTTAATTCTGTGGCTCAGAAATCTTGGTCCATGTCCACACTTGAATAGTAAAGGCTTTTTGCCTCATTTCTTAATGGCCACCATGGAGCATGTTCAAGGAGTGAGTGAGTGCTGTACCTTGTAGTGCTACAGGAGGAGAACAAAGGAAATGGGATGGGAAGGTGAAGGGCTGGCCTCTCCACAACTCAGATCATGTGTGTGAAGGACGAAGTGCTAGTGACTAGTGCTGACAAGCAGGAAGCATGTCTAACGCACAGGAAGCACATAATAAATGTCCTTAAGTAAATTAAGAAAGATGGAGCTAGTAACAAAAGGTAAATATAGAGATTCTTGATCACTGCCTTTGATCTTTCCATCCTGATTCACAATTCATTAATGATAGTTCCCACCCACTGATCACCCACCAACCAGGCTACTCTTCTCTAGTGAAACACAGCTCAGCACTGCTATCTTTATTCAATTACATGCTCAAAAATTTTTAATTATTTTTATTGTTTTAGGATTTCATCCATTTATATGAATTTTGATCATATTCCCCCTTAATTCCCTCCCCTCTAGTTCTTCCCCTACATTCCTACCATTTATCCCTCCCAACTTCATGTGCTTGGTTTTTAAACCCACTGAATCTACCTGCTACTGCCTTATGGGGATGGCTATAGGACCCTCTACTAGAGAGTACCTGGCCTCTCCAGGATCACAGCCCTGAAGAAAACTGAGTCTTGCTCCTTTCTCTACCAGCAGCTGCCAGCTGCTAAAAACTCCTCGGCTAGGAGGTGGAGCTTCAGAAGTGTTTCCTTCCTCCCATGCTTGGATTTTGGCTGATCTGACCTTGCACAGGTCTTGATCATGTGGCCATAGTCACTTCTCACAAATATCTTTAAATTCTGTCCAAAACCCAAAGAATCAAATGGAAACACTCTGTAAAATACTATGACACATATAGACTGCCCAAAACATTGACTTGAACACATCTCTACAGCACAGCAGGAAATATCTATCTATCTATCTATCTATCTATCTATCTATCTATCTATCTTTACTATTTATGCATGCATATGCACATTGATGCACATATATGTGTCTATACATAAAAAATGTGCATGTTTTCACACATACATGCAAATTTGACCAAGGCAGAGTTAAAAATAAAAAATACTAAACATAATGTAATAACATAATGCCACTTAATCACACACCATCATTCTGTATTGCTCTTAACAAATATTCAAGCAAAGAAAACAAAAACCAAAGCAAACAATAAAAACAAATGCCATTTTTTTCTTAGCAAGAGCATATTAAAATACAAATTTTAATCTTCAAAAATGTTGTGGCTATATGCATGAGTATTTAATGAATGAATATATATTGGCTTTAATGTGATATAAATTATATATAAAATTGATCAGAGTCTCCAAGAAGTAAAACTAAAACTTTGCTGTTGTGATTCATAAAATCCTACAGACATTTTTCTGGACATTATAATAAAAGGTATCCATGGTGCTCTCAAATCATGGGTGACCACTAAACCACTTGTCAGTGTGGGAAGAGCAGCAGTCCAAAGCAATAAAAGCCTGACTGCCAGGATAGGTCAGCTGAGAGATTGAAGAAGTGGGAAAAGACTACTGAAGGCAACAGAGATATGTCTAGGGGAAGAGAGCCAGATGCCAGAGACAATCAGACTTAAAGGAGCTACAGTGTTATATCTTAGGTCTATCTTATTATTCAAAACAAAATTGCAACACCAAATTATAATGGCACTCAGAAAAACAAAGTATAGCAGGTAGTCCCTTGGAAGGTCACAACAAGGAAGCCCAGAACCCAGACCAACCTCTGCAACTGAGCAGCTCAAGAGACAGAATGAGACATCTATAAGCAACTACAACAGCAGTCTTCAATACTAGGACCCCTGGGACAATATGTGTCTTTAGAGGAAATGAATGTGCATCAATATCTGTGTTTTTCTCTAGTGAGTAGTGACTGGGGACTCTCTCCATGCCTAATGACTTTCTAGCCTGTTTGGGCTTATTTAATCAAAGAGAAATCTGTTGTTACTTAAATTCATTCATATGCATCTTTTTATAATTATGTGGGAGAGAGGGAAGCAACTGAGAATAATGCATACTGATGCATGCATCAAAAAGAAAATAAAAATCCACTACTTTGTATATGGCCTACAAAATTTAATAGATCAATATGTTTTATCAAAAGGATATAAGTTCAAAGAAATTAAATTCCAGTGGCTTGACAAAAAACACGATATCTTACTTGGAGATATGCAATTGTTATATATAGGGCTGTATGTAAAATTGGCAAATGATAAAGAATTAATTTTTATTTCATGTATTAGTCAAGCCTAAAAGTTAAAGAAATCTGCATTAGAAGTTGTATAATTTTTACAGTTCCAGTAACTTCCCAAAGAAGGACACACCAGTTGAAACCCTAACAGTTATCATTACAGAAACTTTCTATCAAGGGACTGAAAACTGCTTTTTTATTGTCTCCCAAATTGTATGACTACAGTAATTTCCACAAACAGACCCAGAGAATCTTCCTGAATTATACCTAAAACTATCAAGCATATGCATTAGCATATATGTGCTTATTGGTGAGTGAATAGCACAAGACACATAAACTAAATGGAAAATAACTTCCTAACCTCATATTTCTACAGAAGAACCTTTAAAGTCAGAAGACCTATAACAGTGCTTAAGATAACACTACAATTTAATCAATGGGTATGTTGGTCAGCTTTCCATTGCAGTGAGAAAACATCTGAGAAAATTAACTTAACAGAGGAGAGAATTATTCAGGGGTCACAGTTTTTGAGGTTTCAATGGAGCTGACTGTTTTGTCTGGGCCAGTGGTGAGGCAGACCATCATGGCAGGGGGTAAATAATGAACAACTGTGTTCATGGTGACCCCAAAGCAAAGACAAAGGAGAGGTGTCCCAAGAGATCTTCTTGCCCCGTGCCCATCGGTCTTTCAATGAGGCTTTAGTGTCCTCAAGTTTCCAAGACCTCCCCAAACTGTCACCAGCTGGCAACCAAACCTTCAGTATTTGAGTTCTTGGGGACACTTCAGATCCAAACTCTAACACTGAATTTCCCATGATTTTGCTTTAATTTCGTGTGAATTTTTTTAAATCAGGCAGCAAAATGAATAGCAGGACATATACAATGTCTGCTTTGATGTCTTTTAATTGCATATGAGAGCCAGATGCACAGATAAACAATTGTCAAAGTAGAAAGAACTGATAGAATCAGAAACACATTAACGGACCTGGTGCTCTTAACCAATGAGTCATCTCTCCAGACCCATCAGTTTTTATTTATGTATAAAATACCTTTACATATGTGAACAAAACTGTATGATTTTCTTTGGAAAGTGATCAAAACCCTCCAAAAGAAAGTCATCCTTATGGCTCAAGAGATGGCCTAGCGGTTAAGAGCGCCTACCGCTCTTGCAGAGGACCCGGGTTCGATCCCCAGCACCCACATGGTGGCTGAGAACCGTCTGTAACTCCAACTCCAGGAGAACTCCAGTTCCAAGGGAATCCGATGCCCTCTTCTAACCTCCGCGGCATTGCACGACACGGGTGCACAAACCTACATGCAGACAGTACATTCATACACATAAAAAATAAATAAAAATTAAAAATTTTAAAAAAGAAAATATAGTTAAAAAGAATAAAGTCATCCTCTACATTAGCAGCTATCAAGGGCTTCAAATGTTTTCATAGCCTCCATTTTCATTCAGAAAGGAATATGTCTTACTACACATTGTGTCCATCATTCGTGTACAAAATTGTGATTTCTATATAATTTAGTCAGTTTTTTATTTAATTTGAAGACACCTACGATAAATTTTATTATATTCTTTTATATTTGATTTTGACTCTCATTGTCTTTTCCCTATACACAAAAGTAGCAGCAACCTTAAGCTAAAAAATTGTGACTTAAATTGATTAAAGTGTAAGATAAAATGGTATTATGGAAAGAATGTGAAAGCTGATGCTGACACAGCAGTAAAGGAGCCTACTGCAACTTGGAGCTAGGCTTCCTTTATCTTAGATATTCCACACACCAAGAAATTCCAACGAAGGATGGAAGGGAAAATGTGAACTCTGGAGTATGGTACAGAGCAATTGATACAATGCCGAAGTTGCTATAGCGAACATATTTTGATGAAATAACTTTTGGTGAAAGAACTTGAACTTGAAATATGAGATGAAAATAAACCAAGAAGATTGACACACATTAGAAACAATATGAAATGCATCTTGAACTAATAAAGGACTTGGATCTACTTAGCCATGCCAAATTGAAGTACACCTACAAAGTGAACTCTGGTTTCTTAAGACAGCAGTGTAGATGCGTTAAAGATTTAAGTCGATCTCACACTTTAACTTAAATCATAATGTTCTAGCTGAGTTTACTACTTTTAAGTTTAAACATACATTTAAATTTGTGAAAAAATATTTTTCTATAACACAACCCTTTTTGTTCTTCATCTCTTTAAATCATGACAGCACTTATACATATTGTTTGCATGGTTTACTTCCAACTTAAGACCTAGAAACAAAACTGATCAATAATTCAATAGCCTATCATGTATCTACTACACATACGCACACACACACACACACACACACACACATATCACGGGTAAGCCATGTACATGCATATGTACATAAATTCTGATTCCTGCACAACCTAAAGCATGCTCACATTTTTTGGAAGCATGTACATATTAGCAGAGAAAGCTCCTATATTAAAAGATACTTCTTTTTAATATTTTTTAATTTTATTTATTTTTTTGTGTATGAATGTACTGTCTGCATGTAGGTTTGTGCACCTGTGTAGTGCAATGCCAATGCCGTGGAGGTCAGAAGAAGGTGTCGGATTCTCCTGGAACTGGGTTAAAGAGAGTTCTCAGCGGCCATGTGGGTGCCGGGGATCAAACCCTGGTCCTCTGCAAGAGCAGTCGGTGCTCTTAACCGCTAGGCTATTTCTCCAGCCCCTAAAAGATACTTCTTATAATAATCACTAATACGTTGCTTGAATCAGAATACTAAAATTTACTGCACATACTTCCGTTTTATCAGGTCAACTTTGAGCTTATTATGATTCTTTTAGACCAAGTTACTTGTGAGCAACCTGGTGGTTACAAACAGGATTATTCCTGCAGCCACAATGATGTGTTTTGTGATTCTTGCTTACCATGTAATGTTGCTGTAAAAGCAACCAGAAGTCACTAGTGTCCCTAGAAAAACCACAGAGGCTGGAAGCATTCCTTCTGTGGCTGGGCCAGAGTGAGTCCTGATAGCTGCTCCCCCCAATGCCCCACACCCTACCCCCACAGGCAAACGCATATTCATTCATGAGCATCCATTCAGCCTTGAGTCCTGCTTCACTGCAGTGTAATGACCACAAAGAAGAAAACAAATGACCCCAAATGTATTGTCCTTCTGAACTCACACACTGACATTTCTCTGGTTATCTACACATGACATTCATACTAGGATAAGTTTATATGCCTCTGATACTACACAAACACTCACTGAAAGGTTGATAAATTGAAAAGAGGCCAGGTATCCCTTTCCTCAATGTAGTCTCTGTCAGACTTCCCCAAATTGCCATGTTATATTATATAATACTTCCTTAGCCAGATTCCAAAAATTCTATAGGCTGCAATTTAATCCTAGAAAAACTAGAGGATATTAAATGATCTAAACTGTCTTAGCCAGAAATCTCTGATTTGGCTGCTCTTTGAAGTTTGTATCTGAAACTTTTTGATGTCTTAATATTGTTTTAGAAATTGTAGGGGAAAGTTGACTTTGTAAATCATTTTAGGATTGCAAAAATGACATTATGATGATGAATGGCACAAAGCCTTAAAAAAGTTTCTCCAAATATTAAATTAATCACAAACCAAAGCTGTCTAACATTAGCTCCTGATAACACAGAGATCTTGTGGCATGCCAGATGCTCTAGGAAACAAAAATACTCCATCTGCATTATGAGCACCTCTCCACATCTGCAATTCTGTTATACAATAAAGTCTTGTTCTTTTGTTGCAAGATTGCCTTGGTTCATTTTTTTTTATTATTAATTTAAACCATGTGGGTTAAGGGTAATCCAGTAAGCCATCGGATTTCAGATCAGAGCTTTCATACGATCAAATGTAACATTAAACATCTGGATATTTAGATGACTAGAAATGGCAAAAATTGACAGGAACTAGAACATAGTCTGAATGAATTGATTTTAATTGTATATGAGACTATTCATGTTGAGTGTATTTTCTTTAACCAATAAGAATTTTAAAATAAAAAATTCATATATCAGTCAGATGTAAAAATGTAACAAAGTAATTTTAAAAAATAACTTTAAAGTATTGATGTTAAAAATTGCTTTAGTAATGTTAAATCAGTTTTATCAAATAAGTTTAACAGATTACATAAAGACAACATAAACTACCCAATTTCTTCCAGCATAAACTCTTGTGGTTGTCTAACAGACTCTCTGATAAACTATGTCCCTCAGCACACAGACACCAATACATATGTGTGTGTGTGTGTCTGTGTGCTTGTATATAGTTTTAAATTCTAAAAAACAAATTTTGTTTTTCTCTTCAGTGTTTTGTCTTTGTTTTTGTTTTTCCTAAGTCCTGAATTTTTCCTAATCCTGTTTCCATAAGTGTTTTTGGAGAAAAAAGTCCTGATGATGAACAATTGTAAAAAATAATTTTCCTTATTTCAGAGTTTTACACTTCTCTTGGATATCTATAATTTGCAAGCAATAGCTAACAAAATATATGTGTTATTAATGAATTACTTTCCTGAGTTTTATAAATTATTTGAAACAGAAAACTACACAGAAATTCCCAAAACCAAGACTGTTCATTTTTCCTAAATATAACATAAATATGTTATGTAAATACTGCCCAGAATTAAAGTTATATTAAGAATAGTGAATGTACCAAAACTTAGCAAAAGCACAAGCACAACAGTTTCAATGAAAACAAGAAAAAAACAATAACTGACTCCCTAAACCATAGAAAGTTCTACTATAATCCAAAGCAATTTATTTCCAAGCAGTTATTCTTAGAGTCTTGTCTGAGTATATGTTATTTGTATTCTGTAATCCAGATGCTGTGTATTTTACTACAGATGCCAGGTGTGGACATTCAAATGTAAAAACCTAAAGATCAAAGAAGCAAAGGTTGATCCTGTTGAAATAGTTAGCCACGAGTCATTCACGTGACTAGAGACTTTTTGTTTCATGAGGTGTTTACATCCTTTGTTGTTAAAACTATTTATTACCTTTGAAAACAGGTCACCTTCCTCTTTGGAATACTGTAGAGTGTGATGTGGTCTTTTGTGTGAAAGGAACATCCCTGTGTGCAAAGAAAATTCCATCTTTGACATTACAAAATCTCTTCAGATGTCAAAGTTTTGCTTACCAAATACATAACTCAAACTCTTATTATGTGATATAAAGTTGTTGAGCATGAAAATATCAAGGTTAGTTAAAGATAAGGAAGGAGCAAATATATATATGTAAAACTCAAAATGTTATTAGGCAAGGGAGAATGGAAACCTCAGCTAAGGCTCTGGCAGTGTCAGTAAAGATCATCAATGGAGCTGACCATTTGACTTCAGCCATCCCTTTACTCAGTAGTAATTCAACAAATACTTACCAAGGATCTTCTGAACACCAAGCAACATACATACAAATGAAAACAAAAACAGTGCCTTCCCTCAATGTGCTTGCAACGTACTGGAGGTGATAAAAACACAAAAGCTCTCAGTATAATAGCAGTTGTGTTAGAACAAAGGGAAAGTATCCACAGAAGCCCTAAAGAAGGAGACATCTATACTTCTGAGACCAGATCTCCACAGCGAAGTGAAATAAGCCCCAAGAGTCAGAGGAGAAGGTGAGTGAAACTGCTAGGTTTCCCAGGATGAGGAAAGACGATAAACATGTGTTGACTTAAACACACGAAATGACTACTGTAAGGCTAGAGTGGCAGGAGTCACCGCATGGGGCTTTATAGAAACAGAAAATGTTCCAGATTGGGAAGAATATTTGTCATCTCTGCTACTACCAAAGGAAGGGAATGTTATGTATTCAAACGGAAGTGTCCAAAAGGAATGTTATTTCAGTTCTGTCTACACTGCTCATTAATAAGCTATGTCTTTAAGGACATGCCCAAGAAGTCACTTTAGGGGGCTGGAGAGATAGCCTAGCAGCTAAGAGCACCTACTGCTCTTGCAGAGGACCAGGGTTTGATCCCCAGCACCCACGTGGCTGCTGAAAACCGTCTTTAAGTCCAGTTCCAGGGGAATCCAATGCCCTCTTCTGACCTCCATGGCATTGCACGACACGGGTGCACAGACCTACATGCAGACAGTACATTCATACACATAATAAAATAAAATAAAAAATTTTAAAAAAGAACTAACTTTAATACTGAAATGTGATGGTAAAATGTATACATATGATTTTAGACATATTTCTAATATTTTTTTAAATTTTTTATTTATTTCTCTATGTGTATGAATGTACTGTCTGCATGCAAGTCTGTGCACCCGTGTCGTGCAATGCCGCGGAGGTCAGAAGAGGGTCTCGGATTCCCCCGGAACTGGAGTTCTCCTGGAATTGGAGTTTCAGATGGCTCTCGGCTGCCATGTGAGTGCTGGGGATCGAACCCGGGTCCTCTGCAAGAGCGGTCGGCGCTCTTAACCACTAGGCCATCTCTCCAGCCCAGACATATTTCTAATCTTATTCTATCCTGCTATAATCCCTGGTCCATACTGAAGGACACATATTCTATCGGAATGTAACCATACACTGGTACAAAGAAGAAATGCATAGAAACCATTTCAGATCCGTGTTCCAACTGGCAAATGGCAGTGACTGGAAGAGGAAGAGTCAGTTTCCTTTCAGGGTGTTACTCTGAGCAGGTTGACTAGGCTCTGGGGGCTGGACCCATACCAAAAATCATTTGAGGACACAAATTAAACTTGACAGACATTCAAAAAATAGACAACATGTAGTAAAGTGGGGTGGAGATGGGGGTTAGGGTCTAAATATAATCAAAATATGAAATTCTCAAATAATCAATAATTTTAAAATCAGTGTTGTAATGTTTATAGTACTTAAAATTTGTTTACAATATTTAAGAGAATAGTGTACAAGATCTCTAGAATTTACAAATAGCAACAAGGATGGATATTCCACCAAGCTCTTTGTCCATTGTTCAAAAATGGCCTAACTGTGGACTTATCCCTTTCTCAACAGTTAGGCCATTTTCGAATCACCTCCAGTACAGTGGATGGAACTCAACAGTCTCCATCCACTCTTTCTTTTATTCTCTGAGTATTGTTTATACAGCACACTGTGCAGTATCTACAGAGTAAATCCCGGCATCTAGTATCAGTTAGGCATTCCCTTGAGATTTTTCACATCCTCTATCACTTGCTCTTCATAATGAAGATGAATTGGTGGTAGTAATCATCTTCCTTTGGATCCAGTGATCTGAGTTGTGGGCCTTAAGTCTAATTCCCAAATTCGAATGTCAGGCTTTTGGATGTGTGCAAACAACAGTGGTAAGAGTCTTACATATTCTGATAACATACACACAATTCCAAAGAGAGATGAGAAAAGATTCTGCTCACAAAACAAGAACATCCACGTCTAGTCTATATAGTCCTTCAAAGAAATGCTGAATGTTCTCTGTAGGATGGTGAAGGAACTCCTGAGAAATACACCATTTAGTTCTTAGAATCCAATCATCTTCAGAATAATAAAATCTACCCCTAGCTGCAGACACATTTGTTTCTTCTTTCTTCTGCACTATTTCATCTAAAATGTGACTACCGTCACCCAACCCATTCAAAACTTACTATGTCTGCCTCCTCCAGATTTGTATCCAAATTATTGCAGGTGGAAATAAGGTATACTTAGGAAGAAGAGAGAACATGACACTGACGCATTTTATTTTAGCATAATTACCATGCAACCTACAACCCTGAGCTACAATTTGAAGATCAACTGTTTGTTCATGCCATTAAATGCTGCATATCAGACTCCCTAAAATGTAATGCCATAAACAACAACGTATTGTCTCATATCATTCTACAAGTTGAATGAGCTCAGCTGACTGACTTTTATTTGGAATCTCACTTGATCACAGCATAATAGTCACTGGGGCTAATGTCATAAATGGCTTCTTTACTCAGATGGCCACTGCCTATTCTGAAATGGTTGGAGCAGTAATAGAAAGAGTAGGCATCTCTCTACCGAACTAGTCCTCTGTATGATTGGCCTGGTCTTCTAGGATCATCCTTCTACCTCTCACAGTCAGGCTTTTTATACTGAAGGTGGCAAATTATTATATTCTGCCAGTGAAAGAATTCTCAAAAAGGTCATTCAGTTTCAGGCAGTAGAGCATAGATCATATCTCTCTAGTAGAAGAATATCAAATGATCTGTGGCAATATTTAATGCTCCATGCTAAGCTCTTGGCTAGAAGGAAAAACAACCTTAAAGTTTATTTTAAGAAAAAAAGTTTAATTTCTCAAAATTGAAAAATACTGTAATTCAATAGTCTTAATCATTACTTAAAGTTTTCTATTTAAGTATTAATTTATTTTAATTAACCTACAAATAGTACAACATGTTAAGCAGGACCCAAGTATACTGCTCTTAATCTTAGTTGCTGACTGAAAATGTGATGGATGGTGTTATTTATGGATAGCTTCAACTTAGCCTAAATGAATTGTTAAAGATGCCAGGATTTGTGATCATAGGAAGAGAAATGGCAGTTCTCTAACAGTACTTAAACATGGCTTAAGCAAAAACTTATGACAGACTTCATAACAAATCATATGGCACTTCCAAATGACTTTTTAATGATGGCAACAATTTTCATATACTTCTATGGGAAAATTTTTCTTTCCATAAATGTTTTTTAATGACTATTTAAGCACTACTTGATATTAACACAGAATTTAAACTACACTGTAATGGCTTGATTCACTTCATTAGTAAGTCTGTGGGAAAATCGGTAGCCACTTCTTTTGGGATTAAAAAGCTTCTTCCTATAGCATTGAATTTAAATTCCCATGAAGAAACACAAGATATTAGCCTTTGAAATTACGTATATAAATGTAATTTCAAATTATAGTCCTAAACACAGCCTTAATAGACCTTCAAGGTAAAAACACTTATGACCTCAAGTACAAGGGAAGTTGTGCTCAAGGATTGTTTGTGATCGTGAGATGTTAGGGACCTATGAGTCTGCTTCTGGGGAAAGAGACAAGTAAAATATGCATTTTCCACTAGACTCTATCATGCAGCAGTAGAGAAATTCAAATAAAAAATAGCATAGTGCCTAAAAAATTAAAAAATTGAATAGAAAAAAATCTAAGAAATTGGATCTGAGTCTACATAGACATTTTATAAAATTAATCAAAAATAAAAGTAGCTCAAACTTTGAGTACCTTCCATGTATTAAGTTCATTGTGGGTTTTTTTCAGATTTGTAAATTAAATTGTAGAGGGCTAGTGATGTAGTTCAGAAGTAGAACACTTGACCAGTATGCTCAATGCCCTGGGTGAAACACAACACTGAAGAAAATTATATTACGTTCATGAATTTGGTCTACATTTAATCAATGTTTTTAAACAAAAGTAGTTGGGATTTAAATATTGTTAAAGATTTGGCTTAATGAAAGCAGATAGTGCAGGTCGAGTTTAGAATTCAGGCTGATTTTTAAAGGAATGATATCTGTCTCTCAAGGGAAGGAAGGGCAAGTACAGCTGAGGAAAGGAAAAATGCCTATTGGATCCCGACCCAATGAAGTGCGGTAGACAGGAAAGGATGCTCCAGAGGGAACTGGCCAACAGGCTGTCCCTCACTGCACTGAAACTCCCTGGGGACACTGTTCAGTCACAAGAGGCGGGCTGCTAAAGGAGGAGCAGGACCTCAGAGCTAAGGCTCCTCCGCAGTTGCAGGCCCTAAAGGGGCTCGGGGTTTGAGGCCCCTGCAGCTGGGCATGAAAATCTCCTGAAAAGGGATTCTCAGTGGTCCACCTCTGTGCCTATCATGGGCAGAGAGACATATAAATATATAGATACAAAGATGGTCATATGCTTATCAATTCGAGATCATTAATATAGAAAGTAACATGGTATTACTTTCAGGTTTTCTGTTACTGCTTAACAAAATTTAGTAGTTTTTTTTTTTTTAATAATCAATACTTTGTTGACTAGTATGCAGTTTGGTTCACTGTCAGAAAAGACAACTTGTCTTTTTTCCATGAAACCTAATGAATATATTTGTTTGTGTGTGTGTGTTTGTATGTGAATATATGCCATATGTGTGCTGTTGCCTCCGGCAGCCAGAAAAGGGAATCAGAAAACTGGGATATGGATTTATAGGGACTTGTTAGCCACCTGCTGGGGGTGCTGGAATCCGAACTTGGGTCCTCTGAAAGAGCAGCAAGTGCTCCTGACCACTGCGCCATCTCTCCAGTTGCCCTAAGAAAGTATTTGATCATAAATTTATATCTGATATTTCATTCCATACAAATGAGCAAAATTTGAAGTTCAATAAAATGGAACAGTTTATAACCCAATTGAACAAATACACCCAAGAATTCATTTTAAAACTGAAATTCATTGTAAAATTAATAAATATGTTTTAGACATTCTTCTATTGTTCTATACACCGAATACTTTTATATTATTTGAAAACGTTATATAAATTGCTGCAAATATGTAAAAACATTTGAAGAACATTCTGTTAATATTGATATCTTGAGTTAATTTTAAATTTGTTTTTTTAATTTTAAATTTATTTATTTTTATTATTATTTATTTGTACATACTTTTTTTATCAAATCTAGACCCGTGTCCTCCCATCCCCCCACCCCTCCAGAGCTCATGCATTCTGCCAAACAATTTTAAATTTGTAATATGCTTTCCAGTTCGAGGATAATAATTGGAGTTACCCGAGTCTGTTAATTCACTTTAACTCGGAGAGGCATGATTTTGTACCCCACATTTTTCTTTAAAGGCATATAAATTTTTCTACTAAATGTGAGGCCATTCTGTCACTGCAGAGATCAATGCTAATAGGGAATTATTTTGTATTTTCAGTTTTTAGAATATTTAAGAATATCTAGAAGAATTTGAGTATATGAAGCTACTGTTCTATGACAGGTTTTATAAAATTTATATGTAGTTCAAATATATGCAATAAAAATTAATATCTAAATTTGACATTATATACTATGCATAGCTATAAACATAAAGCATACATTAGTACTACAAAAGGTAAAATCTCTCACTAATGGTTTTTATATCATTTAAGTATTAAATAAAGTTTCAGTACACTATTTTCGACATATTATTATTACTTTCTCCTGAGTTCTATTGCTCTAAATGTGAGTATTTGCAGGTCACTTCCTCTGATTTCCAAGGTCCCTTGCAGAAGTCCCCAATCCTTCCTGAAAACCAGCCAGCCAAAACTATCTACAACTCCCCCTATCCCAAATAGCGTCTTTTGATTTTGCAGTTGGACCACTGGAGGCCCCTGAAAGTGTGGCAAACTTCTCTGCAATCAAAGAAGTATGAATTTCACTCTTCAAATGGATCCTTTTCCTAACTCAACTTTCTTTGCTAGTTTTCTCCAGCCATAGTATACTTTCCAGATTTCTCTTTGTACTGTCATAGTTTCTGCCTTACCCTAATAATTCTATAAAACTTCTACCATTTAAATTGTGGTATGATTTCTGTCTCCTGGTTGGATTCAGAAGACTATAGTACAGAAAAAATTATTAATTACATTTTTGTCTTACAAAACACTTCTATCAGATGCTGCTTCTGTACAGCAGATATATGAAGCATAGGGCCTGGGAGAGAGAAAGAAAACACTGGAAACAGTGACCAGAAATGAGTCTCATTAAGTAAACTTACAAATAAAAATGACTTTAGGTTCAAAGACACAGAATTGACACTTCCAAATAGTCCTGAAATACAGTTGTTTTTACTATAGTAGTAAGATCTTCTAGGAGAAATTCTGGAAAAGTCTTTGTCCCACTTAGATACTTTAAGTCCCAAATCACATACATGGAAAAATAAATAATAGACAGGAAAATGGTGATCAGATTTAAAAAAAAAAAAACACAAGTAAAATCAACTGGGCATAAGAAAGAATAGGGACCTGGGCATGGTGGCACACACCTTTAATCCCAGTACTTGGGATGCAGAAGCAGGCAGATATCTGTGAGTTCATGGCCAGCCTGATATATATAGCCAGTTCCAGGCCAGCCAGGGCTACAGGGAGACCCTGTCTCAAAGGCAAAAAATAAATAAAAAAGAAACAAAGAAAAGAAAGAATAGATACATTTTATAAAATTCAATATGAAAGAAAATTTTCAGGATAAAGTCATTAACATGTTTAACATTTATAAAAGTATATTATATATTTACTACTAACTACTTACTAATCCAGATCTCAAGTACTATAAATCATAAGCACAAGCTAAAGCACAAAATAAAACCATGTTTCAGTGTGATAATTTGATAACTAAATGCTATTCAAATGTAAAATTAACTACTTCTAAAGACACATGACTTAGGAAAAACACCAGTGATTACAAACTTAGTAACCGGCCCACTAATCTCTGACTATTGATTAATGCTGCTCTCAGACAACATCAAAGAAGTCTCTTTGGGCAGGGGACAGCAGTTTACACACAAATTCACAACTGGTCAAAGTGCACAGAATAAATGACTAAGGAGTGCTCAGCTGTAAATGGGACATCTATATCACATTCCATACCCTAAGCTCAGGAACCATGCTGGAAGAGTGGGCAGAAAGATTATAAGAACTACAGGTCAAGGGGGACCAGAGCAAAGTCATGTCTTCTGACATGACAGGACCCACACACACATGAACTCACAGTAGCTGTGGTTGCCTGGACAACACCTGCACAAAATCTGCACCAGATCAACCCAATCAACACTGCTATGAACAGCTGATGGCTTCTGAATGAGGTAGAGTCAGTTTTCTTGAAGTATGTGTCTCCTGTTAGGGATTTTGGGTCCAAAAATTGCACAGAAAAACTCTCAAGCACAGAATTCAATCTTTGAAACAAAATTTATTTAATTTGTTGGTGCAACAGAACCCAAATGAGAAAACTGATGCATCGGGGAGGGAGGGGGACCAATTGTTGATGCATCAGGGAAGCAACCCACTCCACGCAAGGATGAGTGCAACTTCGACTGTACAGAGAGTTTTAAGGACAAAAACTACAAGCTAGAGGAATTTGGTGAAGTTATAGAAACACAATTGTGAAGCTATGGAAACACAAAGCAAGCAGTGGTGACCTTTAAGCTGATTGGTTGTGTTTAACAATGTGAAGCCCCTTGGAAAGGAATGGGTCCTTAGGAGGTGGGAAACACTCTTTCAGGGCTGGGAAAGTTCATCCTGACCTCAGGTAACTGTGGGAACTAGGAACTCAGGGTCAAGGTGTAGTCTTGAGGTTATGGTAGTCATGGGAACCAGGCTTGCTTTAGCTAACTCAATTTTACAGTTAACTCCTTTCTTCTAATTAATTATTTTTGTTTTTGTCCTAACAGGGAGACCAAATTCCAAAGAATTGTCCACATCCAGAAGTATATTGGCAACATAAACTGAAGCCATGGATTGTTTTTGAAAAAGGACCTAAACTTGAAGCATTATGAAGAGAAGTTAGGGTGAATATGAAAAAAAATACATTGCATGAATTCTCAAATATATATTTTTTTAAAAGAGAGAATAGTTCCTCTGGTCTGGAAAGTTGGCTCGGCAGTTAAGAGTGCATACTGCCCTTTCAGAAGAACTTGGTGTATTTCTCAGCACTCACATGGAAGAGCTCACAACTCCCAGTTTCAGGGTTCCAAGTCCTCTGGCACCCACAGGCACCTGTCCATGTGCACATAACCATCACCACCACATGCATATAATTTTTAATACAAATAAATCTTTTTTGTGTCTTTTCAAGACAAATCTTTTAACAAAAAATGTAGTTCCTAATGTCATCTATTTGAGTGATGTAATATTGCTTTCATGCTTGCTATAAAATGTATCTATTATTCCCTAGTCAAGAAAAATTCAAATTAATTTTGGTCCATATGGCATACAGTAACAACTACTTAGATATTTTTCTACAACATAATGTAAAAATCTGTCTAATATTAGGAAGCCTTAAGGAAATTCTACTATTATCAAAACAAAAACTTACCTGCTTTGTGAGAACCTGCAGTGCCACTGCTCCGGCATTCAGAACGTTTCTGCTAGCCAGTAAGAACCAGCCCATTTGCTTCACATCCTCTTTCCTTGGGCTTTGACATGTCCCTCTAAGGCTGCTGCAGACCTCCTGATTAGCTAGAATAGATAGCCAGATCATGCCTTTCCTGGTCATCATTTCCTGCTTTGAGACAAGCCCAGTCTCTTGGTTCCAGGGTACACACCTGCTTCGCTAAGCTAGGTAGAACCTGCCCAGCAGATAATCATAACCACAACTTGGACCTAGGCTCCTTCACTCTCTTGGATAGCTCCTTACTAGCCTGCCTAGATCTATTTGGTCCCTCCAGTAAAAACTCAAAAACCAGACCGTAAAGCCCAAACAAACTAACTATTCATACAGGATCAGAAAGCATCAAAGCTACACCAACAATATAAATGGAATCAAATTCAATTCAACAAAGGCAAGGCTTGAGTTTCATATCAGACACATAAGCAACAACAACAACAAAAACTCAATTGCCCAGACCACAACAAAAAAATATAATATGAAAAACCAAAATAATATGTCCCCTCCAACCCCAGCAGTCATATAGAAGTGTACAATGAGAGCTATGTAGAAGAAACTGAGGACAGAGAATCTAAAAGAACAATTATAAACATGATCAAAGAATTCAACAAATTTAAAGAATACACAAACAAACAATTCAGAGAATTCAAAGAAGATAAGAATAAACTCCTAACAGAAGCTCAAGAAATACAAATGAAAGGACAAAGACAATTCAAGATTTGAAAAGTCAATTCATCATACTTACCTGGCAGGGGAGATACCATGATCAAGAAGGTGGTTTTCCCAGGGCGAGGCTCATCCATTGCACTTAGGATGTGCTGACCCCTGCGATTGCCCCAAATGTGGGAAACTCCACTACATCATTTGTGGTAGTGGGGGACTTCGTTCGCACTCTCCCCTGTAAAAAAATAAAAAATAAGCCAAGTGTGGTGGCCCACGCCTTTAATCCTAGCACTCAGGAGGCAGAGAGGCAGGTGGATCTCTCTGAGTTCAAGGCCAGCCTGGTCTACAGAGTGAATTCCAGGAAAGCTGGGGCTACAGGGAGACCCTCAAAAAGACTAAATAAATAAATAAATAAATAAAAATTAAAAATTAAAAATTAAAAAGAAAAGTCAATTCATTAAAGAAGTAGAAATATTGAAGAAAACACAGGCTGAAATGAAGATGTAATTGAAAAGCTCAATAAGCCAATTTGAAAAGACAGAATGGGGGCTGGAAAGATGGTTAAGAGCGCCACCGCTCTTACGGAGGACCCGGGTTCGATCCCCAGCATCCACATGGCGGCTGAGAACCGTCTGAAACTCCAATTCCAGGAGAACTCCAGTTCCAGGGGAATCTGACGACCTCTTCTGACCTCCGTGGCATTGCACGACACAGGTGCACAAACTTGCATGCAGACAGTACATTCATACACATACAGAAATAAATAAAATTTAAAAAAAAAGAAAAGACAGAATGGATGAATGAATGAATGAATGAATGAATGAATGAAATGGAAACAGAATATCAGGACTGCATGATAAAGTTGAAGAATGGGACAGCTCAAAAAAGAATGTGAATTTTTTTTTTAATAAACAGAGGAATGGAATATGCAGGAACTGTGCAACACAATGAAAAGACCAAAATTATGCATCACAGACATAGAGGAAGGAGAAGACTCCCAGGTCAATGTCATTGCCCAGATCCTCAACAAGATTGTAAAAGAAAACTTCCCTAAATTAAGGAAGGACATATCCATACAGATTCAAGAAACACATTGAATAAGAATTAGACAGGACCAGAACAGAAACTCCCTACAGCACATCATAGTAAAAACATAACAGAGAGAGGATATTGAAAGCTACAAGAAAAACACAAGTTACATATATGGGAAAACCCATCAGAATTACAGCTGTCTTTTCAGTGCAGACTATGAAAGACAGAAGACCCTGGAGCAAAGTAACCCCCAGTTCTAAATGATAATACATGCCAACCCAAAATACTTTGGCCAGCAAAACTATCTATCCAAGTCAAAGAGGAATGAAAAATCTTACACAAGAATAGGCTAAAAGAATTCATTAACACAAAACCAGCCCTCAAAGCAATACAAAGGGGTGAAGAAAGAAATAACCATACCTGAGAGACTGTAGAAAGAAAATAAAGTATAATTACAAAATCATAAAATAGAATGAAGAGCAGAAACAGGAATTAAAATGACAGTAATTAATACAAATCTTTCAGCAACAACTTAAAATATCAATGGTCTCAACTCACAGTCAAAAGACACAAACTAGTTGAATCAATTAAGAAAAAAAAATCCACAGGGTGTAGTGGCACATGCCTTTAATCCTAGCACTTGGGAGGCAGAGGCAGGTGGATCTTTGTGAGTTCAAGGCCAGCCTGGTCTACATAGTGAGTTCCAGGACACCTGGAGCTACGGGGAGACCCTATCTCAAAAAGTCAAAAAAAAAAAAAAAAAAAAAAGAGCGAGAGAGCAAACATCATCTTCTTGTGTTCTGCAAAGAAAACTCAATCTCATATCACGTTTAAGACACTAGTTTAGGGTGAAAAGGATAGAAAAAAGATAATTCAAGAAAAATGTCACTAAGAAACAAAAGAGGGTTGCAATTCCAATGTCTGACAAGGCAGACTTCAAATTAAAATTTAAACAGAAGAGATAAAGAAGGTCACTTCACATTTATCAAACAGAACAATGACAAGAAAGTCATTACAACCATGAGCATATATGTACCAAACTCTGGTACACCTGATTTCATAGAAAGAATAATACTTCAAGACACAGATTAACCCAATCTAAGTAATAAAATGTGACTTCAATATCCCACAATTTCAACATACAGGTTAACTGGACAAATAATAAACAAAGACCTTAGAATCGAATAATGTCATACATCAAATGGGTCAAACAGACATCTACCAAATATTCCACCAAAGCACTAAAGAATATACATTTTGGCCGGGCGTTGGGCGCACGCCTTTAATTCAGCACTCTATGGGACAGGCACGAGGCAGGCGGATCTTTGTGAGTTCAAGGCCAGCCTGGTCTACAGAGAGAATTCCAGGACAGCTGGGGCTACAGGGAGACCCTGTCTCGAAAAAAGACAAAAAAAAAAAAAACAAAGAATATACATTTTACTCAGCAGCTCATGGAAGTTTCTCTAAGTTGACCACATACTGAGGCACAAAACATACCTCAAAACTATAGAAAAAAATGAAATTATTCAATTCTATTTATTCTATCTGTCTACAGTGCAATAAAACTTAAAATCAACACCAAAAGAAGCTCTAGTAACAACATGAACTCATGGAGATTAAACAAAACACTCCTAAATGATGAATGGGTCAAAGAAGAAATTAAGAAAGAAATAAAAATATTCCTGGAACTAAATGAAATGATAATACAACACAACAAAACCTCTGGAACTCATTAACATTAGTCCTAAGATGGAAGTTTATAGCTCTAAGTGTCTACATTTTAAAAAGTCAGAAAGAGCACAAACAAATGATTTAGTGCTACAACTCAAGAATCTGAAAAAGTAAGAACAAAATAACCCAATCCCAAGAGATGAGCAGAAATAAGTGAAAAAGAACAAAATAACCCAATCCCAACAGATGAGCAGAAATAAGTGAAACAGAAACAAAGAAATCAATACAAAGAATCAATTAGTCTATGAACTGGCTCTATGAAAAGATAAACAAGATACACAAAACCTTACCCAGTTAACCAAAGAAAGAACAAGAAAATCTAAGTAAAAAAAAAAAAAATCAGTGACAAAAAGGGACATATCACAACAGAAGAGCCCAAACATCATAAGGGAATGCTTTAAAATACTATTCTCTACTAAATTTGAAAAATCTAAAAGAAATGGATGAATTTCTAAATTCATGGAAAGCACCAAAGTAAAACCTAGGACAACAGCTTAAACAGACCCATAAAAAGTAAGGAATTTAAAATAGTTATGCAAAGCCTCCTGATCAATAAAAGCACAGACCCAGGTGGATTCACAAAAAAATTTTACCAGACCATCAAAGAAGATCTATTACTACTTAAATTATTTAAAAAGATTGAAAAAGAGGGAGAACTTCTAAGTCCCTACTATTATGCCAGTACTACCCAAACGAGGAAAGTGCACTACAACAACAAAAGAAAACTATACATCCTTTTTCTAATGAACATAGCTACAAAAATATTTGAAAATCACATACAAGCACTCATCAAAAAGTTTATTCACCATGACCAAGTTGGCTTTATTCCAGAGATGCAAGGATGGTTCAACATATCTAAGTCAATAAACATAATAAATCATATAAGCAGACTTAAAAAATCACATGATCATCTCAAAAGATGCAGAAAAGGCATCTATTTAACAAAATTCAACATGCATCCATGTATGCATGCATGCAAAAATCCTAAAAGGAATTGGAGTGGATGGAATATATATCAACAGAATTAAGGATGTACAACAAAAGCACAGCCAACATCATTATAAATGGAGAAAATCTTGAAGCACTCCCTTTACAATATGGAAACAAACAAGGCTTTATACTGTCCCCAATTCTTTACAATATAGTGCCTGAAATTCTAATAAAAGCAATAATAGAAGAGAGGGAAATTAATGGTGTATTAACTGAAAAAGAAACAGTCAAATCAACCCTCTTTACAGATGATATGATAGTATACGTGAGATCCAAAAAATTCCACCAGAAAACGTTTAGAAATGATTAATACTTTCAGCAAAGTGGCAGGATAAAATCAAATTATCACAGAAATGGTGACACATGCACAAATCCTATGCAAGCTCAAATCAGGCAAAATCCCAAGATAGACATGAGGAAGTGGGTAAGAAATCCTAACCCAACCTGAGGAACTTTTGACAATTGATGGCTGCTGGGAGGGGAAAGACAGTGTCATGCAGGGATAGGAATTTTGGTGGGCCCAGTGGATAGACCCACACTGAAGGACATTTGGGAAAACAAATCAAGCTCTATAAACTCATATAGATGAGTACATTAAATTGGCAGTGGAGGAGGTGTGGATGGAGGAGCAGTCTAAACATAGTCAACTTCTGTTGTATACAAATTGAAAAAAATCAATTTAAAAATAAAATTTAAAAAATATCAGTGAACAGCAAAGAAAGAAGTTTCTGATATGAAAACAATAGCTTTCCAACTGTAATTTCAGTCATGCAAAGGACAGAATATTAAGCCATCAAAAAGAAAAAATCCAGAGATGCCTAAGAGGCCACCACAGAATGGGTGGCCAGGAAAAGGCAGGCAACCAGGGACAGCACCAGAGGCCTGGGGCTCAGGGACCAAGCAGGACAGCACACCCCTCCATCCATGTGAGCATTGTGGGTGGAGCGACACAACCACACTCAGGGGGCTGGTGTTGGGGCCAAGCGAGCAAACCTTCCCCTGCCCCCAGTGGTGGTGCAGAGGATCCAGTAAGCTGGTGGAGTTGTGGTGCAGATGATCCAGTGGGCACAGTGTTAGTGATTCTAGGCTGCACAGCCAATGTAGAGGAACTGAACACCAGGAAGCACAATGACCAACCGATCCTCCATATCAACATTTGAAATTAGCACCAAACTCCAAACAAACAAAAAACCAAATCCACATGCCAAGGAAGCAATGACAAAACAACATAGGAAAAGCTCATAATAAATCCAAACAGAACTTGACCAGTCCTATAGAAGATTCCCACTAAGAGATCTCCCTGGAGGGAAACCAAGACACCAATCTTAGAAGAAAAATTGTAGACATATTCAAAGAATGTAAAAAACAGATCAGAGAAATAAGGGTTAAAAAATGAAAAACTCAGGAAGGACATAGAAGGAAATAATGATAAACACTGAAAAGAACTAGGAGAGAATGACAAACTCCAAAAAGAAATAGAGGAAGAGAAACACAAAATCTGAAAAGAACTAGAAGAAGACAAACACAGACTCTGAAAAGAACTAGAGGAAGAGAAACACAATATCTGGAGAAAAAAACTAAAGGGAGAGAAAGACAAACTCTGGAAGGAAGTGGAAACACTGAAAATATCCCAGGTTGAAATGAAAAAAAGAAACAGACCAGTGAAGCAAGGAGCTACAAGTAGGCAATGCAAGCTCCAAAAGGAAGTGGAAATAATAAAGAAATCACAGGAAGAAATGAAAAAGGAAATGAAACATTCATCCAATCAATAGGAAAGTATGGGAGAAAGCTTCAGAAGCAGAATAGATGAAGCAGAAAATTGAAGATCAGACTTGGAGGATAACACAGAACAACTAAAATGCTCAAGAGAAGATTATAAAAAAAATTTAAAAAACAACTGGAACAACCAGGAAATGTGGGACACTATGAAAGGACCAAACCTCCACATCATAAGCTTAGAGGAAGCAGGAGAATCCCAAGACAACAATATTGATCAGATCTTCAACAGGATAACAGAAGAAAATTTCACCAAACTGAAAAAAGACAAACCCATACAAATACAAGAAGTACATAGAACACCAAATAGACAAGACCAGAAAAGAAATTCCCCTTGCCATGTCATAGTTAAAATGCTAGATGCTCAAAACAAAGACAAAATACTGAAAGCCATAAGAGAAAAACAAGGAACTACATATGAGGGAAAACATCAGAATTACAGCTGACTTTTCAGTGCAAACTATGAAAGTCAGAAGAACATGGACCAAAGTATTCCCAGTGCTAAATGACTTTAGATGCCAACCCAGATTATTATACCCGCAAAAATGTCAATTATAGTTAAAAGAGAAAGAAAAATATTTCATGACATAACCAAAATGAAAGAATACATGTCAAAAAGCCAACACTGAGGCTGGAGGGATGGCTCAGAGGTTAAGAGCACCAACTGCTCTTGCAGAGGACCCGAATTCAATTCCCAGCACCCACATGGTGGCTAAGAACCATCTTTAACTCCAGTTCCAGGGGAATCCAACACCCTCTTCTGACCTCTGAGGCATTGCTTGACATGGGTGCACAAACCTACATGCAGACAGTGCATTCATACAAATAAACAAACAAACAATAAATAAATAAATAATTCTTTTTTTTAAAAAGACAACACTTCAGAAAATACTTGATGCAATTCAAAGAACAAAGAAAAGGACCAACTATCCCCAAGCAGCTAGAGAGAGAAATTTATAAAAGCATAACAGTGTAAATACAAACTTAGACCAAGAATGCAAACAAAAAATAAGGTGAAATAAAACAAGACACATCTCTCAATAATAACCTTAAATATTAATGGTCTAAACTAGCCAATCAAAAGACATAGATGGGGAGACTGGATTAGAAAACAGAATCCATCTATATGCTGCCTATAAGAAACCCATCTCAGGCAGGCATGGTGATGCACACCTTTAATCCTAGCACTCAGGAGGCAGAGGCAGGAGGATCTTGGCCAGCCTGGTCTACAGAGTGAGTTCCAGGACAGCAGGGGCTACAGGGAGACCCTGTCTTAAAAAGACCAAAAAAAGAAAGAAAGAAACCCATCTCAATCTCAAGGACAGACACCAACTCAAAATGAAAGGATGGAAAAAAATGTGCCAAGCAAATGGTACCAAAAAACAAGCAGGAGTTGTTATTCTAATATCAGACAAAATAGACCTCAGAGCAAAGTTAATCAGAAGAGACAAAGAGGACCATTACATCCTTATCAAAAGAACAATTAACCAGGAAGACTTCACAATCCTAAATGTTTATGCACCAAACTCAGATGTACTGAATTATATAAACACAATTCTGCATTCTGCAGGTCCTCAAGATGCAGATTAATCCTAGCACACTAATAGTGGGGGACTTCAATACCCCACTGAGCCCCTTGGATAGATCAACTGGAGAAAAAATAGAGAGACATTGGAACTGAAAAATACAATACAACAAATAGACCACACAGATATCTACAGAATATTCCACCCAAAGGCCAGAGAATATACATTCTACTCAGCACCTCACAGAACATTCTCCAAAATTGACTATATCCTGGGATACAAAAGAAATCTCAACAAATACAAAAAAATTGAAATTATTTCATGCATTCTATCAGACCACAATGCAATAAAGCTCAATATTAAGACCAGAATAAACCAGACTAGCTACAGGAACACATAGACACTAAACAACACAATCCTGAATAATGAATGGGTCAGGGAAGAAATAAAGAATGAAATAGAAGTATTTGTGGAACTAAATGAAACAGACGATATAACACAACAAAACCTGTGGGATACTTTAAAAGCAGTCCTAAGAGGGAAATTTATTGCCCTAAGTGCCCACATTGAAAAAAAAAAGCAGAAAGGGAAGAAATAAATGATCTAACACTGCAGCTAAAAACACTTGAGAGACAACAACAAACGGACCTTAAACCCAACAGACAGGAAGAAGTAACAAAATTCAGAGCAGAAATCATTGAAATAGAAACAGAGAAAACAATACAAAAAAAAAAAAAANAACAAAACAAAAAACCTGTAAGGTACTTTTTAAGCAGTAACCTAAGAGGAAAAATTTTATTGCCCTACAGTGCACAATTGAAATCAAGAAAAAATAGCCAGAAAGGGAAAATAAAATGCTCTAAGACACTTTGCAGCTAAAATCACTTGTGAGGCAACAACAGATGAATCTTAAACCAACAGACAGGAAGAAGTAAACAAGAATATCAGAGCGAATCATGAAAAGAACAGAAAACAATTACAATAAAAAAAAACAAAACAATGAAAAAAAAAAAAAAAGCTGGTTCTTTGAAAAGATAAACAAGATATAGAACCAGAACTCTAGCCCAGTTAAGCAAAAAAAAAGCAAACAGCAGTAAAGCAAAATATATCCAAATTCATAGTATACAGTGAGAACGAAAAGGAAACATCATAACAAGATAAATAAAAATCAGACAATATATGGAGAAAACTTCAAAAAAACGTATACTGCACTAAGTTGAAAATCTAAGAGTAATAGATAAATATCTGAAATACTGGAATAACAATGCTTAGCCAAGAAGAGATTGATAGTTAAACAGACCCATAACATATGAGTAAATTGAAGATGAATAAAAAAAAACTCCCCAACTAAAAAAAGCCTTTAGGCCAGATGGTTTCACAGCAAAAACATTTAAAGATGTCTTAAAACCATTACTACTAAAACTTTTAGAAGGATACAGAGGGAAACATCCCAAACTCCTTCTATGAAACCAATATTACTCAATACAAAACTCAGGTAAAGACACACCAAAAAAAAAAAAAAAAAAAAAAAAAAAAAAAAAAAACAACAAAACTATAATTAAGTAAAACCATCTCATTAAATCGAAACACAAGAGCATATGCAAAAATTCTCAACAAGCTCATCAAATACTTACAAATCACATACAAACCCACACCAAAAAAGTCATCCACCTTCATGAAACAAGTCAGATTCAACAAGAGTTGAGGGATTGGTTATTCAACATACGTATATCAGTAAATATCATAAAAACACATAAATGGACTGAAAGATAAAAATCAAATGATCACCCAATTGATTCAGAAAAAAGCCTTTCACAAGATCGAGCATCCCTTCATGTTTAAATGTCTAGAGGGAATTGGACTGAAAGAAACATTCCTCAATATAATCAAAGCCATATACAACAAACCCACAGCCAACATCATCCTAAATGGAGAAAAAATAGAACATTCCCCTAAAAGATGGGAACCTGGCAAGGTTGTCCCCTAACACCATTTCTCTTCAATTTAGTGCTTGAAATGCTAGCTATGGCAATAAGGCATGAAAAGGAAGTTAAAGGAGTTACTAATTGGAAAAGAAGGAAGTAAAACTATCCCTTATTGCAGATTAATGATAGTTATCTAAAGGGGATGCGAAAAAATACTGCCAAAAGAAACTTAGAAATTATTAATAAGACTTTTCAGTAAAGTTATAGAATACAAAAATTAATATAGAAAATCAGTAGCCTTTTTTTACACGAACAATAAACAAACAACTGGATCAAAGGTATGTAATATAAGAGACTCCCACTCCACCAATAGCTAAAGACAAAATAAAACCACCTGGAAGCAATCCTAAACTAATCAGAGGAGACACCAAAAGATCTCTACAACAAAAATAAAATGTAAACATTTTAATATTTTATTAATTAATTAAAAAAAAGAAAAACTTCCCATGCTCATGGATTGGAAAATATTGTCCATTCTCCAAAATTAATATATAATTAACGCAAATCCCAATTAAAATTCCTATGAGTTTCTTTACAGACATTGAAAAAAAAATCCTTAATTCATATGAAAAAAAAGACCATTAATAGCTAAAGCAAACCTGAAAAGTGCAATACTGGGAAGAATACATTACTAGACTTCAAGCTATATATTAAGGGCTATATCATAAAGACAGCCTGGTACTGGCAACCAAACAGACAGAACAACCTTGACCATAGAACAAAACTGAAGATCCAATCCAATCTTGAGCTCATACAATTTCAGCCACCTCGTATATTCAATGATGGGGCCAAAAAAGCTCATCAAAGGAAAGATAGCATCTTCAGCAAATAGTGCTGGCAAAACTGGATCACCATTTGTAGAAGAACAAAATTAAACCCGTACCTCTCACCCTGTATAAAATCAACTCCAAATGGATCAAAGACCTCAATGTGAAACCCAAAACTCTGAAGGTGATAGAAGAAAATGTTGGTAGCAATCTACAAGACATAGGAGTAGGAAAAGACTTTCTAAATCAAACAGCATCCAAGCAGGAAATAAGGTCAACAGCTGACAAGTGGGACCTCATAAAATTCAAAAGCTTCTGTACAGCAAAAGAAACAATCAAGTAAATGAAGAGAAAACCCACAGAGAAGGAGGAAACCTTCACCAGTTAAACATTTGACAGAGCATTAACATCCAGAATATATAAACTACTCAAAAAACAAAGAAGTAAGAATACAAATGGCCCACACAAAAGATGGAGTAAGGAGCTGAACAGAGACTTCACCAGTGAGGAAGTAAGGGTGGCTGAGAAACATCTTTTTAAAATGCTTAACATCATTAATAATTAAAGAAATTAAAACCACTCTAAGGTATCATCTCACTCCCATGAAACTGGCTAAGATCAAGAAAACAAAAGACACCAAATGCTTGAGAGGTTGTGGGGAAAGGGGAACACTCATCAACTGCTGGTGGGTATGTAAACTAGTACAACTGCTGTGGAAAGCAGTGTGGGGAACCCTTAAAAGACTCAAAATGAGCCTACCACCTGACCCAGCCATACCACTCCTGGGTATATAGCAACAAGACTCATCCTACCACAAAGATACATGCACATCTATGTTTATTGCAGCTCTCTTCACAATAGCAAAGAGTTGGAACCAACCCAAATGTTCCTCAACTGACTAGTAGATAACAAAAATATGGTACACTGGGGCTGGAGAGATGGCCTAGCGGTTAAGAGCACTGACTGCTCAGTTAAGAACACCAGCTGCTCTTGCAGAGGACCCAGGTTCGATCCCCAGCACCCACATGGCGACTAAGAAACATTTGTAACTTCAATTCCAGGAGAACTCCAGTTCCAGGGGAATCTAACACCCTCTTCTGACTTCTGTGGCATTGCACGACATGGGTGCACAGACCTACATGCATACAGTACATTTAAATAAATAAATAAATAAATAAATAAATAAATAAATAAATATTTTTAAAAATAACTAAAAACCAATGCTTTAAAAAATATATGGTACATCTACACAATGGAGTTCTTTTTTTTTTTTTTTTTTTGGTCTTTTCCAGACAGGGTCACCCTGTAGCCTCCCAGCTGTCCTGGAACTCACTCTGTAGACCAGGCTGGCCTTGAACTCACAAAGATCCACCTGCCTGTGCCTCCCAAGTGCTAGGATCAAAGGTGTGTGCCACCACGCCTGCTAACACAATGGAGTTCTATACAGTGACCTTACCAGCCCTGTGCTGAACCCCTGCAGGTGCCCTCTGTAACCCAAACTGGGAGACTCCAGGGGTGGGTGTAGGGCCTCCAAGCCTCTAGGCAGTTCTGCCTTACTGGCCCTGCACTGAGTCCAGGCCTGCGCTCTCTATTTACTAAGCCATTACTCTATTTACTAAACCATTGGTCCTGCATTTAACAGTTCACCACAAAAGAAGACTTTCCGAACTTCCACACTCATAGAACCACATTAAGTTCTATTGAAGTTTAGTATGAGAATTGCATGGTTACCTCCTTATAATAAATGGAAAAAAAACACTTTTAAAAAATCTCATCAGTGTGTGTGACCTAGGGTGTCTGAATATGATAAAAATATACAAGATTCCCAAATTCATAAATATATATTTAAAATTATTACTTAAAAGTATTTTTTTCAGACTTATTAAAATAAGTTAGAACCATGACAAACCAGATTTCACACAATTCTGCCTGCATTGTACTCAAAATGCAGAACAGAGCAACCTCACCAGACTGCCAGTGACACAAAGCTACAAACTTGCATGCAGACAGTACATTCATACACATATGGAAATAAATAAAATTAATTAAAAAAAAAAAAAGAGTCAAGATCATTACTGGATCACAGACCAGAATTCTAAGCTGACAATACTCGGGGCTGGGGAATTCTCAAGTCTGAATCTGAAGAACTCAGATCCCTTCCAAGGCACCAGAAGAAGCTCCTCTCTTGGGGGATCCTGGTATGCACACCACAATATATGTGGAGCAACTGCCTCTCAACTCAAAAAAGCTCAAAAATATCATACAGTAGCTTTGCCTAGTAGAGCTATTTCCCCTTTTTCAATAAAACAGGTTCATTTAGATATAACTAATATTTGATAAATATACACATTTAAATACAAGTCAAAAAAGTTGCATACATGTATACCTGTGAAATAATCATAAGACATAAGAAATAAGACATAAGAAAGTAAGCTGCCCACATCTTTTAGTCTCAGCACTCTGGAGACAGAAGGAGGCAGATCTCTGTGAGATATACATAGTGAGTTCCAGGCCTGCTGGGGCTACAGGAAGGTCCTCTCAAAAGGAAAGGAAAGCACATGTCAATTAAAGTCAGCAAGTTCTTTGAGCAAGCTTTGAGCTTGAGTAGGAATAGAAGCTAATAGCTACAGCCACTATGGAAATCAGGATGAAGATCCCACAACAAAATACATATCACCATATGGTGCAGCTATACCACTCTGGTTATATACACAAAATCATCACAGGCAAAACTTTACAGAGACACGTACATAGTTTGTTATGGCATTATTCACAACAGCCAAGTTACAGAAACAGTCTAGGTGTCTATCAACAGATGAAAGGATAAAAATAGTGTGCTTAATGGACTTCATTTGGGGGACCATGGGAGGGGAAGACCCCATTGTGAAGCACAAGGGCAGGATTGATGGTTGTTTGGGCTTGCCAAGGAGGAACCTTTTGAGCACCTCCTTAAGGAAAACAGAGACATCAGCAGAAAAAATCCTCCAATTCAGGTGATATAGGGATATATATATATATATATATATATATTTAATAATACTAAAAGCTAGAGAGAACAACAACAAAAGAACTGGAAAAAAGACTCAAAAAAGATGCAAGACATGTATGGTAGAGTGCAGGGACTCAGGTGGGATGGGGGGCATGGAAAGGGAAGTGACTCTAAATTCGATTGAAAAATCATATATGATTTATGGAAAAAGTTTAATAACAATAAAAAATAAATTTAAAAAATTGTAGTATATGTATGTATGTATGTATACACACATAAACAATGGAATTTTATTCAGTCATAAACAAGAACAAATGATGGTATTTGGAGGAAAATAAGTAGAATTGGAGATTATTTTATTAAGTGAAATAAGTCAGGCTCAGAAAAATAAATACTCCCATGGTATATGGAATACAAGTAGGGGGTGCATTAAAGTATAAGGCAGTACTGTTAGTAATGTGGAAAGGTAAGTAGTCAAAAAGATGGGGAAGAAGAAATGATACTGGGGAAGTAAATATTATCCAAGTATATTATATATATATATATATATATCTGTGGGAACATCAGAATGAAACCCCAAACCTTGTATAATTATCATTTACTAATTTGAACAAAAGAAAAACATGCCTTATTATATAACTCATGAAAAAATAAAAGCAATTCATCTGAGCAAGACATTTTGTCATTGAAAAGTAAACAAAAACATGTTCATTCCACAATTTTTTATATTTAGCTTCTATTTAGATAACTAAGAGTTAAAGAAGGATGTTGTAGAAGGCAGCAATGTTTCAGAAGTCCTAGAGAATATTGTGGCCTCTCACTGAAATTAATAAACTTTACTCAAGTTTACAGCAATGTAAAAAGTTAAGAGATGTGTCTAGAGAGACAGACATAAGAGTACAGAAGCCCTCATTAGCCATAACATAGATTACTTACTTACTTCAACCTAAAAATGGTAAGTCATTGAAACCATAAAATCAGAGTGAAAATTACATGACAACATGGCAAGTTATTCAGAGACCAGTTAGAAAGCTTAAACACTGTGGCCAGAGGTGATACAAGGTAAGTCGGGTTTAGGATAAGAGGTGTAGGGTACACTGTGACCAAACGCAGGTAATTAGGAATGAGAACCACATCCCTGAAATGGTTGAGAGAAAAGATATGTGGTAGAACTATAAGATTAAGTCCAAGAGGAGTCTAGAGGTTATTTAATGTTATTCAAATGAGTTCATATTATCTCTATATTTATATCTGCATCCGCATATAACAACATAAATAATTTACTTAAATTCATAAAAGTTATTTCGATTAATAATATGGATTAAACAAGAGGAAGATTAATTTTGAGTATATTAAGAAGTAATTGTAGATATTGATTCAAAATAACAGAGTATTAGGATAGATTTATATGAATGAAAGCAAAAGAATAGCAATCTCTTTACCTAGTTTTTGAATTTCCACAATTTGAACCAACCTCATTCTTCAGCTCTGCCTTGGTATGTACATGAATGTGTCTGACAAACCTCAAATATTGTTTGGTCTTTAAAACTGTCTTATATAGGTGGGTGTGGTGGCACCTTTAATCCCAGCACTTGGGAGACAGAGGCAGGTGGATCTCAGTGAATTCAAGGCCAGCCTGATCTACATAGCAAGTTCTAGGCTAGCTGGGGCTACAGGGAGACACTGTCTCAAAAAGACCAAATATATATATATTTTTTTTTAAGATACCCTAAGTATATTATTTTCTGATGTCTTTCTACATTATGCCAACCATATTAATATATTTATAACATAATTTCATCCCACAATTTTTTAATTTATTCACTCTGAGAATTTCATACATATAAACAATTTGTTTAGATCACGTCAGTCTCCCACTCTGCTTCCAACTCCTCCCAGATCCCCCTCAACTATGTCCCATTCCCAAATTCATGTCCTCTTTTCAAAGCCCACAGTGTCCAATCAATGCTGTCCTTACATACATGTATGCAGGGCCATCCACTAGAGTACAGGCAAAACATGGAGCATGAGCAAACTCCACTTCTGTGAAGAACATTGACTCTCTACCCTAGCAGCCTTTAACTTTCAAAGCTTCCCATCTATGGATGGGACTTAGCAAATTCCTCCCCAGTATGTGCTAGATTTTGGACTGGCTTGATCCTATGTAGGTCTTGTGAGTTTAGGTCTTGTGAGATTGTGAGCTCAAATACCCTGGCATTTTGCACCAGTCATTCCTGAACTCTGGCTTTTAAAATATTTCCCCACTTCCTCTTCCAAATTGTCTCCTAGGCCATCTGGGGAGACAGTGTATATAGACTTCTCTGAGCACTATACAGTTACTCATTCTCTACACTCTGAACAGCTAAGAGTCTCTGTAGTAATCACTGTCCTCAGGAGGGGGAGCTTCCCTAATGAGGACAACTTATAAAATTTTAATTACATTTAGCCTTTTAAAAGTCTATTGACTTTTAGCTGGGAGTAGTGGTGCACGCCTTTAATCCTAGCACTTGGGAGGCAGAGGCAGGTGGATCTTTGTGAGTTCAAGGCCAGCCTGGTCTACAGAGTGAGTTCCAGGACACCTGGGGCTACAGGGAGACCCTGTCTCGAAAAGACCAAAATAAATAAATAAATAAATAAATAAATAAATAAATAAATAAATAAATAACGAGTCTATTGACTTTTATCCTAATCTGTTTAGCTAATAGTATCATGAAAATAAAATTATTTAAATGTCAAACAACCTCTTCATAGTTTTGATCAATGAAAGTAAAATGAGAGCAAATGGAAGCTTGCATGTACTGCTCCTTTCATGGATAGTCCCAGCAAGCTCAGCACTGTGAGAAAGAAAATGCTCTATGGGCACGTAACTAGAGATTTGAATTTTGAATATTTAGTTCAAAAATTGCATTATAGAAACTACTTCTTACTTTTCCTGTTTCTGTAACTATCGTTACTCTCCTGCATAGATTATCATTCAAGCAAGTTTAAAATTACCACACTGCAAGGGAGATTTAGAACCAAGTAAATCCTGCAAATTCAAAGAAGGTAAAAGTCATCACACTTGGGGCTGGAGAGATGGTTCAGAGGTTAAGAGTACCCACTGCTCTTGCAGAGGACTCAGGTTCAATTCCTAGCACCCACAACATGGCTGCAAAGAACCATCTTTAACTCCAGTTCCAGAGGAATCTGACACCCTCTTCTGACCTCCTGACTTCCATAGCATTGCACAACACGGGTGCACCAACCTACATGCAGACAGTACATTCATACACATAAAAATTAATTAATTAATTAATTAAAAGTCATCACACTAAACTCAGCACATCCTATTTTGAGTCTTAAATATGGATCAGTTGAAACATTAAAACCATGATACTTTTCCTATTTTTACATATATGTGTGCGTATGCATTTGTCATGCCTTAGGATATGTATATATGCAGATACTGCATATGGAGGCCAGGTTTGATGTTGATTGCCTTATTCTATCATTCTCCACTTTATACATTGAAGCAGGGTCTCTTGTTTAACCTAGAGCTCTCAATTTAGGTTCTTCTGTTACCCACCTTGATGTGGGAATTCCCTGACTACTCCTCCCATAGGCTAAGCTTACAGGCAGGCCTCCTCACCAAACTAGCCTTTACTTCAGGAAATCTGAATGCCAGTCTTCACAAATGTGCACCAAGCACTTTACCACTGAGACATCTCCCCAGTCCAAACCTAAAATCTTTAAAATGTAAATTCATTATCTACTTGCCTCTGCCATCTTGTAACTTGGCCTCTAATAAAAATATCCATATAATTAATAATACATTCCCAGAAGTGAGATGGAGACAGACAACAGGCATCTGGATAGTACTCTATAAGAAGCTCAATTAGAAGTTAAGGACTGAAGTTAACCAATCCAATCTGATATTAATGGCCAAGTATCGCTTCAAATCAGTGGACTATAATCCTAAATTCAAGTATCAGCAGTAGACAATTTTGAAGTTTCAAAGGTAGGAAGAGAGATACATTAATCTATCCATATGGGATAGGAAGCAGGTGGTGGAAGTCATATCAGTCTAGCTGTTCCTTACTTTTAAAGAGTCTTTATGACAACAGTGAATGGGTGAACCACTGTAGACATATAAAAAGAAGGAATTTACTCAGAGTTTAATCTTAGAATTGCATTAAATCCAAAGGGAATGTGTTGAAAAAAGTCTTCCTCTAAGAGGTAGAAAAAAAATATATATATATATGTAATACATATACATATACATATATATATATATATATATATATATAATAGCTTGAACAAACAAGACAATGGAACTGTATTAATGTAACTTGGAAAGAGTGACAAGAAATTTGTTCTAAAAACTAGAATTTTGTGAGTTCAAGGCCAGCCTGGCCTACATAGTGAGCTTCAGGCCAGCTGGGACTAAAGGGAGACTCTGCCTCAAAAGGACAAGAAAAAAAGAAACTAGAATTTTGTGATATGAAGCGTGTTTGTGAATATATGCCTGATGTTTCCCATTCTTCAAGGCCCTCAAAAATACAGACATTAATGCTCCCTCCGTGATAATGGTCTCCATCCATGATACTAACCAATATGGAGATGCTGTAATCCTTAAATGATAGCTATGCAAAGCCACAAAGAGGCTAAAGACAGTGGCAGAATAACCAAAAAGCCCAGTCCAAGAGTTGGTGATTCAAGAAGCAGGAAACTGGTTAGGAAGCCTTACATGTCAAAGTTGTTAGTTATGGTACAGCCAGCATTTTTAAGCTTAAGTAAATCACTCTAGTTTAGAAGAGATAATACAAGGCATAAATAAATCTAAATGATACCCTTAAAGTCATCACTTAAGCTTATTTAATAAAAAAAAAAAATTGGGTTAACTTAATATATATATATTCTTTTTCTTCACTGAAGAAAAAGCTGATAGTTTCCTAAGAAAATGTGAATACAATTCAAAATATAAATTTCATAGGGCTTTTAAAACCGTTGAGGAATTATTATGCTAAGCTCCATGCAAATATCAGAAAGATGAAGATAGATGTTACAAGAAGCAATACTGGGGATCAAACTCCACAGCTGGGGCTGAATTCTGATTCAAACACTTACACATTCTGAATGAAACATTGGACTCTCACTTGAAAACTGAGGAAATGGCTGAACCTTCTGCAATGCACTGAAATGTTAAGATAATGTGTACAGTACATTCTTTGCATATAGCAAGTTATAATAACTATCAACATTTTTCCTATTATACTGGCCCGTCAAGAACTCACAGCCTAATATGGAGAAAGGTAATTACCAAGAAGGACACTGATTATAGCTTTAAAATCTACTTATACAATGCCTACAGTTTGAAAGATTCTACTCAAAGTTATGGAGAACCACATGAAAATTTAAAAAAAAAGGTAGAATCCTGCCCTCATATTGAGACCAGTTAAGAGTGAAAGAAGCTATGAGGTTAGAACTATAGTCCTGTGAATAAAGAGGGAAGAAACAAGTTGGCAAGAAAGTTTTCAGACTGATATATACTTGACATCTGTAAAAAGAAAGAGATAAGGAAGTGGCAGCAGGGTGGAGATGCAGGAAAGGGCTCCTGCTACCCAGCCTGATGACCCAAGCTTGGTCCCTGAACCCACATTGTGGAAAATGAGAGCCAATTCCTGAAATTTGTCCTCTGATCTCCACACGGGCTGTGGCACTGATGAGCACATATATACACACACATGCACACACACAAAATAAATATTAACAGAAGATATGAAGAAGCTGATTTTTAGTAGAGAGGGCCCTAGACTGTGTCGAGGGAGTGACAGAATCGTGTGTGTGTTTTTAGAGGAGTCTCAAATTTTCATGACCATGCCCAGCCACTGACCAAAGGCTGCCTGTAGAAAGCAATGCTTGAAAGGTGCCGGGATGCTGTTGATGCCATAGTGGAAAGCTGTCAGCAAACTACACTCCTCAGAGCAGACGTGTGCTTTCTAGGAGGGAGATTTGAGTGTTGCAGTGCCGCTGATGTCACAGTTCTCTCTCTGTGCCTCATGACTTATCTCTACAGCTCTGCATTAAGTATTAGTACTTTCAGGGTTCTAATTTGTCTCTCTTCCTGAGAAAATTAATGGGAAGGAGGAGTTAACAGAACATAACTCCTGGTTGTGGCTCTTCTTGAGCTCTAGCTGGTACTGGAGCTTGTCTTCCTTGTCTTCCTCCTCCAGTCTACATTCTAAATTTTCCTATTTCACCCAATATCTCAGATAGTAAACTTCAAGAACCCAGAAACTTTAAAAACCATTATATTTTTCCTATATTTTGCACATGTGTATGTACAGATATTTATGCATTTATCATGTGTATAGGTGTATGTGTATGTACAGATCCTCGCAGATGTGAGTGTATATGCATATGGAGGCCAAAACTCTTTTCTTTGAAGTTGGAGTCAAGGGTAACTATCCTAGTTAGCATCACTGTGAACTTGACATGGCCTACAGTCACCTGAAGAAAGAGTCTCAACCAAGAAATTGTCTTTATCTGGTTGCTCTGTTAGCATGTCTACGAGGAGGGATTGTGTTGACTGTTAATTGATGTAGCAAGGACCAAAATAATGTGTGATAACATTCCCTGAGCAAGCAGTCCTAGGCTGTTTAAGGAAGCTAGCTGAGCATGAACCAAGCCAGCAAATGACTGAGCCATTAAGCATTGCTCTTCCATGGTTTGTGCTGTACTTCTTGGTTGTGAGTGAGCTCCTGCCTGAGTTCCTGCCCTGATTCCACTTCTAATGGACTGTGACCTGGAAGTGTAAGCCAAATAAATCCTCACTCTGTAGACCAGGCTGACCTTGAACTCACAAAGATCTGCCTGCCTCTGCCTCCCGAGTGCTAAGAGACCTAAGCTATGTTCATTTTCCTCCTTCTTCCTGCTACTTGTCAGAAGCTGGCATTTTCTTTTCATGTCTTCCAGTCCCTGGACACACGACTACAAAGTGTCCACCTGGAATTCAGAGGTTGTATTTCAGTAGAACCCTTGCTATCTTGGAAGATTATTCAATCATCTTTGGAACTGAATGACTCTAACTGTGAAATCCTAATCATGTTTTCTATCCTCTCCTTGGAAGGGAGAAGAACCACAAGCTTTCTTACTTCCATCTCAGTCACTGGTTAACTGCAGCTTTTCATGCTCTCTCACTAGAATATCATTAGGACTCACAGCCAGTCAACTGTATTGCTCTTTGCATCTTCCATACATTTCAAATGGCTCCATCAATTTTTTTTTTATCTTTTTGAGACAGGATCTTCCTGTAGCTCCAGCCAGCCTGGAACTCACTATCTAGATCAGGCTGGCCTTGAACTCACAGAAATCCACCTGCCTTTGCCCCCCAAGTGCTGAGATTACAGGCATGTGCCACCATCCCTTAGCCTGCTCCATCATTAAATAATACAGGACAATAAATTATTCCTTCTATTAGCACATTTTTGCCCAGCATCCCCTGTGAAGCTTCTATCATATATGCTATGACATTTAGCAGGGACTACCTGGGTCCTAAAAATGGCCGAGGGTGAGGTCCTCATTGCCTGCATGCTCCCCAGGCTTCATGTAGCATTTTGGTCTGAACACTCCCATTACAACTATGTCAGCCCACATACTTAAGATCAAGAATTCTGGGGAGTTTGGGACAAATGGTGCTGGGCAGGATGGAAGATCTTATAAGAGACAAAGATATCAATTTGATATCTAGGAAAAGAAATAGAAATGCTATGAGGACTCAGGATGAGACAGGAAAAGCATTGGAGTCTAATGCAGAGCTGAAAAAACAAATCTCAGGGAAAACACTGGCAGAGACATTCCTTACTGGGAACAAAGGACAATGTCTTATATTCCTCTTTATTGGAGATATAGAAAAGACCATTCATTTGGTTTGAAAGCAGTAGAGACAGCTAAAGGCATACATCTACTTCAATGGAAATTGAAAAATAAATCTAAACTGTGTACTTCTGTGGCTAGCACTTGAATTTTTAAGAAGTAAAATTACAATGACTTGCCCAGGAAACATCTCTATTGTATCAATAGTGGATTTTTTTTTCATCTTGAGTTTAGTCAACAGCTATCTAATTGGACATAAGGCCTCCCACCAAATGGGAGGGAATCCATACATAGTACTGTAAACATTGCCACATCCACAGGGCTGGAGAGGTCATAGACCCTAGAGAAGAGCCTACTACAGGCCAATGTAACTTCTTTCCACATTCTAAATACATATCCTGATAAGCACAGACAAGCACAGCTCTTACCACTCATCAAAGCTGCTTCTTTTGCAGCAGATAGAGAAACTACAAAGTTTTACAACTTGTCAAAATGCAGAGAACAAGTGGACTATGAGGTGTTCAGTTGTAAGTAACACATCTACAATACAGTGCCTATACCTAAGGCTCAGGAAACATTGTGGAAAATAGGGAGCAAAAATATTTGGGGAGCCAGAAGAACAGGATGCATGCTACTAGATTCATGAAATCTCCACAGTATGGTGGCCTAATAAGACCTGAAATATAAGAAATCCAGTCTTCAACCCAAGGTGGATAGGGAAATTTCACAGGGTCCCACCTGTAGATGAAGAGCTACAGGTGATTAATAGATCCTGAAGAAAGGAGAATCAGTTTTCTCCAGAATAGCTCCCTGATAGGTTATCTAATCCAAATAACCAGCCCTGAGCTCATGTATGTAGGAGCACCACTAAAGGATTTAATGCAATACACACACACACACACACACACACACACACACATATATATATAATCTATATGTAATATAATAATTAAAATGAGGACAAGAAGCTGAATAGGAGTTGGAGGGGGCATGGGAGGGTGAAAATGTTGCAAATATAATACTCATTTAAAATTAAAATATATTTAGAAAAGAAGTAAATGTGTTTTTTACAGGTGGTTAATGAGCTATGGAGAAAAATAAAACAAGGGGAAAACTTAGGGAATAGGTAGCAGAGGAAAGACGGTACCGATGAATTTAGGTTGGAAACAGACCACCTTATCTAGTACAGCGTGCTGCTCTGATGAGCTTCAGTGATTCACAGATTTAAAGGAAATGATGAAATGGGCTATGTAGGGATCTAAGGAAAGGCTATCTCAGTAAGTTGCAGAGGTACTGAGGCAGATAATGCTTGAAGAGCAACAAAGAGGCATACAGGAGGAGGAAAACAATGAGTTCTCAAAAGCTATGGCATCGAAATGAAGCATCTTGTAAGACCAAGTACTGACTTTAGTACAGTGATAGACTTCCCCCTTGCCTCTATCTGGCTGTCGAGTAAACATACTAAACTGGCAGTGTTGGAAGGAGAATTCGCTTCACTCCTTTTCAGATCTCACTTTCTTGAGACTTCTCAAAACTTGAGGATATCCTGCATTTCCCATCTTTCCTTCACACTTCACACACTTACATAGGCAAAGCTTGTTGCATTTTCTTCAGCATATACTCAGAATACAGCCACTTGATATCTTTGGTATCATTTCAATTCCTCTGACCTGAGCTATTATGGCAGCCCTTCAGGAAATTTCCTCTGTCTCCATTAGAGTTCATTCTTCACACATTTCCTTAAGGCAAGCAATATTCAAAATGTGCCCATGAATTCCACCCTGCTTAAAGTAAAAGTCAAGGTCCTTAGATGGACCTCATGGGACAATGCTGTCCTATCACCTCACCAAACTCACCTCCAGTCACTTTTTCCTTCCCTCTCTTCTCTCTGTGGCAATACATTTTGGGTTTTTTGTTTGTTTGTTTTTTTGTTTGTTTGTTTGTTTGTTTGTTTTTGGTCTTTTTGAGACAGGGTCTCCCTGTAGTCCCAGCTGTCCTGGAACTCACTCTGTAGACCAAGCTGGCCTTGAAAAGTGCTAGGATTAAAGGCGTGCTCCACAATACATTTTGTTATGTTAATCCAAAATGAAAGTCACTCTGACACCTTCTCCTCTTCAAAACATCAACTATCTCTACCTATAACATTGTCCTCTGGTCTGCATGCAACCTAGTTTTTACTTACCTTCAAGTGCTTATTTAAAAACTCTTATGTAGCAACCTATTAAGATTAGCAAATTGTCCTCCACTTTCCAAAATCCCTGATCCCCTTTATCCTAAATGTTTTCTTCCATAACAGTTCCCACCCTCACTACAACACGGAATACTGTCGTCATTAAGTTTCCTCTCATTGATTTGCACCAGATTTTTAGATCAATGCTGTGGAGATTCAGCACACCATAAATATTCAGTATTTTTTTAAATGTAAACTGTATTACTAAGTATACTGCCCAATAAATTTAGAATACAATGCAAAATTTTACCTACTCTATTATTTATTAATATTAAGTTAATGTACAATTGACCATAATTTTTTTTAGCAGTGCCACCCTGGATTTTATTCAGTAGGTAGTTAGAGTAGAGTTCTTGAGCTAGCTCACATACTGGGGGCCTAGGGTAGCTCTTTGCAAAGCTCAGATACAAGCTAAGGAAGCCAGGTAAGTCAGGGGTCACCTCCACCTTCTCAGGCCTAGCATGATTAGGCACATTATCAGAGAAACATGTAACAGGGCTCATATGAGTACCCACACTTTGCTTCAGGTGCACCTGTTCCCTTACACCCAAATTCAATTCAACCTGACACAAGAGACAACTCCCTGTAGCCCCAGCTGTCCTGGAACTCACTCTGTAGACCAGGCTGGCCTTTACTCACAAAGATCCACCAGCCTCTGCCTCTCAAGTGCTAGGATTAAAGGCGTGCGCCACCACTACAAGAGACATTTTAAACCAGGATTTCTTCTTGCAAGACAGCCGGCCTGGTGACCTGGGGAAGTGTTGGGGGAGGGGGGGGGCACGGAGAACTCCAGGCAGGCAGACCTGTGAGTCTGGATGCAGGACCCCAAGGTGTGGAAGAAACTGCACTGCCGACCCTTCTGCCTCTAAAACCCAAAATCAACACACAGAGGCAAAGTGCACCCCCCTGGGCTGGAGAGATAGCCTAGTGGTTAAGAGCACTGACTGCTCTTGCAGAGGACCCAGGTTCGATCCCCAGCACCCACATGGCGGCTGAGAACTGTCTTTAACTCCAGTTCCAGGGGAATCCGACAGCCTCTTCTGACCTCCGCGGCATTGCACATGGGTGCACAAACCTGCATGCAGACAGTACATTCATACACATAAAAAATAAATTAAATTAAAAAAAAAAAAACGGGTCAGAGGTGTCAAAGGGTTCTGAATAGAGGAGTTCTTGGGGTGAGTCAAAGAGGGGAATGTTTTTCAGTGGCGTAGTGCTCAGCTCCATCAGACCCAGGGAGTCAGGCAGCGGCCAAAAGTGCCCTGGGGGTTTGTACAGGGCTGAAATCCAGCCCTCAACTTTGGCTGGGGGTGTAAGCCTCCAGGACTCAGGGGTTCTGGAAAGAATAGACTTGCTAGGGGTGGAGGAGATGGGCAGTGTTTCCTTGATGGGGATCTTAAAAGGTCCTCTCGCCGGGCGTGGTGGTGCATACACCTTTAATCCTAGCACTTGGGAGGCTGAGTGAGGCAGGAGGACCTTTGTGAGTTCAAGGCCAGCCTGATCTACAGAGCGAATTCCAGGACAGCTGGGGCTACAGGGACCAAAAAAAAAAAAAAAGGGCCTCTCTCCTGAGGGCAGCTGAGCTGGGGTGCAGACTCAGAGGACTCTGCTAGGAGTAGGGGCTCCATGGCTGGGCGCAGTGTGCTGGGACTCTCTGAGAAGACCAGCTCAGGCTCACCAGACAGGGCGGCTGCAGGTGCTGTTTCCTTCAAGACCTGCTCATTTCCCTCTTCTCCCTTCGCTTAATCACCAGCATTTCTGAAACACACCCACCGAACTGGGGACTTGAGGCAGCTGTAGGACTTCTTGGGCCTTGGGGTGGGACAGCAGGAAGAATCTTCACAGGAGTTGGACAGCTCTTCTTTCATTGACGTGCACGGGGAGGGCCACTCTTCCAAGGGAGGGCTCTCCACTTCAATAGGCCTCTCTATCAAAGAAGAGGTATGGATTTCTTCCAACCTGATGGACTGAACAGGAAGCAGAGGCAACAACAGCCCTTCCCCAAGCCTAGGCTTCTTGTCCTTCACTGGTCCTGCAGCGGGGAGCGGGGCTCTGCCTTCAACTGCTAGCAGCACCTTTGGGGCAGTGTGGACTCGCTTGCTATGGAGGGCAAGCTCTGAGCTCATGAGTGAAGTTGCCAGGGGCAGTGGCACATTCACGGAGGGCTGCAAGACCAGAGACTGGTTCACTGGGAGCTGGACCGGTACCAGGTATGAGCTGACCCTAAGAAGCAGTGGCTTCATCTTTCACCGTGTGCCCAGTGGGAGTTCAGTTTTGATTGACCATAATTTTTTAATTACGGCCATACCACCCTGAACGTGCCGGATCTCATCTGACCATAAATTTTTTAATTACACATTTTTATAGATAAACCTATCTTTAAACATTACTAGTAAAACTTCCGATGTTTTAGGCTAAAAATGGATTGGTTTTGGAAATTCCATATGTTTAACTTAATTATAATACAATATTTTTGCGTATCATAAATAGTATAAAACTAAAGCCTTTTGAAAATTATTAAATTTAAAACCCACAAATATAGCATTTAATCTACAAATGCACAAATAACATTTAGTTTTAAGGATGATTTAAGAGCTTTAAATCTATTACGAAGTCACTATTAAAAATAAAGTACAAAAATATAGTGTAGGAAATTGGGAAAATGGTAAATATTTGAGGGTACTAGTTTATAACATCCTGAGGGATATTTTCCTTCACACATCTCTAGTTTCCACATTTAAAAAAATGAATAATTTGGATAGGGTTCAATCAATACCCAATGTAATATTTAATATAGTTCAATATTTGGAAAATAAATTTATCCCAAAGGCTAAGAGAAATACAGCTATTGCATGTGAAGTAGAAAGACCTGAGGCAAACACTGAAACAGCTTATTTGAAGCCATTTTCAAAGGATGCATAAAGAACCACTTCTGTTTAATCTTTCAAATCATTTTGTGTTCCTTTTCATTTAAAGTTTTGTGAGAATTGTGAACATGAGTATTGTATTTTCAGCATCTCCACCCTTCTCTCCCCCCTCCAACTTCTTTCATATGTCCCCACTACCTCTTTTTCTTTTAATTATTGCATATAGATATAGATATAGATATAGATATAGATATATAGACTTAGTTAATTTAGTGTTGCTCGTACATAATGTGTTTGTGCTGAACATTTGGGATTAGGTAAGCTAGCCAGTAACTCCTAGAGAAAACAGATCCTCTCTCAGCAATCACTGATTACCTTTACCTCTTCATCTAGAGGTGGGACCTTGTGAACCTCACCCCATCCATGTTGGCCTGTCTATTTGTGCATTCATTATGTGGATCTTATTTAGACAACCATATTGTCAAGAATTCATGGAACAGCATCTTTCATATCTGCAAAACACTCTCTCATAGTTGACAGACATCCTGGTCCTTTGGCTCTCCCAATATTTCTGTCCCCTCTTCTCCAATGTTCCCCTGAGGTATAGGGCTTGGGTTGTATATGTACCAACTAGGGTTTAGCACCCCCAAAGTCACTTATTCTCCTGTTGCTTCTTGTTTATATGGTGCCAGTTGAAAACGGAGCACTTTCATGAAGACTTCTGAAATGCAATGGGAATTGATTATTTCGTCTCTGTCTTTGAGTGCTTCTATTCTGCTCACTAGAAGAGCTCAAATCCTGGTCTCTTATTCTGCCCTAGCCCATAATACATGTCAGCAAACTATGGCCTGAGGACCAGACTTAGCATAACACTCACTTGTATGTGGAAGGCTTTGTAAAGTTCCTTCATTCATGTAGCACTGAGGCTTTTTACATTACAGTGGCAGAGTCCAGTCATTGTTAACAAAGGCTTACAACAATCAAAACCAGAAATATATATGATCTGGTCCTTTGCAGAAAAAGCTCCCATATTAAACAAAATGAAGTTCTGTCTAGAAGACTAATTCCAGCTCAGTAGCACAACCACATGCTCTGTCTGGAGACACAGGAAAGAGGCAAAAGCCCAAGAGGTGGGGAGGGAGATGTTGCCTTTCTGAAAGAATCAGTTAAGTTGAATAAGTCGTTGTCAAGCACATACATGAGTCCATTTCTAAAAGTTTTAAAGGTGCAATAGGAAAAATGAGCAATTTCTACCAGGATTATCTACTAGAAAAAGGGAGGTTGGTGTTGTCAGAAAGGATAAGCCTCCAGAGAAGCCACCTACTTCACAGAGTTTAGAAATTTAATTAGAATTTATTAATTTTAGTTTTTACCGAATTGCTGTGATTTTCATACAATATATAATTCAATGGTATTTAGATCCCTTCCCCTTTCTGCATATTCCCCCACTGCCCTCTGCAAAGTTTAATGTACTCAAACACACAAACACACACACATATATGATATACATATACTATAGATAGATGATAGATAGACAGATAGATAGATGAAACATAGATATGTAGACGAAAGATGATAGATTAGATACACAGATAGATGATAGATGGATAGATAGTAGATAGATGATAGATGATAGATAGATAGATAGATAGATAGATAGATAGATAGATAGATAGATAGATCTACCAATAGAGTCTGATTTGCGTCCCCAGTTTCCTTCAGTGTGGATCCATCCACTGGGCCCACCAAGAGTCCCATCCCTGTAGGACACTGTCTCTCCTCCTAGCATTTTATTTTATGAGTATAAGTGCTTTGCCTGCATGTAAGTGCACCATGTGCTTGCAGTGCCTGCAGAGGACAAGAAGAGGGCTTTTGATCCCCTGAAACTGGAGTTACAGACAGTTGTTAGTAGCCATGTGGGTTCTGGGAGCTAAAGTCAGGTCTCCTACAAAACAAGTCAGTCCTCTTAATAACTGAGCCATCTTTCTGGCCCCCACAATTATATTTTTGATATTGAAAATTCTTTCAAAGTGAAACCCAACTTTAGAACTCACCTCCCTACATGCAGGCAATACACTCATAAACATAAAACTATATATATATATATACCCATTCGATCCTCAGCACCCACATGGTGGCCGAGAACCGTCTGAAACTCCAATTCCAGGAGAACTCCAGTTCCAGGGGAATCCGACATCCTCTTCTGACCTCCGCAGCATTGCACGACACGGGTGCACAGACTCGCATACAGACATTACATTCGTACACATACAGAAATAAATAAAATAAAATAAAATCTTAAAAAAAAAAACAACAACAAAAAAAACACAATAATTTGAAAACCCAAAATCATACTTCATGATATTGGAATACATTCAGATTTTTCATAAATACTTTAAAGAGAACAAATGAGCCAAAAAATAATTTTTGCTACACTGTAAATAACATTTTTCACATGATAGCACTAAGAGATCCATAATTTCTGAGTTCAAAACTCATTACAAAGTTAAACTATACAAAAGAGTGTAGCAGTAACATAAAGACAGGCATACAATAAACAGAATAAAATGGAGGCAGGAAGAAGCTCTCATATACATGGTCAGAAAAAAAGTGCCAAAACCATGAAAATGAGAAGAGAGGATTTTTCACCAAAGATTTTGGAGAAACTGAATATTTATATTCCAAATAATGATGTTGGATCTTTAGCTAATATCGTATTTAAAAGTTAACCAAATTTACACAGTAGAGTTCTACTAAGCAGTAAGGAAAGATAAAATTATTTGACATGCAGGTAAATGGATGGAAGAGAATGTTATATAGCAAGTGAAGTAACACAAATGCAGAAAAGCAAGAGGTGTATGTTCTCCCTCATTTGCAGATTGTAGTATCAATCCCTTATATTTGCGTGTAATGCTCAAGTCACAGGGTCCCACAGACCACCAGGAATCATGACTCCAATGCAAGCACAAAGAGAGTTTTATTCAAGCGCCAGCTTGGTCCGCCACTCTCCTGATGCAGCAGGCTGGGAGAGACGGACTCTAGGCGGTGGGAGCATGGGAGTGGGAGATACCTTTTAAAGGGAGAAACTGCAAGCAGGGGTTCTCGTTGGTTGGGGCATATCGGTTCAGGGTATCATGTCCTGAAACTAGTTATTCTTGGCTCTGGGTTGTTTTTCCACTAGGCCTGTTTCTCAATCCTCCTGGTGCCTCTGGCAGCCACTAGCCTGGGGAGGGTGAATGCTTAACCTTGGTTTGTCCAGAGTTGAGGTCTGGAATTAACTCTACCTCCTTTCCTCCAGCAATTGGCCTTGAGCAATTGACCTTCTCCCCGAATTGGGTAGGTTCCAGTAATTGCTTAAAATGGTGGCTATACTCAAAATGGAGTCAGTGTGGGCCTCTCTTACAGTATATATCCTGAGTATATATCCTGATGTAACAGCAGGAGTCAAGAAAATGAAAGGAAACATGGTGGTAAGGGAAAAGAAAGAACCCAAAATAGGGGGATGGTAGGGGAAATACGTTACCTGGGGAAAGGTGGGGAAAGCTGGAATGTTTGTCTGGGAGGGGAGTAGGGCGTGAAGGGGTCTAAGGGGTGGAGGAGAGGAGGATGGTGGCTGGAGGTGCATGTTACTGGAGGAAGGGTGGACATAATGGAAGTACTTGGACTGGGTGGGGAGGAGGGAGATCATGTGGAGGGAGAAGAGCGATGAATGGATCTTGGGGACCCAGGAGAGCCAGAGGGAAATGTGTTGCCTCTGAAATCCCTGAGAAATGCACATATGGTGTTTGAACATTGGTATACATGTATGAAAAGGAATACAATGCCAGGCAGGAGAGACCTTCTTTCAAGTGGCTGGTCAGAGTGGTCAAGGAGACTCCCCAAATAACACAGGCTACTGCCAGAGCTCTTGGTTATCTCCCAGAACTGGAAGATAAAGTCCTGCTGGTGAAGACAGGACACATTTCAGACACAGTACTGGGGACAATGGAGCAGGAACTTACCTGGATGCCTTCTACCTGAAGATTAGCTCTCATAGTTCTACAGTATACTGTGCCAGCTGCTAAGAGAGAAAATCAATCAATGGTCCAACCCAGTCCTAAAGCCTAATAATGATAATGATGTGCACAGCAAACTACCTCTACTGGTGAAGTAGTGGCACTGTTATTGGTTATCGAGGGGGTAATCAACATCTATATGATAGGACTTAAAGCCCTCTCAATGGAAGTGAACTCATAGATGGCACTGTAAACACAGCCAAATGCACATGGCTGGAGAGGTCATAGATCCTAGAGAAAACCCTATCTCTGTCATATCTCTAGACAACTGAAATTTCTTACCATATGCTAAATATGGATTCTTATATTTACAAACACGTATACTATACACCACTCATCAAAGATGCTTCTTTTTGCAATAGATGGAGGCTATTGCAGAGTTCCACCACAAGTCAAGCAGGGAATATGTGTCTGAGAGAGGGTCCTTCCTAGGTGACATATCTACAGATGATTTTCTATACCTAAGGATCATAGAACATATGAGGGGGGAGGAGAAAAAACTAATCCATCCCTCAACTCTGACCAGTGAAGCTTCCTATACCACAGAGTGAGGTGCACACGGATGGCCACAACTGGCCATGTTTTAAAGAATAAGAGACTGGGGAAGTGTGTGTCCTCCCTGGATAGGACTACTTTATTAAACCTCTCCCACCCATGGCTCAGAGACCATTGAAGAGGGGACATAAAGATTATAAGAGCTGGGATTGGTCCAAGAACACAGGGAAGCAGAAGGATTCTGGCTAATGGGAGCTTGCACATGTGAACTTGTGTCAATGGTGGCACTGAGGATAGGACCCATGCCAACTCAATCAGACAAGCACCCAGAGTGGAGTGAGGGAATTGGGTGGCAGGTGGCCCTAGTCTGGGAACTGTTGGAGACTGATTATCACTGGGTGAGGGAGAGTATGTTGTAATTATGATCTCTAGATGAGCCAACTAGACTCCAGTGGATGAACTTGCACTGAAAGACATGTAGGTACAAATGTTTCACTGGATAGGACTTGACATGCGTGATGGAATACTTGAGGTCCAGTGAGGGGATGGGGAACAAGGACAGGGAAGGAGTCCAAATTTGATTAAGAACTTCTGTATGAAATATACAAAAGCTCAATAAAATTTAAGCCGGGCATGGTGGCATACACCTTTAATCCTAGCACTGGGAGGCAGACGCAGGTGGATCTTTGCAAGTTCAAGGCCAGCCTGGTCTACAGAATGAGTTCCAGGCCAGCTGGGGCTACAGGAAGACCCTGTCTTGAAAAGATCAAAAAACAAATTTAACCAAAAACCCTAAATATAAGATATAAAACTGCAAAGCTCTTAGAAGGAAATATGGGACAGAACACCAAAAAAGTGAGATTTAGTCATGAGTACTTCCATATGACGCAAAAAGGAAAATAACAAAACTCTAGACAAATCAGCTTTCAGGAAAATTTTAATTTTCTTAAATGCAAAGACACTCTGAGTGTGGGATGGCTCAGCAGTTTCAGAACACCTGGGTTTAGTTTCCAGCTTACAACTGCTTGTAAGTTTAATTCCTGGGCCTTTAATGACTTCTTCTGGCCTCTGCAGGCACCTGCATGCATGTGGTGCACATACAGAGAAGCATGCACACACATATACGTAAGTGAAAATACATATCTTTTAAATTTTTATCAAAAATGTCTAAGTTCTTTTAACAGAGTAGAATAAAACAAAAAAAAATGAATGACAAAATTTTGTAAATCCAGAGTATATACAGAACACCTTTGTTTTAAATGTATAGGAAAAAAACAATTATTATTTTCAAAAATGCTTTTCAGATATGGGCCACATTTTGAAGTTCACACTTCATAGCTAGACCATATAATACTTTTTCCAATAATACTCTCAAATACACTCAAAGGAGGTAAATATTCCTCAAAGAAAATACATAAGGGCTGGAGAGATGGCCTAGCGGTTAGGAGTGCCGACGCTCTTGCAGAGGACCCGGGTTGGATCCCCAGCACCCACATGGCGGCCGAGAACCATCTGAAACTCCAATTCCAGGAGAACTCCAGTTCCAGGGGAATCCGACACCCTCTTCTGACCTCCGCGGCATTGCACGACACGGGTGCACAGACCTACATGCAGACAGTACATTCATACACATAGAGAAATAAATAAAATTAATTAAAAAAATTTTTTAAATAAAAAGAAAAGAAAATATATAAATAGGCAGCCAGCCCATGAGAAGGAACTTAACATCTCTAACCAATAGGAAAACACAAATCAAAACTATAATAAGCTACATCTCCAGGTTCTAAGCATAACGACACACTGTCATAATCCCAGCCCTCAGGGATATTAAAAAATTCCAAAGCAGTCTAGACCACATAGTAGGTCATGAGATAGTATAGTCAACATTACAAAAGCTAAACAAACAAACAAGGACAAAACCTTACAACAAGCTGTAGCCCCACAGCCTATATTAGTTACTTTTCTGTTACTGTGATTAAACATCATGACCAAAAGCAACTTATAGAAGAAAGGGTTTATTTTGGCTTATAGTTCCAGAGGGAGAGTTATAATGGCAGGGGAGGCATGGGAATAGGAGGCTAAAACAAAAAGCTGAGAGTTCATATCTCACCACACAAAGGAGACAGGGAGAGTGAACTGGGAGCAGAAAGAAACTAAATATGCATGGCCCTTCCCAGGCGATATGCATCCTCCAGCAAGGTTATATATACCTCATCAAGTTTCCATAATTTCTACAAAGAGTACCACCAAGTGAGAACCTGAGCATACAGAGGACATTTTTCATTCAAATGCCCACATACCCATTTTGATGACTACCATTATCAAAGAAACAGAAAATGTAGAGAAGGTAGAGACACTAGAACCTTGTGTAACACTGAGAACTTAAAATCTTAAAATAACTATGTTGTTTATCAAAAAATAATTAAAAATTGAAGCACCACATTTTCATCAAGTCCTCTTAAGAACACATGGCCAAAATAATTCAAAGCAGGTTCTCAAAGAGATGAAGAGATGTTTGGTTATCCATGTTCAAAAGAGTGTTATTCACAGTAACTTAAACTTGGAAACAACTTAAACATCCATCAGTGGATAAGCAAACTATGATATAGATATATTATTGAATATTATTCCATCTTGAAAAGAAAGAAAATAAATGCTGATCCAGAGACAGTATAGATGACCCTAGATGGCAGTGAATCAAGTTATGTCCACCAGTAACAAAAAAATAAATAAATAAAAGGCAACACAGCATCATCCTGCTTACCTGAGGTACCTGCTACTAGGTATAACTTGCTGCTCACTGAACAGCAGGAAAATTAAGTCCAGAAACAAGCAGTGGACAAAGAATGCAACTTCATTTGGAAACTTGTGACAAGCATGAACGTAGCAGATTTCTATTTAAAGACTGTACTTACAGAAGACTGATGTAGAAGCAGTTTACCCAGCAGATGAATAATCGCAGGTAGAGAAGGACCAAGTGATTAGCGTTTGATTCTAATGATTGAGTTTCCAGACACTTTCTTGGTTTGAAATTCTAAAGAACAAAGATCCTGTTTCCCTGGGCAGTTCCTTTCATTGATTGGTTTGTCAAGGTGCACTTTTCAGCATTGTACAAAACAAGAAACCAAAAGGAGTAGCTACTGTGAGATCCTCTGGCCAATCAACAAAGTCACGGTAAGAAAAGAAAGCATACACATGATGCTGCAAGGCAAGAGTCTAGAGAACCTAAATTAGGGAGTCACTCTGCTCTGCCCTCAACTTCCTGCCTAGAGCATTACATTCAAAGGCAGAAAGTAGAATGGTGGTTGCCAAAAACTGGGAAGAAGGGAGAGTAAGAAGTTATTGTTCTGTACATTTATTTTTTTCATATTTACAAGATAAAGAGTTACTGAAGTGATGGTAACAATGTACTTAACACCATGGAGCTGCACTGTTTAAATTATAAGTTGTTAAATTTTAAAATATTTTATTATTTTTATTTTATGTATATGAGTGTATTACCTCCATGTATGTAAGTACACCTGTGTTGTACAATGAACATGGAGGACAAAAGAGGACATTAGCTCCCATCTCGTGGAACTGAATTTACAGATGGGTGCTGGGAACCAAACCTGAGTAGGACTCAGTGCTCTTAATCACTGAGCTGTCTCTTCAGCCCTCTGTGTTGTTAAATTTTATATTTTATTTACCATCACAAAATTTATGGGAAAAATATTTTTATGTGTATGAGTGTACTGTCTGCATATAGGTTGGTGCACCCATGTCATGCAATGCCATAGAGGTCAGAAGAGGGTGTCGGATTCCCCTGAAACTGGAGTTAAAGACAGTTCTTAGCAGCTATGTGGGTGCTGGGAATCAAACCCCCGGTCCTCTGCAAGAGCAGTTGGTGCTCTTAACTGCTGAGCCATCTCTCCAGCCCTGAAAATCTATTTTTTTTAATTGAATGCAAAGATTTTAAAAAAGGAAAGCCACAGACTTGTGAGGAAATACTTGCGATATACATCTGACAAAAGAGGTTCTAAAAATTCCTAAAGTGGGAAGGAAAATTAAAAGGACTTAAGTAGGTACTTTATACCAGGGAGCTGGAACTTAATAGGCTAAAGTAAGCCATGATCAGTTTCGTTATCAGGAAAGTATAACTGAAGCTACAATGTGTATTGGGCTACACCTTCAAAAATGACTTTGAGTAAAATAGAAACTGGTAAGAATTGACGTGGATATGAAGAAACTGGAATTCCAGTACATAGGTGCTAATAGTAAAAACTGTTATAACCTTTTGAAAAAATAATTTGCCTGTAACTACTAAAACTGAACCTATCATGACCTACTCAAGTTTTAAGTGTATCCTGGACAGAAATGCTAAATACACTCACAAAAGACCTAACATCCAAAGAACTGACATTTATTTTAACAAAGAACTGGAACATCTCACATGTTCAACAGTGGGAGAAGCAACATATGCTGGAATATTTTCACACTTAAATGCCATTCATCGATGAGGAGATGCATGAATCTTATAATAAACAATGCATACAATACTGATTGTTTTTAATATTTAAAATTTTGCTTAATTAAGCTCAGATGTCTGACACTGATACAGGCAGGTACAAGATTGTGGAGGAGGCCTTCTGGGTTACTTGTGCAGTTCTGTGCGGTTTTAGTACTGGTGACCTCATTTGGTGAAATAGTTTCAACCTAGGCACTTAAGGCCTATCTATTTACATTATCTTGAACTTTTGTAAAGGAGTTCAATTTCATGGTTCTGGCACTGGCTTCACAGATATGTCCACTTTATAAAAAATTATTACCATGTACATGTATAATTTGTAAGCTTTTGATATTTATTCATGTTTTTGTGAAAGAGAAATTTGTAAGCTTTTGATATTTATTCATGTTTTTGTGAAAGAGAATTAAAGAAACAAGTGGAGAGAGAGAGAGGGAGAGGGAGAGCGAGAGGGGGAGAGAGAGAGAGAGAGAGAGATCAGTCATGTGTGTGCAGGTATCCTCCAATACCAGAAGAAGGTTTCAGATCCCTTGGAGCTAGTGCTCCAGGCAGAGGCCAGCTGCCCTTGTATGTGTGTTAGGACCTGAACTCCAGTAGACAGGGAAAACATCCTTAACTATTGGAGACCGAGACACAGTCCTGCCTGGACAAGCCCGGACAAGCCCTGCTCGCCCAGCACGGATGGTGGGGCTATGCTAATGTTTGCTGAAGATAAGCCACAGGATGTTTCAGTCCACAGGACATTCCAAGCTTATCTTGCAAAGACACGTTTTGCAAGTCCTGCCAGATCACCCTTGTCCTAACTATCCCCACAGCCCTCCCCCTCCTTACTTCCTGCCGTTCTGCACAGTATAAATGTAACTGCTTTTTCCAATAAAAGAGACCTTGACAACTCTGCTTGGTCTCCCTCTTTTCTCCCGCCCATTATATTTCAGGTTTGGGGTCTCCCCTCGAAAAACACACTAATAACTGAGTCTCGCAGGACGGGACACTTAACCACTGAGCTATCTTTATCTCCAGCCCCATAACTTATGACATTTAAGGCATGTATTCTAACCTTCAAACAAGTTTACATCAAATATAACTAGAAAATGTAAAAGGATACTTTTACTATCTATAAAATCAGCTGTGGCCACTGTGACACAAATTTGAAACTAAATAAAAAGCACCAAGACACAGTTCTTAGCACATTCTCCCCAGGATCATGACAAATATTTACCTTTGTTATATTTCCTATCATTTGATAATTTATCAAGTGCATAATGTTTGAAAATACAAGGAAGGAATATGAGAAGTGGGAAGGGAGAATGTTTATCAATTTGTGATAAATCTATAACTGCTTTAGTCTTTGGAGATTTTTTAAATCTTTCTTTCGTTGCTTACCACTTTTAAAGGCTGCTCTAGCCTTTGAGAATTATTGTTCAAGTTGGCTTGGTTACTTGAATGTAGCTTGATTACAACTTTAAGAAAATGTATAATATCTGGGGGCTGGAGAGATAGCCTAGCAGTTAAGAGCACCTACTGCTCTTGCAGAGGACCCGGGTTCGATCTCCAGCGTTCACATGGTGGTTGAGAACCGTCTGTTACTCCAGTTCCAGGAGAACTCCAATTCCAGGGGAACCCTCTTCTGACCTCCGCGGCATTGCACAACACGGGTGCACAGACCTACATGCAGACAGTACATTCATACACATACAAAAATAAATAAAATTTAAAAAAAGAAAATATATAATGTCTGAAGGAGATGGTTATTAGAGATGAAGAAGTAGACAATCCAACAAGAATAATTGGCTTCATTTCATGACTCCTGAAGGCTATTGAATGAAGATTTTAGAACTCTTTCTATGAAGCTCTGAAAATGTATACACTGTAGTCTTAAAACCCAGAGCAACTCAACACAGTGAATTTAGCTTTCTTCAATCATTAATTGGGGTTTGTTGTTCTTGTTTAATATTTCTTCCTCATCTTTCAAATCTAGAAATGAAAAATATTGCTGCCTTCCAATGGAATAAACTTTTAAGAGTCTTAGCTTCTTATGAATTCACTCCATACTTTGCAGATTTATTTTAGACCCTGCCACAAACCCTTTTAAAATAAAATGTATTTCAAATTTAGCCAAAGTAAATTTTGTCTACATAATTTATGATTAGAAATCATTATAAAATGGATTTCTAATGTTTGGGGATCTGGTTGCATCCACAAGATTAGAACCTCATAAGCTAAACTACTGTTCACAAATCAAAGAGCCTCTTTTTGAAGTTTTTGTTTTGAGGAAACAAAAACTATTTTTAAACTATTGTTTAAAATATGTTTTTCAGACTCGGTTTTCTAAGTTTCCAATTTTTTTTTTTTTTGGTCTTTTCCAGACAGGGTCTCCCTGTAGCCCAAGCTGTCCTAGAATTTGCTCTGTAGACCAGGCTGGCCTTCAACTCACAAAGATCCGCCTGCCTCTGCCTCCCAAGTGCTAGGATTAAAGGCCTGGGCCACCATGCCTGGTAATGTTTTAAGACTAGTGTTTCAACCCAATCCTGGGACTGAGTCCAATAATTTGGTCATTCTGTGACATGACTGTTGAAATGTTCATTCCCTTGGCTAAATATTTATTCTCTTGACTAAAGAATTTTAATGCAAAAATTGTCTTCTTGGACCTTCATTAAAGCTTTAGATCTCTATTTCATTCTACTTTAAATTGAAGTATCTATCATGTTCCATTGTATTGAGTTTTTAGCTATGGAACTGATTCTTACTTGACTTAAATATATTTAACACATTAGGAAACTCATGGACCAACATTTAATAAAAATCAGTTGCAAATTTTACCCAAATATTTAAGGACATGTTAAGCAGAACAAGGTTCAGAAATTACATCACTATTTGTCAAGATGAAACCCATTTCTCCCATTTACTACTTCCTTAACCACTGCTGACATTCTTACGAATTTTATTTTTATTTATTTATTTAATTTATTATTTACAGATAGTCTCATGTAACCTTCACTTGCTTCCAAGTCACGTTGTAGCTGAGGATGACCTTGAGCTCCTGATCCCATGTGTAAAAGGTACAGGTATGTATCGCCATGCCCGGTTTATGTGGTATTATGGGTCACACCCAAAGTTTTTTGCATAGTAGGCAAGCTTTCCACCAACTGAGCTGTATCCCCAGCCCTACATTTTTTATTATTCTATCTTTGTTTTGTACAAAATTTGGAAATACACCAGATAGTCAGTCATAAAAAAAGCTCCCTCTTTTATTAACATATTTCAAGCCAAAGTTATGATTCCTACTAGAGTTATCATAATACCAAAAAGGTATTGAAGAATAAACTCAAAGAAGAGAAAATCTATTAAGGAACAGCATCCTATTGAAGAGGAGCCTGGATCTAGGATCTCAAAACCAAAAAACAATTAAAGATAAGGTGGCTTTTTAAAACAATAAAATTCATTTCAACTCATACATACAGGCATAAAACTTCAATGTACTGATGGAGTAGTATATAGTATTTTCATACATGTATAGCTGTCTAATATTTAAGCCAAGTTAAACATTATCTCTTTAAACATTTGTTATATCTTTGTGGTTAAAACTTTAAAAAATTATTTCTTCTAATATCAATCTTGTCTATAGTCACCCTACTATGCAACTAGAATCCTTGCTTTGTCACACCAAGTTTAGGGAAAAGGAAATAAATTGCTCTTGCTTGTTAGAAATAGGTGGTTCTAGGAGCTGTCCAATGTCCTGAGTGAATTTACCCTTTGAAAGGAACACAGTATCTTTCCTGTTCTAGGAATGAGTTTTTATTTATAGATATTAGGCTATTTCTTCTAATAAAACTTTGAAATTATTTTTCAACCTGTTTCTTTGTCTCTCTGGATGTTTTCTAAAGATCTCTACACTACCTGTTTAACTATAGCTGTTAGCAACGAAATGAAAAACAGACTTTATGTTTGAAATTCAGGGATATATGAAATCAGCAAAACTTGAGTCTAGAATCCCTTTTATAATCCCCAAATTATCTAAAGATAGCATGAAATCCCCCTTAAACAAAATTCAGTAACTCCTGGCTCTCTCCCTTAAACCTTACTGTAGGGGATGCAAATGAATAGGGGGAAGTAGCCAGAAGAAAGTGTCAGGAATTTTCTTTGTTGAAGAACAAATATTTGATTGGCAATTTAAAAGTCCAAAGACTGACTCTTTACAGAGGGTGAGCTGTTCTATCCTTTGGTTTATTAATGCTAAATCACTTTTTTTAATGGATATTTACAAGTTTTGCTTGGGAGTTGCTTTGTCCCTAACTGGGAAACCCCACTATAAAGCTGGATGCAGTAAATGTTCCAAGCCTTCATTTTTCATTTCATCATCACCATAATCTTTTCCCTGAAATAGAATCCTCCACTGTAGAGGATAAGGCAGGGAAAGTAAAGTCAAGTACTCAATTGTCAAGTTGATTGTGACCAAGCTGACATAAGAAGTCGGGGTCTGTAACCAGGCGAGGGAGTTGTTTGCGATGCCCTAGAAGGAGGGGAAAAAAAAAAAAACCTGCCGGCTCCAACAGAGACACTGGGGAATGTGCTTGGGCCCCTGGCCGTGCTTACTTAAGCTAATGGAAGGTCTTGCCTTTCAGGAGCCGCAGCACTGGGATACCAGACAAACAGCTCCCCTCGACCCCTGGCAAGAAGGGCCCCTCTTGGAGACATCATTAAAAGCACATGCACTTGCCTCCCATTCACTGGCCAATGGTGGCAGGGTTCAGGACGCCTACTCTGAAGCCAAGGAGAAGCCATCTCGGTGAAAAAGATTAAACCGAAATGAAAGAACTACTTGGAATAAGGAACCTGGAGAATATTGGCTGCAAGGGTGAGAAAAAGACACAAAAAAGCACAGCAGGTAAGACTCGGGGTTGTTGCCAAGTAGGAACTGTCCCTTTGGCACAGAGGAAAAAGTATCCTAGAACCTGAAAGCCTGTCGCTTTGAAACTTCCAGTGAGTGCTCAAGTCTTCTTCCATCAGCTTCCAGAAGAGGAACATTGCCCCACAGGCTTCCCTTTCCCTACGAATAATCCGTTTTTCAGCTTGATTATAAATATTAAGGTCTCCGGACGCTTGGTGATGCGTGCCAACTGAGACAAGGCACTTAAGAAACCTCATTAACAGAGTCGCCCTCCCTGCAAGAAAGTCCATGAGACACTGGGCCAAGCCACAGGGATGGCAGCCTACCCAGAGAGCTGCTTGGATGCTGCGGTGCTGGATTTCGTTGCAGATCTGTCTCTGGCCTCTCCAAGACACACTCTTCTCTGCGACTTCCAGCCCGGGCTCGCTTTTGGCGACCAGACACTTGGGTTCAGCGAGGGAAGAGCTAGGAGACTGGTGCCGTTTGAAGAAAGAAGCCCAGAAGAAGAGCAGGCCGAAGTAGACGACGCGGACGGGGAGGAGGAAGAAGAGGGACGAGAGAGAACAGCCTCCTTACTCCGCCGCCCCAAAAGGAAAAGAGTGATCACTTATGCCCAGCGCCAGGCCGCCAACATCCGCGAGAGGAAGAGGATGTTCAACCTCAACGAGGCCTTTGACCAGCTGCGCAGGAAAGTGCCCACCTTTGCGTATGAGAAGAGGCTGTCCCGTATCGAGACCCTCCGCTTGGCAATCATCTACATCTCCTTCATGACAGAACTCTTGGAAAGCTGCGAGAAGGAGGAAACCGGCTGAACAGAAAGGGATCCGGCCAATGTCTTTGCTTGGGCGCCTGGTGCTACCGAAGGCAGAGGGTTATTTGGGAGTTTGGGTGAAGGATGCTAAAATCCCCACGCGTGGCAGCTGGCGAGCTAATAAGTAGAGATCGCCGATAAAGAGTAGGGATTATGGCAAGTGGGGCTCCTAGGGTTCAGGCTCCAGCACAGGAGTGTCGCCGCGTGGGAAGCTCCTTCTCTCCACAAAGGGCAGATTTTCCCGAGCTACTAACACCGCCTCCCACCCCACACCCCACCCCCGCCTTGTCTGTCTCTTTTTAAAGTAGAAATAATAAAATAGAAAACGTTTTCGACTCGAGTCGGTATTGCGTTATCCCTGGCAGGTTCTCCAAGGTGACCAGCTGGGCTGAGCAGGCAGAACCCCACCCCACCCCCGCGGGAGGGGGGCCGCTCGGTGCGGTGCGGCTTTCTATGGGTTTCGCAAATCCTGACCGGGTTCGATCCTCCCAGGCTAGTTAGAAATACAAAAAGGGAGTTTGGACTCCTTGACTACACACATCCTCTAGGAAGCTGCGGTTCTCCCTCTGACTCTCCCTCCTCCCTCCCTTACCTAGGGTGGGGTGATCTGAACCTGAAGAGATCCCACCTCGCTGCTTGGGACCTAATCTTGTCCCTTGGCGGGATGCAACAAGATCAGTTGCACTCCATTCAAGGAAAATCGCCACTCTGCCCTTTTGCTCAGAACTAATCCTTGTTTCTGTAGCCCCCCACCTTGGGTGGGAAAGGGGAGAGAGGGCTTCTCCTGGCCAGCCTCTTCCCACACACCGTGAACTCTCAGGGGCTTTGACACCCCCACCCCCCGCCGCCACCACCACCAGCCTTTACGGTGACTGGGTCAGCACTTTCAACTGTTGCTCTTCCAGGACTCTCAAAAGAGCTGAGCCAATTCCGCCTTTAAAAATCTTGCGCTGTAGGTAGGAAAGTTAATTATCTTTCTAATGGAGTCCAGGAACTCTTAGAAAAGGCAAAAAGTCCTAAGAGGAGATGCATTGTGACGCCCGCAAAGTGCTTGCGGTGGAGATAATGTTGAAACAGGATCATACTAGGAAGCCACCTTCCTGGACCCTCTGTCCTTGCAGAGTTTGTCCTCTGGGAGGACTTGGTAGAACCGGAACTGGGATTATAGTTAAGTGCGTGTGGGGAGGAAGGAAAGACCCCTAATTGCAAATTCTTCTCTCCCTAAGGGATAAATCCCAGAGAATGAATGCGTTATTTCGCTCCTCATTGTCACAGGCAAACAGAGCCACAGATAGCTTAATAGTGCAATGCTCTCTGTCACACTTGTATAATAATAACACAGAAGTAAGAATTAATATATTCTCATGCTGGAAAGTTTGCAAAATGAGGGTTCAAAAATTAAAAAAAAAGAACTAAACGTTTAAGTCAACCCACAGTATTACACTATCAGAATTTTCCTCTATTCACTTTTGGTCTTTATTTCCTATACAGTCAAAGTCCACTATATGTAACAAATATGGAATCTTTTTATACAATGATTTTCTCACTTGCCATTATGAATGAGCACATCAATCGCTTTAAGTATTAAATGCGTTTTTTTTCCATTACTGTATTTGACTGTCGTATCAATGCAGCAGCACTTCACTCCTTTAACAGATGGCTAACTCAGACATTTCCTTTTAAAAATATAATTTTTCCAAGAATGTGCTTGAAATGTCTTCTCTGCTATGATCACCTGATCTTAAATACCTGAAGTCTTTATTTGTAGCTTTGTGAATACAAATGGGCAGGATTCCTTCCCAGCAAGTTCTGCCAGTTCCTGCTCATCTGCATGGCACTGCAGGAATCTACCTGCCCATCCTATCTATACTTAGAACATTTTTTTTAGAAAGCAATTTGTGGTTATGTTTGTAAGACATTTAATTTTCATTGGTTCTCATGGTGGTTATGTATACATCTAAAGAAGGCTCATCACACATTTCTGAAGTTGTTATTCGGTTTCAAGAATTTCTAAGCCCACAGATGTTCATAGCTGTAAACTCTGATGCACAAACTCTACTCATTTACATTTGGGGCAGATCTTGGCATCATTGGCAGCTATATGGAAAGAGTCTCAAAGCATTCCTGTTACTACATGACTAGGATAGGGAAACTATCTTCAGCACTAGTCTGATTACATAGGTTGGTAGGTCATAAGCATTTAAAGTAGCTTTTTCTTTTAATGAATTGTTTCATTCTGGTTTAGTTATCACCATATTTTTATTATTTGGGAATTCAAGACTGACTAAGTAATGTTTGAAAGGCAAGCAATTTAGATAAGAATATTAATTCATGATTGAAATAATGTTTTATTCCTCCTTCCCACAGACACTATGGCACAGAGATGCTGTGATTCTTGAATTCTTAATCTGCCTCAAAAGAAGATTAATTTGAATTTCTTTAAAAGCTTTTAAAAATCAATTACTTAAGATTTAGCCTTATGTGGGACTAATAACATTGACACTGTATTATAAAACATTATCTACTGCAAAAAGTATCTTTAAACATATATAAGGCAATAGTACATATAAACATCTCGATGTTTATATGCAGTTAGTGTTATTCATGATCAAAACTCTTTTTTTGAGACAGGGTTTCTCTGTAGCCCAAGCTAGCCTGGAACTAAGTATGAAACCAGGCTAGCCTCGATCTCACAGAGATTCACCTGCTTCTTCATCCACAGTGCTGACTTTAAAGGCCTGAGTCACTACACCCAGCTAGGTTCAAAAGTTTTTGACCTTTCCCAGTTCTCCTTTCCATATGATTAGGTTACCTCCACAAGCAGGTCCCTCTTTCTCAACATATTTTTTAACTATGTTTTACAGTACAATTCTTTGCTCCCTATGCTATGGAATTTTAGATAAAAGATAAAAAGTATGCAGCTAAGACCAAATAATAACAAAATCAGGAGAGGTGTTTTGTTTGTTTGTTTGTTCTTTTCTTTTTTTTTTTTTTTTTTTTTTTTTTTTTTGGTCATTTGGAGACGGTCTCTCTTGTTAGCTCTGGCTGTCCGGAACTCACTCTGTAGACGCAGGCTGCCTTAACTCCCAAGTGCTACGATAAAGAGCATGTCCACCATGCATTTTTTTTTTTTTTTTTTTTTTTTAGTTCTTATGTGTATGAGTGTACTACCTGCATGTAGGTTGGTGCACCTGGTCGTGCAATGCGGCAAGGTCAGAAGAGGCCCTCAGATTCCCCTGGAATTGGAGTTAAAGATCGGCTCTAGCCACCATGAGGGTGCTGGAATGGAACCCAGGTCCTTACAAGAGCAGTCAGTGCTCTTAACCACTGAGCCATCTGTCCAGCCCCAAACCAGGAGTTTTTTTAAAATTTCTTTAGAGCCTTTATTAAAAATTGAACTGAGTCTTGAATAATGCTATTTAACATTTATAAAGTAATATAACTTCAATTTACCTTATCCATTCCCAGACTCTGTGTGTGGTGCCCTGTGTTGAAGTGTGTTTCTTGTTCCCAAGGCCTGGTCTATGGTATATTTTTATGATAGTTTTTATAATTATTCAATTTGGTATGTAAAAAGAAAATAGCTAATTACCTCTGAATTCATCACCAAATGGTATTCCTTATACTATCTGCAGGCTCAATAAATACCCAATGTTTACACAGTTTTTCATTCACATATATCAATCTGTTTAGATTTTTGTGTTTGTTTGTTTTGGGTTTGTTTTATTTTTGAGGACAGGGTCGACCTGTAACCTGGGTATACTTGGACTGTGAGACAAGTGACCTTGGATCTTGAAGAGGATGCCCCAGGCTGAGCCTCTCTGCCTCCAAGTCTGGGATAAAGAAGATGTGACACCCGTATCCGAGCAAGTTTGACTTTTTTATACAGATCATGTGGATGAGTTCAAAATTGAAAAAGCCTATAGAAAATTCCTTCCTTCAAGTCCTTCTGGAAATTAAATATAAAGGAATTTGGAGCTCAAGTTTATATGTTGTTGAAAGAACAAGTTTTGAAATTCTAAAACAAAAACAAAACTATGTAGGCTAGGGACCATCGATATTGGATTTAAAAGGTGGAAACAGTCATCTGTCATCCTTAATCCTTCCTGTAATCGAAAGCTCCATATCATGGTATTAGTAAGCACATACTTGCACATTGAATGCCTCTTCAGATGGAAAATAACCCAGGAACTTCTAAATGAAAAGCTATTTCTCTTTTTTAATTTTTTAGATCTCAATTTTTCTTTAAAATGTCTTTAAGTTTCTATGTTCAAATTATCCTTCAAGAATATTTTCATAATTATTTAGGAACAAAATAATTTTTTTTGGTCTTTTTCGAGACAGGGTTCCTCCCCCCGTAGCCTCAGCGTCCTGGAACTCCACTCGTAGACCAGGCGCCTGTAACCTAAGGAGATCCCCCTGGCCTCTGCTCCAATGCTAGGATTAAAGGCGTGCACCAAAAAACAAAAAATTTTAAAAACCCTAGTGCATGGAAACAACTTAATCATAACACCAAGTTATATAGAGAGAGAAAACAAAATAAATATAAAAAAAAAATATAAAGTTTCTTTCTTTTTTTAATAACAATTGTTTTTCTTTTTGTTTTTCCCCTGTTTAGATCCACAGAATCAAGCTATTTCAATAAAACTCTCATTTGGACATTATGTTAAATTTGTTTTATTCTATTGCCATCTAAATTAATTTTGATGAAATCATCACTGGGCATTGTTTTTTTGTTTGTTTTGTTGTTTTGGTATTTTTTTTGAGACAGGGTCTCCCTTTAGTCCCAGCTGGGCCTAGAAGCTCACTTTGTAGACCAGGCTGGCCTTGAAACTCACAGAGCTTCTACCTGCCGTCTCCACCCAACTGCTAGGTATTAAAGGATGTGGCACCACCAACGCCCGGCTGGGCATGGGGTTTTATAATAACTTCCACCAGCTTATAAAAACCTAATGATGTCATTTTTGAAAAGCAAAGACCCAGCAGGGCATGGTGGCGCACGCCTTTAATCCTAGCACTGGGGAGGCAGAGGCAGGCGATCTTTGGAGTTTCAAGGACAGCCTGCTCTACAAGCGAGTTCCGGGACAGCTGGGGCTACAGGAGACCCTGTCTCAAAAGACCAAAAAAAAAAAAAAAAAAAAAAAAAGCAAAGACCCATAATAAACTGAGTTTTTAAATCTTAAAATTATTTAGTCATTTAGAGTCTAAGCACTATTTTCTAAGTTGCTTGTAGGCAATTTATTTACATATTCCCTACTGATTAAAAGCTGCCTTTTGGCCTCAAACCAGTTTCTCCATAACTATCATATTACTATTAGTATTCTGACATGTAAACCATAAAATGATCTAAATGAAATCATATTTGAAAGACATAATTAAGCTTACCAAGGAAAGTGAAAATCATCAGAAACCTTTCCATCAACACAGAAATCTTCAGGCTGATCAGTGTTACTGTAGCTGCCCAGCTCAAATGCAGACTCCGGCAAAACTAGTGCTGAAACCAAACCAAATATTCAGCTACTATGCGCAATTCGTGCATGAACATACCATTAAGATTCTTGTGTTGGTGTCTGTTACCATATGTATGTGTCAGCATTTAGGCTATATAAAAACCATTTTTAGAAGTTTATGATGAAGGTGAAAAAATCTAAGCTGAAATGTAATGAGCAAAATATCAGAATATCCCAGGACCATCTTCAGATAGATATATCTAAGACAAACTTCAAAGGCAATGAAGCCAGAAGTGAATTTTATATATTCAGTTCTGAAATATACCTGTAACTCAAATTCACTTAATACAAAATATAAATTAGATTATTACTTTATTTTCCTTAAATAGAGCTAACATTATTTTGAATGTTAAGGACTTAACTGTTATTTTTTAAGTCAATGTTGCTCATTAAATAAGACTTTCTGATGTTTTTAGAAAAGTGGTGAAGTTTTTTCTTAGAAATATCTATAACTTGGCTCAGTTTCAATCAAAGGTTCCGTGTATGTGTGCCAACATTTGGAGAAGTTTAGACCCAAATTCTGGTCAGCACATCTCTTCCTGTGAATACTGGATTTTTTTAAAAAAAAATGGTTTGCAAAACACGANGCAAAAAATATTAAGAGCTGCTAAATATGGGTTTGAAGGTGATCCTAGTCTCCTAAAAAATTTTTTAACTTTTTTTTTTTTTTAGTTCTTATGTGTATGAGTGTACTACCTGCATGTAGGTTGGTGCACCTGTGTCGTGCAATGCTGCAGAGGTCAGAAGAGGGCCTCAGATTCCCCTGGAATTGGAGTTAAAGATGGCTCTTAGCCACCATGAGGGTGCTGGAAATGGAACCCAGGTCCTCTACAAGAGCAGTCAGTGCTCTTAACCACTGAGCCATCTGTCCAGCCTCCAAACCAGGAGTGTTTTTAAAATTTCTTTAGAGCCTTTATTAAAAATGAACTGAGTCTTGAATAATGACTTATTTAACATTTTATAAAGTAATAACTTCATTTCCTTTCATTCCCCCAGACCTCTGTGTGTGTGCCTGTGTGAAGTGTTCTTGTTCCCAAGGCTGGTCTATGGTATATTTTATGATAGTTTTATAATTATTCAATTTGGTATGTAAAAAGAAAATAGCTAATTACCTCTGAATTCATCACCAAATGGTATTCCTTATACTATCTGCAGGCTCAATAAATACCCAATGTTTACACAGTTTTTCATTCACATAATCAACTGTTTAGTTTTTGTTTTGTTTGTTTTTGTTGTTTATTTTTGAGACAGGGTCTACCTGTACCCTGGGTAGCTTGGGACTGTGAGACCAAGATGACCTTGATCTTACAGAGATGCTCCTGCCTCTGCCTCCCAAGTGCTGGGATTAAAGAAGTGTGCTACCGTATCCAGCAAGTGTTGACTTTTTACAGATCATGTGGATGAGTTCAAAATTGAAAAAGCCTATAGAAAATTCCTTCCTTCAAGTCCTTCTGGAAATTAAATATAAAGGAATTTGGAGCTCAAGTTTATATGTTGTTGAAAGAACAAGTTTTGAAATTCTAAAACAAAACAAAACTATGTAGGCTAGGGACCATCGATATTGGATTTAAAAGGTGGAAACAGTCATCTGTCATCCTTAATCCTCCTGTAATCGAAAGCTCCATATCATGGTATTAGTAAGCACATACTTGCAACATTGAATGCCTCTTCAGATGGAAATATAACCCAGGAACTTCTAAATGAAAAGCTATTTCTCTTTTTTACTAAAAGAATTACATCTACCATTCTTTAAACTGCTCCTTGTAAGTTTCTGTATGTTCCAAAATTCCTTCAAGATATTTTCATAATTATTATAGGAACAAAATAATTTTTTTTGGTCTTTTCGAGACAGGGTCTCCCCGTAGCCTCAGCTGTCCTGGAACTCACACTCTGTAGACCAGGCTGGCCTTGAACTCACGGAGATCCCCCTGCCTCTGCCTCCCAAGTGCTAGGATTAAAGGCGTGCGCCACCACGCCCGGTGGAACAAAATAATTTTAACCCTAGTGATGGAACAACTTAATCATAACACCAAGTTATATATAGAGAGAAAACAAAATAATATATAGCCTGACCTTAAAATCAATGTGTCACCATGTTTTCTTTTTTAAACAATGTGTTTTTCTTTTTGTTTTCCCCATGTTAGATCCACAGAATCAAGGCTATTTCAATAAAAACTCTCATTTAGGACATTATGTTAAATTTGTTTTATTCTATTGCCATCTAAATTAATTTTGATGAAATCATCACTGGGCATTGTTTTTTGTTTGTTTTGTTGTTTTGGTATTTTTTTGAGACAGGGTCTCCCTTTAGTCCCAGCTGGCCTAGAGCTCACTCTGTAGACCAGGCTGGCCTTGAACTCACAGAGTTCTACCTGCCTCTGCCACCCAACTGCTAGGATTAAAGGTGTGCACCACCACGCCCGGCTGGGCATTGGGTTTTTAATAACTTCCACCAGCTTATAAAAACCTAATGATGTCAGTTTTGAAAAAGCAAAGACCCAGCAGGGCATGGTGGCGCACGCCTTTAATCCTAGCACTGGGGAGGCAGAGGCAGGCGGATCTTTGTGAGTTCAAGGACAGCCTGCTCAATACAGACGCAAGTTCCGGACAGCTGGGGCTACGGAGACCTCTCAAAACCAAAAAAAAAAAAAAAAAAAAGCAAAGACCCATAATAACTGAGTTTTTAAATCTTAAAATTATTTAGTCATTTAGAGTCTAAGCACTATTTTCTAAGTTGCTTGTAGGCAATTTATTTACATATTCCCTACTGATTAAAAGCTGCCTTTTGGCCTCAAACCAGTTCTCCATAACTATCATATTACTATTAGTATTCTGGCATGTAAACCATAAAATGATCTAAATGAAATCATATTTGAAAGACATAATTAAGCTTACCAAGGAAAGTGAAAATCATCAGAAACCTTTCCATCAACACAGAAACCTTCAGGCTGATCAGTGTTACTGTAGCTGCCCAGCTCAAATGCAGACTCCGGCAAAACTAGTGCTGAAACCAAACCAAATATTCAGCTACTATGCGCAATTCGTGCATGAACATACCATTAAGATTCTTGTGTTGGTGTCTGTTACCATATGTATGTGTCAGCATTTAGGCTATATAAAAACCAATTTTTAGAAGTTTATGATGAAGGTGTAAAAAATCTAAGCTGAAATGTAATGAGCAAAATATCAGAATATCCCAGGACATCTTCATGATAGACATCTAAGACAAACTTCAAAGGCAATGAAGCCAGAAGTGAATTTTATATATTCAGTTCTGAAATATACCTGTAACTCAAATTCACTTAATACAAAATATAAATTAGATTATTACTTTATTTTCCTTAAATAGAGCTAACATTATTTTGAATGTTAAGGACTTAACTGTTATTTTTTAAGTCAATATTGTCTCATTAAATAATACTTATTCTGATGTTTTTAGAAAAGTGGTGAAGTTTTTCTAGATATCTATAACTTGGCTCAAGTTCACTCAAAGGTTCTTGTATGTTGCCAACATTTTGGAGAAATTTAGACCCAAATCTGGTCAGCACCATCTCTTCCTGTGAATACTGGATTTTTAAAAAATGGTTGCAAAACAAGAGTCAGCAGTTCTGACCATTTTGTTTTGACTTTGGGGTTTCTTTGAATTCAAAGCTCCAAACCAAACCTGGCGGAGGAGGAGAAGGCAAGGAAAGAAGCAATGCAAACTGACAGGGATAAAATAGTAAAGAGATGGAAAAACTTCAAGTCCCAACAAACTGAAGCCTATAAATTTCCAGAAGTTTCACTCTGACACCAGGTTTTTCATTCTGTTCCCATAAGCATTCTGTAAGAGAGTATAAGAAAATACAAAGAAAATGTGCCTGCAGTTTTAACCACTATTTATAGTTCGTATTTATATTAAATCCCGCTTTAAATTTGGCAGAAGGTAATGAACTTTTAATATTTAGCAAAATCAAGAATTTGACAAACATGCCATGGTATAAATGTTCATAATGCAATTGCCTTATGTGTGATTCGTGTGGTATTGTTTTCAAAGCACCATTCACATTCTCTCTACTGATATCCACAACTGGATTTGAACATGATCAAAGGTTTCACAATTAAACTGAACCATCGCATTACCATCTCAAACATTCCATCCTGTATCATTGAAAACAGCATGGGAAGCTTAAAACAGGCTGATGGTCACATATAAGCACTATATTGCTTTGAAAGATATTGCCTTCAAAGATCAAAAGCACCTGAACATGTTCTATGGATGATAAATTATACAAAAGGCTGGTATGGTCTGGCTTCCTCAAAGGCCAAATTTTACAACTTTCTATTTAGGGCTCTGTGAAGGAGATTTCCACCTGCAGCCGACAAATGTAAATGACCTCAAAGCAGCTGTTATGGACAGGGTTTTCTTTTTTATGATTTCCAGTCTTCAAAAGGGGAAAAATTCTTATGAGAATATGGAAATAGATCAAACAACTGGTGAAGAATAGAACTAAAAGAATATCAGGTAAACATGTTCAAATGGATGAATCACTGAATCACACCGGTAATTTATTAAGGGAACTTTATAACTTCTTCCAATAGGAGTAAAGTCCCAGTCTTTCTTTGCTACCCATCAGATTTTGAATTCAATGATCATACGGAATCCCATAGTTTAGAGAAATTATAGGAAAAAAAAAAAAAAACAGTTTCAAGGAGAGTCACTAAGTAATTGGGTCATTAAGTCTGAATAAGGCAGTCATTATCCATGATAATAAGTAGTAAGATCTACAATGGTATAAGTCCACCACGTTGCTTGGTTTCAATCAACTCAACTTAACTGTGCTGAGTCCTTTTTATAATTTTTAATGGCTTCAATCTCAGAATATGAACAGTACTGTTCATTCCATAGTAAAGGAACTGTAGACAAAAAGTTAAACAATTTTCTCAAATTCAACCAGTTACCAAACAGTGAATCTAAGGTTTTAAAGATCCCAGAATCAGAACTCAAAAGTACTAAATTTATTCAGAAATACTTAAATTTGACTTCTAATTAGAAGAGATGTCATGACAAAAAATTGCCTATGCATTTTTCTGGATACTTATAGTTATTTTAAAATTTAAAATATCAGGGGGGCTGGAGAGATAGCCTAGCGGTTAAGAGTGCCAACTGCTCTTGCAGAGGACCTGGGTTCGATCCCCAGCACCCACATGGCAGCTGAAAACCATCTTTAACTCCAGTTCCAGGGGAATCTGACACCCTCTTCTGACCTCCACGGCATTGCATGACACAGGTGCACCAACCTGCATGCAGACAATACATTCATACACATATGAAAATAAATTAAAAAATTAAAAAAAAATAAATAAAATTTAAAATCTCAAAAGTCAAATGGTTATCATGATATTCTTTTGAACCTATAAAACAGCATAAAAAGTAAATTCTTGATTTTAAGGAACACTCAAAGATACTTGAATCATGTCCTGTTCCATGACTCCCCTTGAAGCATTTGATAAAAGAGAAGCTATCATTCTGTGCTGTTTAATAGGGACCCTGAAATAAAATTAGGGCATCTTTTCTGCTCTGACCCAAATAGTAGAGCCAAGCATTGAGCAGCTGCTCCTGATCCCTGGGACCAGGCTGACATGCCTACACTCTCAAGTATAGATTTGTAGCATTTGTAACTCCAAGTTTTACTACTTAAATCCACCGATCCTGATATATAAAGGAAATCATTAGCAAACCATTATTTAAAGAAACAGAAGAGATGTTGGAAACAGCTTAGTATACTGCTCACGGAAAGTAAATATTTAGCCAACATTGCCATTGTTGTAGGTGATACTAATCCAGTGCTGAATATATGTAGATAGTGATTCAGCCTTTAGAAATGCTCATGAGAACACATACAGAAGCAAAGTTAGGCTGTTCTACATTGAAGATAGGGCCAGAATCTTCTAAAGAATATTGCAGCTTATGCTCAGTTTAAGCTGCTAACAGGACAACTTTTCTCAACATAGAAATTTCAGTGGAGCACTCTATAACATATAAAATCATAATCTCTCATTTTTCAGGAAAGTCACTGTATACCATACGACTTCTAAAATAGTCCCTAAAATTTGTATATATGAGCTTTTGTGTCACAGAACTATGACAGCTCTATTAGTAATGCCTTTGGGAGTGTTTTAGTGAATTCATCTTGAAATTACACTGTTACTGGTAACTGCTGTGGGAGTTGCTTCCTTTGCCATGCAGCTACAGATGCCTGATCTAGATTGGTAGGAAGTCTCAAAGTGCAACTCACTTTGCCAAGTGCACTGGAAATGTGGATGGTATGACCATGTTTTGCTTTATGTTCCATGAGAAGTTTAAGTGGCATCCTTTGCTTTTCTTAGCAATGGGAAGAGAGAATCCTATCTCTGAAGCATCAGAACTGGAACAAGTTCCCCAAGTGTAACCTTGGACATCCTGTGTTATCTCTGCTATTTATAGTGTCTGTAACCCTAATGTCTAACTATTTTTTCCATTCACATGGGCATTTTGCATCCTGACACTAGCGGATTTATATATTTCAGAAAAACCTGGGTTCTTTTTTGCAAACTTAGTAACAGTTCTTTGAAAAGACAAAGTGGATCTTAACTTTCAAATAATCACTCAACATAAAAAAAGAAATTTTTTATTTGTAATGTTTTAGATAATTTTCTCCCCTGCTTAGATAGTTTAAAGAACTATTAAGAATCCTGTGTCTCTTTTTTTTTTTTGGTCTTTTCAAGACAGGGTCTCCCCATAGCCCCAGCTGTCCTGGAACTCACTCTGTAGACCAGGCTGGCCTTGAACTCACAAAGATCCTCCTGCCTCTGCCTCTGCCTTTGCCTCTGCCTCTGCCTCCCACGTGCTAGGATTAAAGTCATGTGCCACCAGGCCCAGCAAGAATCCTGTGTCTCTTAAAACCTTGATTCATCTTCACATATCCCTTTGAAGGGTGATGGTAAAGGGTCTTCTGAAATTCACTGAAACTTTTCAGACAGGAAGCATACTCAATTGCAGATATTTGAATGATGGATTCATAATTCTGGCCAAAGACTTGTAGACTTGTAGTGACTATAGTTAACAAGCATTTGACAAGCATTCCTCATTGCAGAATGTACTGTATATGCCACATGGCACATCACTTTTCACTGTTCAGTCCCCTAGTCTCATACATTAAAATTAGAGATAAGCTCAGCATATATATGTATATATATATATATATATATTATATGTATATATGTGTGTGTGTGTGAAAGAGAGAGAATGACAGAGAGAGAGAGAGAGAGAGAGAGAGAGAGAGACAGATACCACTTTGTTTCAGAATAACAGAACCACAAACTAAACTTGATACCCTTTATTAACTAACACAGTACATTTCATCAAATACAATCAACTGCTTCTAAATTTAACATGAAACAGGCTGAAAAAATGCCCCAGGTTCAATGGCTTTACACAACAAAACACAACAAAAATCTTTCCAAATTTCATCGACATGAAAATATTCATCATACCTCAATACAAACTTCAGGGATTTCACCCTGGACAGTCTCAGGCTTCTACTTACAAATTTAAATCCATATTCCACTTATGATTTACACAAATGTGGATATGAATATGCACAAATTCATGTCCCCGGAATACCTTTATGTGTATTTTTAAATGTACTGTGCATATGTAAATATTTTTATTTCTAACTCAAGCCTTTAAAAAGGATTGGCTTTTCTTTTCTACTGTGGTTTAGTAATTTCACTCTGTCTTATTAGTAGGCATCTTTTTCTTGAAATTTACATTGTATAATATTACTGATAATTATTAAAGGTTTCCATCTTTTGTCACAAAAATGGGTTTTAAGGTAGTAGCCATGTCTTTACATGTATTGAAAGCAAGCACAGAAATGTTTTCAGTTCTTCACCAAGCATTGGCCCCACTGTCTAGTGGTAGAAAGGAAAGCGTCTGGAATTGCCATTCAGGAAAGCTACAGAACTCTCATTGATTAGATGAGGGTCATTGGCTCAATGAGAAAACCAGAATTTTCTCCAAGAGCAGTGCTCCTTCCTCTTTAGGAGATTCAAGGGTATCTGCCATTCAGGGAATTTACCATATTAAGAAACAATTTTGAAAAGAGTCAAGAACAACTTCTAAGTCTTGGCTATGATTGGGAAAATGGAAGCTGAATTTTACAATAGTAAAAGACATTTGAGGGGTCTTACAGCTTGCCCGTATAATTTAGCCTAAGGCAATAAGATTGTGCACAAAGTTTGGATTACAAAATATGTAACAGCATTGTTTATGGTAAAACTTAGATAACCTATATGTCTAAGAATTTGAAATCTTATTTTAAATTCCTTATTTAAAATCATTGAATAGTGTACTAAGTAACAATTTGTGCTATAGAAACATAATTTCAATAAGTCCTAAAATGTTTTACAAAGCCAACTACAAAACATGAGTTTATTTCAATTTTGAATGGGAAAATATGCAAGTATAGATGTATATATGTTCATATCTTACATTTATAAATATAATTCTCAGTTTATATTCACTGGAAGGTGAAATCTTATGTCATGCTTAGTTGTATTGTTCAGGATTGCTATGATCCATCTATAATAAAAAAAATTAAATTTAAGGGGGCTGGAGAGATAGCCTAGCGGTTAAGAGCACCGACTGCCCTTGCAGAGGACCTGGGTTCGATCCCCAGCACCTACAGGGTGGCTAAGAACCGTCTGTAACTCCAATTCCAGGAGAACTCCAGTTCCAGGGGAATCCAACACCCTCTTCTGACCTCCGCGGCATTGCACGACACGGGTGCACAGACCTACATGCAGACAGTACACTCATACACATACAAAAATAAATAAAATTTAAAAAAATTAAATTTAAAGTAAAATGGGGAACAGAACACAATTTGTGAGCACTACTCTTAGTTTGAAGAGGACACTGGTACCAAGATGGAGTCTTGACTTCATAATTCTAAAACATTTTAGTTTGGCATTTAAGATGCTAAGAGGTGCTATTCTGCGGCATACTGGTGTGGCTACCAGAGGCAGAAACACCTTGCAACATTCTAGAGTGTCTTCTATTATTTGCTTTCTCCTTGCAAGGACATCCACTCTCCTGGCTTCCAAAAGCCTACTTCAGCTTGACAGATTTTTGTATTATTTTACATAAAAGAAAACTGTAGCCCTTCCAAAAAGACTAATTTTCATTTTCAAATTTGTCATCAACAAAATATATTTTCTAAAGATCCTCTTCCCCCAAAGGACTGCTGAAATTAGAAAGATAAGGATTAAATGTATTATTAAATAAGAGTTTTGGCCGGGCATGGTGGCACACGCCTTTAATCCTAGCACTTGGGAGGCAGAGGCAGGCGGATCTTTGTGAGTTCAAAGCCAGCCTGGTCTACAGAGTGAGTTCCAGGACAGCTGGAGCTACAGGGAGACCCTGACTCTAAAAGAAAAAAAAAAAAAAAAGTTTCAAATTTTTTTGATATTTTTTGAGACAGGGTCTCGCTGTAGCCCCAGCTGTCCTGGAACTCACTATTTTTATTCTAAAAATAACTTGTAGTAATGTTTATTAATGTTGAATCATGTATTGATTAATCATTTACCATTTCTAATGAAACTTTAGATTCCTAACTAATTAAACTTCTATATTATTTCCTATATAGCCCCAATAATACTATAGTGATTGGGGTGTAGGAACGGCTTTCAATACTTATTTTTTAAAGAATATACAAGTATCTAGTAATGTGAGTCCCAATAGCTATATTCATATTCACATTTCATAAGCATATTTATTTCCACATATTAAGCATATTCATGTCTTGAAAACTCTGCCATACACCAAAAGCAAAAATTCCCCACATATTTCTAACAATTAATTTCTGAATATTCAAAGTATGCACTATTTTAATAAGTTTTATTGTTTTTAACATGTGACATTTTAGCCCCATTAGCAGTAACAGATGTCTAATGCATTAAAAAGAAAAATCCTGCACATGTGTTGAAATAGAGGGCTTTACTCAAAGGAAAGGTGTGTGCTTTGATTTATGCTAGTCAAAATTTTGGTACTGTACTTGGTGCTATTTCAGGAAATGAAAAGGTGAGGACATGGTTATATCCCAGTAAACCAGAGCAAAAGATTCCTTAGAAAGCAAAACATTTTAAGTGTGAGCCATTTGAGCTAAATTAATACCTAGAATATGGTTATATTAACCACAGGAGAGCTCATTCCAACAAAACAAAACCCCATCCATTGATTTATGCAGGTTGTGTAGTATTTACAAATATTTTTGGTTTCCAATCAATTATAAAAATTGATGTCATTGAGATTATGAAAATTTGAGAGAATTTTGAAACCATCACAGAAGAAAAATGCCATTTCCTCACTGTTCTCAGACACCACTTCCTTCATTAATGCTTAACAGAAGCACAAAGCACAAACTGAAAAACAATGGGCAGGAGGGTTAGGAGGGGCAGCTCAGTGGCAGAGTACTTGCCTATCTTACTTGAGACTTTCACTTCAGTTGCAGGTTGGCAGTAAGTTAAGTAAGTAAATAGTAAGCAAGTAAGCAAGCAAGCACATGCTTAGAAGTAGCACATAGGAATAAAACAAAACACCCCATTTGTTTCTTTGGCTGGCATGCATCCTCTTTCCTGCACACCTCCTCTCCTGCAGTTATGGAGTTATTACAACCTCCCACTATGGACAGCAGGAAGATAGATTTCTCTACTCTACAGTGGGAGAGCAATTAAGTTGCTGAACAACTATAATTTACTAGCCTCTTTTGAGTTATGTCACTCAAATTTCCCAAACTTACTAAGATATATCTTAACATATGCATGTGACAGACAAGGAAACAAGTTCACCTTAGTGAAAAAGAGTGTGTCCAAGTTTAGAGAGTCATGTAGTCAGACTGATCTGGTTGTTTCCTTCTCTAGAGACAACCTTGACTTATGCTGTTTTAAAGAGTACATGTGTTATACCTCTAATGTAGCCAATGCCAAGGACATGGAGGATTGTGCTCAAACCTTAAAGAGATAGCAGGGTGCTGTTTGGAAGGCCTGGCTGATAAGCACTTTTACAAGCAGAAAGAGAAAGCTCTTTTATCAAACTGTTATCTTTTCTTATGGCTTCTATTTGTATCATCTTTCAAAGTACATTTGATTCTATCTCATATAATGTATATTCTGATTCTGATTCTTGTTTTGATATATTAGTATTGCTTCATGTTCATAGAGTGAGGGAATAAATAATAACTTTTTCAATATGAACTGGGCTATTATTTTAAAAGCTTCAAAAATACATATCCATTTATGTGTGTTTATGTCTGTACTGTACACTTACACATACAGACACCCACTGTTTGATGCTATAAAGTTTAACCTTTGGCTTCTTTCAGGTGATGGACTTCATTAAGGTATTTACTTCAGAATAAGTCATAATGCATCCCATCAGCTAAAGACCCCAACCTAAAACAGTTACCATATTCTTGCTATTTGGAGCAAGACAACAAGAGGGACAGGGAGATGGAAGAATCCATTGTCATTAAATCAATGCCCTGTGTTGCAGCCTAGGTCTAGTTGACTAGTCACACTGGAGTTCAAAAACCTTTGCCCTGTCAAACACAGTTACTTTCAGAATTGTCCTGGTTTGTTTTTGTTTTTGTTTTTGTTTTTTCCCTCTGTTTAACAAAATAAAGACAAATTGAGATGAATTTCTCAATGAAAACAAAGAATTGGGGGGGGCACTTTTTGAGACAGGGTCTCCCTTTAGTCCCTGCTGGCCTGGAGCTCGCTATGTAGACAAGGCTGGCCTTGAACTCACAGAGCTCCACCTGCCTCCTTCACCCCATCCCCTCCACCCCCGCCCCCTCACCCCTACCCAGTGCTGGGATTAAAGGTGTGTGCTACCACCCCCAACACAAGGAAAATTCTTATGTAAAATTCTTATGTGTTTGCCTCTTTAGCTCAGTGAAAGAGGTTAAAATGAAAACAGCTTCCTGGGCTTGTGCAATGCTCCTGTAGAAAATGTCTGCTAAACTAGCCTGTCACCACCAAGAAGCCCATCTACAGGGGAACAAAAAGCCCTGAACCAGGGGGTAATGAGGACAAGCTCCTTCAGGAAATAACCCTTCAGAGAAAACCACTCTACTGAGACTGGGGCTGATGATTCTGCTGGGTGATGGAAGCTTTTCACAAAGTTTTATAATCAGTTAATTACCAAATGAATCAAGGGACAAAGGAGAGTATGACTGAGATTTACAGCATTTGACTTAGAAATAGTTTCCCTGAATAAAACTGCAAGCATTGGGAGGGTTTCCAAGTGAGATGAGATTCACAACATTTTCTTTATATGCTTAAAGTGTGGCATAATTGCATCTCTGATTTTATAGATATTCTTTAAAAGTATCTCACAGTTTCGTAAATCTGTTTCCTTTGTACTCTGGCAGATTTGCTACAAATTAGCTGTAGTTCATTCTCTGTGATCCTATATCATTAGTAACTGGCTTTCAATGTATTATACTACATTGCATTTCTGTTAGTTGTTTATCATTCATAGCATAAGTAGATACATCTAACAATATAAAAATTATTACAGGTGTCTTGTGCATTCTCTTCACTCTCCTTCTCCCTCCTTCCCCTAATAAACAATCTTTTAAACAGTTGACATTGTCATTTGAGTTCACTTACTGCATTTCATGTGTGACCATATAAAGTTAAAGTTTTTTTTCAAGATTCTTTCCTCCTGTAAATGCATGCAAATTGAATGCTTTCTACAGAAATTACAGAGAAGGAAAACATGAAGATATACTGTAGTTCAGCTTAGTAAAGTTATTGGACTACACAAATGTCTCCTTTGGGAGAGAGGGGTTGACAAAATGATCAAGAAGGTGAACAATTTCCTGACTTCCCTTTCCCAAGTCACATGTTCATGGACATTCTTATGGGTAGCCCTGAACTAAACAAGCATATAAATGTCACGGTGAGGAGAGAATGAGAAGGAGCTAGAAGGCAGGCTCAGTTTACATTTAAATTGGGCTGGATCACATTGAGCTTTTTTGCTCTGTTCAGCATCCAATTCTTGTGCTAACTTTCATTACCAATTTAATAAACATCTATCAAATATTTATTGTATGCTTACTATGCACTTGGCTCTGTTCACAACAGTGTTTTAGTTTGGTCAAGAATCTTAGCTTACCAGGAGCTCAGAGTAGAGTAAGCACTGTACAGTGAACCAAATTCTGTAGATGCTGAGTGGGAGATGTTTGATAATTTAGTCATTTGAGATATGTAGATTGGATGGAAGAAATATAGTTAATATGTTATAAACTCCATATTATGTTACCTTAAGTGACTATGAATTCAGACAGCTGAAGAGAGTAAGAATGATAGTTTGAATAAAATAAGCTCATAACCGGCAGACCACGACTAGATGTAAAGGACTAAAGTCTAATGTTAGAGCCAGTGAGCAAAGAATGATGCCCTTAGTTTACTAGCTGGGACTAATAGCTAGCTGCAGATGCTCGTTTGCTCTTTTTCTTTTCAGAACTAGAATCATAGGAGGCGATGATACAAGTGTAATTCACCTTTTCATCATTATAACAAATACCTAAGATTATCAGCTCATGAATCCAAATAGGCAGGTCCATGTGAAAATTGACATGAGAAGGGAAAGTGGTGTTTGCTCAGTGCCTTTGCCATCCCAGTTTTACAGCACTCCTCAGTTCCTGTAACCTAGCCCTGTCTCTCAAAGTATCACTCTGATGCTTATGAGAGAGTCGACTCTCCAACTATACAAAATTGTGAACATTTTCTCATGCCTTAATTCAGGTCTGCAATGATTTATCTCTCCTTGACAATGTAGATTTGGACTAACAGAACTGAATGTCAATGGTGGTGATGGAATGGCTTATCATGACACCCTTACCTCCAACTGGGGGAGCAAAGACTTCCAGTCAAGTGTTTATTTTCCACTTCAGATTTTTAAGGGCTTAGTGACTCTTTTGAGAGAATATCACTTCATTGGTACCCTAACTGATTATATTCTGGTATTGAGTTACAGGAAGCATAATCATAACTCACATTATAACAATTTTCCATTTCTTAGCCAAGAAAGACAGTATTTGTTGAAGACCATCAGCAGGGTATGTATTATTTTAAAACTGGAAGGACCATAATAGCGTTCTACCATAAATCACTTTTGCCACTATGTTATCATAAACCTATATCAACAGTATTTTTATAAAAAAAGAATGGCTTTATTAAATATATTGAGTATTTAGTATATACTTTACCAAAAACTGTCTTCGGGGCTGGAGAGATGGCTCAGCAGTTAAGAGGTTATCTTGCAGAGGATCCAGGTTCAGATCCCAGCACCCACATAGTAACTAACAACCATCTGTAACACCAGTCCCAGGGGACCTAACACCCTCTTTTGGCCTCCATGATCATTGTGTGACATGGGTGCATTTACATACATGCAGGCAAAACACTCATACTTAAAATAAAAATAAATTTAGGATGCTGTCCTTTAGATAGCTGATGTTTCTTTCTCCATGAACTTTCAATTCACATGCCAGTTAGTGCTGAACTTCTTTTGGACACTATAATATGTGCTGTCTCTGTGTATTTCATTCAGACCTCATGCATGTTTTTCCTTTTAAAAATTTTAGTAGTGTATATTAATTGTCAGAAAATACAATGAGTTTTTATTACAGTTTCATCCATGTAAACTATGTGCTTTGATTACTGAGTCCAACTATTTCCTTCCCCCCTTCTCACTGGTCCTCTTCCTCTTCTACATTCATGCCTTTCTGAAAGTTAAGATCTCCACATATAAGAGAAAACATGGACCATTTATATTTTGAGTCTGGCTTATTTCGTTTAACATAATGATTTCTAGTTCTGTACATTTTCCTGAAATAGCATCCTTTGATTCCTTGTGGCTGAATACTCCTCCGTTGGGTATATAAGCGACATTTTCTTTATCCATTGATAGGCACTTAAGTTGACTCCATAGCATCACTACCATGAATGCTGCTTCAGTAAACACTGATGTGCACAAATATCTCTGGGATGTGTTCAGATAGACTCCTTCAGGTAAAATGTCCAGAAATGGTACAGCTGGATCATGCAGAACCTCCATCCTGATTTCCTACCAACTGAGTAAAACATTGCTTTTTCTCCATAACCTTACCAGCAATTTCAAAAGTTATTATATCCATTTTGAGGGTAAAATGGAATCAAGTATAGGAATGTGTTTTTTGAAATACGAGCACTACATAATACCTGTGCCCCTACCCTATCTTAACCTTGGAATATAATGCTTGGGGGTTAATCAGAAGGTGTCTGTAGGCACAGCATACTGAACCCAACTCTTGGTCAGTGGTTCTTTTTGTTTAATTTCTGTGTGTTTCATGATAGATGAATATTCTGGTCTGGGTGACACCAAACATTAAGAGAGATTTGATTTACAGCTCCTGGATAACTAAAGAAATTAGACATTTTTGTCATGTATTTTTGATCATTTATACTTTTTTAAAAATTGTCTTTTTTAAGTTGTTTACCCATTTGTAGATTATATTGTCATTTTGTTTAAGTTCTTTATATATTCTGGTTCTCAATCCCCTGCACACTGGCACAGCTTCAAGATCTTTTCTCCCATTCTTTAGTTTCTCTCTCCACACTGTTTGTGTCCCTTGCATGGCAGAAGCTTTACAGCTTGATGCAATCCCACCTGTCAGGTATTGATACTATTTCCTTAGCAACTAGTGTCCCATTCAAAATGTCATTAGTATGTCTAAATGTTCAACTATTTTCCCTATTTTCCTCCAGTAGTTTCAAAGTTTCAGTTGTTATACTAAGGTCCTTGGTCCATTCGCAATTAGTTTTCATACAAGGTGAGAGAGGGAAACCTACTTTCATTCTTCCAAAGGTAGATTTCCAGTTTGTCCAGCACCATTTGTTAAAAAAAGCTGTTGTTTCCCTGATGTATATTTTTGGCCTCTGTTGGGAAGGGGACATGTTCCTAGGTCCTCTATTCTCCACCTGTCGATGCACTTATTTCTGTAGTATTATCTTGGTGATCTTTTGCCTATAGTTCTGTAGTATCACTTGATGTTAGGAATTATGGCACCTCCAGATCTGCTCTTTTTGCTCGGAATTGCTTTAGCTATTCAGTGTCTTTTGTGTTTCTATATAAATTTTAAGATTTGTTTTTCTATTTCTATGAAGCATATCATTGGAAATCTGGTAAGAATTTGTTGACTATGTAAATTGCATTTGGCAATATGGTCATTTTCATAGCATTAATTCTATTGATCCATGAACATGAAGATTTTTCCATATACTAGGGTCTTTTATTTCTTTTTTCAGTGTTTCAACATTTTTATTGTCCAAGTCTTTCACCTCCTGGTTAGGTTTGTTTGTCTATTTGTTTGTTTGTTTTGAAGATAATGTAGATAGGATTATCTCATTTTTTTTCTAAATATGTTCCATGTTGGTACATGGAAAAGCTATCGGTTTGTATGTTGGTTCTGTATCCTGCTACTTTCTGAAATTCCTTATAAGATCTAAGAGTTTTATCATTGAGTTCTTAGGATCTTTTAATTACAGCATCATATCACCTACAAATAGGTTATAACAATTATTAAATTCTTAGCAATTGTTTGTTATACCTTCCCGTATCTTCTTAGACACAATATCTGACTTACCACTACAAAGTACGAAAGACACTGCATGTGCACTTTGCTGCTAACTCAGCTGTCTTTATGCAGAGTTTTCTTAGTTAATCCTACTTTAAATACAGATCTTCCTGATGGTTCATTTCTGTTTTAGCATCTGCCTCAACTTTCTAGAGTTATATTTGCATTTATAAATAAATATGTTATAAAAACATTTTTACAATTTTTTTTATATTTGTACTTCCTGCCATTTTTAACAATTTATTTTCTGAGTTTATTTGCGTCATTGCTTATCGAATTCCCTGGAAGTGGCATTCTCAAGTATCTGAAAATTGACTTGATTTCTTTTTAAAGTTTATTATCTTTTATTTATTTAATGTGTATGAGTATATTGCCTGCATGCAGGTAAGTGCACCCATATCATGCAGTACCCACAGAAGGTAACAGGCCCCCTGGAACTGGAGGTACAGATAGTTGCTTGCTGCCACGTGGGTGCTGGGAATCAAACCAGGGTCCTCTGAAAGAGGAGCCAGTGCTTGTAACCACTGAACCATCCCTCCAGCCCCCCTTGATTTTTTTTTTTAATTTGGTCTTTTCACATTTGTTACTGATGTAATATCATTTAGCCTTGGCTAGAACACATTCTTTTAGCATTTTCTCTTACTGAGAACACCTAAGTTGCCAGATTTTAATTTTTGATGAACAATTTTCTTTATTTGAATGCCTGCAGAGTAATTTATCTTTAATGACCAGCAATATTATGAGAACCTTTATGGCTATAGATCTGTTCCTATCATCTTGCCCCACAACATGCGTGTTGTTCCATTTCACAATTCGGTTGTTGTTCTCCAACATTGGGTAACTTTTTCTATTATGTCTTTTTGTTATTATTACTTGGTAATTTGTTTTTCTTTGATCTTAGAAAAACAGTCTCTAATTTTGTGACTATTATCCTGATTAAATGAATCTTAATTAATCCCTATGTCCCTTCTCAGATTCAGCTTTATATAGTAATCTTTTTAAAATTTTGTCTCCTCTCACACACTCTCTCCTGGGGCTCTCCCTGTTGCATAGCTTAAAATGCTATTTATATGCTAATGAATTCCAAATTCTCTCTCTAGTCCAGACCTCTCTCACAAACTTCAGATTCACATAAGCAACTGCCTGCCCAATAATCCCACTTGGATTTCTAACTGACAACTCAAATTTAACATGTCTGAAACTGAACTGTCTCCCTTGAAATGCATTCCATCCACAGCCTTCTTCTCCATCCCCGTGGTTGCCAACTCCCTATTTCTATTGCTTAGATCAAAAGTCTTGAGTCGCCTTTGATTCCTCTCCCTCACATGGTTTATCTTTAGTGAATCCTGTTGGCTCTGACTTCAAAATATAATTTAACCACTTAAAAAAAAAAAAAACCTGCAATTCCTCTACTACACAAGTTCAGGTCTCAACCATCTCACTAAATTGTAGCAATGGCCTCCAAAACTGGCCGTCTGATCTCACAGGAAAAGCTCACACATGCCCTAGCAGTAGGGTCATTACTATGTTAGCATTATTCTTTCTGCACAAGGCTGCTGTTATCTCATAAATGTCTATGAGTTCTGAAACTTCAGATAGAGTGGTATCACCATCATAAGACCAGAATCTACTGCTCCTTAAATGGCTATCATCCTGAGGAACTAGAAGACAACAATATGGGTATTTTAGTACTTAAAGAAGTATTATCTTATTTTAATGGTCAAAGCTTCTGAGTGGGCACTTCGCTTTGGATTTTCTTCCAGTTTTTCATCTCTATTATACAAAGTCTAGATATTTTTAACTCCACAACTGGAGGACTCTCTTCCTTTTCCAGCACAGGGTCAACTACTTTAGCTTCTTTTTTGGCAAATGTACAGATGATTTCTGTTCTATTGTAGTTATTTTCCTCCTCACCAATATTTGTCCGATGTGATGTCTTTTTAGTGGTATGATACAAAATAAGATATTGTCCTTGCTATTTATTATAAACTTGAGTGGTTCCGACCAGATGTATGTACTTACTAATTTCAGAACTCGGAAAAAAGTTTTCGGAGTTAATACCTTAAAGGGATAGAGAGATGGTTCAGGAGTTAAAAGCATTGGCTGCTCTTGCAGAGAGCCAGGGCTCAGGTCCCAGTATCCTCCACATGGCAGCTAACAATCACCCATAACTACAGTTCTAAGGGATCCAACGCCCTCTCCTGTCATGATCAGGCATTGCACAACACAGGTACACACATACATGCAGGTATAAAATAAAAATAATTTTTAAAAGTAAATATCTTAAAAATGTCTTAATATTGTATTAGTCACTTTTCTGTTGCTGTGATAAAACCACCGTGACCAAGGGAACTTATAAAAGGAAGAGTTTATTTGAGCTTATGATTGATGATTCCAGGGAATTAGAGTCCAATGTGGTATGGAGGCATGGTGGCCAGGGCTGGAGCAGAAAACCACAGTTCACATCCTCTGATAAACACAGGAAGTGGAGAGAGAGCCCCTGGAGACTAACAAGGCTTGTTAAGCTCTCTAAGCCTGCCCCCAGTGACATACTTCCTCCAGCATGGCCACACCTTCAAAGATTTCCCCAAACAGCGCCACCAACTGGGGACAAATGTCTGAATACTTAAAGCCTATGGGGGACATTCTCATTCAAACCACCTCAAATATCTAATTTGAGGTAATAATAATTCCATTGTTGTTTGTGTATATTATCTAAATTTCAGGTTTACAGCAACCACAAAATAAACTGAGATAAAGCTGAGCTTATGATTGGCTCAAATCTGATAATGAAATCAAAGCATAAACCATATTTAATAGGGATATGTTAAAGCTCTAAATATCTTTCAATAAACAGGAATAAAATACGCCAAGACAAGAACAATATGTTCTTATGTTCACTGTCTCACTCTACTCTGTCTAGAACAAATTCTAAAACACAAAACAAAACAATTTCAACCACACTAAATAGCAGGTATGAAAGGCCTGCACAGACCACAGTGTGGAAACATGACCTATGCTTAGAGAAACAGCAAAAGCTCTAAAACCTACTATACTACTTTTCTTGCCTTTACTCTGAGTCCTTTAGTTATTAGACATTTCCAGCATTTTTCAGAGGCACTGACCCTCTCCTGTCCTGAGTAAAATATCATACAATCTAATTTATTTATGTGGGCTGGAGATGTAGCTCAGCAGTAGACTGTTTGTTTAACATGTCCAAGCATATTCCCAGGAGAAAAAAAAAAAAAAAAAACTAATGACAACAAACACAAAAAACCAAAATCAACTCTATTTCATTCACGTGTTGGGGACCCAAAGGGTTAATTCCTCATGCAGACTTTGCATTTAAATTAGGAGACTAGCAGGGGCAATCCCAGCCCTATATTGACAAGTTAACAGTGATACATTTAAAGCTCCTTCTGTCCCCATTCAAGTGACTTCATTGACTAGTTTCCTCCTGTTTGGCACAAAACTTTAAGCCCAGTTGACTGTAAGAAGTTTCCAGAACTAGAAGAAAGCTCATTCTTGCCAACTGGACTATGTTCTTTGATTGCAGATGTGGGCAAATCATAGAGTAACAAACAGTCATAGACTATTTTTTTTTTTTTTTTTTTTTTTGTCTTTTTGAGACAGGGTCTCCCTGTAGCCCTAGTGTCCTGGAACTCACTCTGTAGACCAGGCTGGCCTTGAACTCACAAGATCCGCCTGCCTCTGCTCCCAAGTGCTAGGATTAAAGGCATGCACCACCACGCCCATCATAGACTTTTGTAAAAAGCATTATAAAGCAGCTATTCAGACAGGATCGTTTTTTAAATCCTTCAAGTTAAAATATTTTCTACTTCTGAAATTATCCAACTATTTCCTGTTACATCTGAGGAAAACAATACTTTGTATCACTTCTGGCTATTCACATATTCATTCACACTCAGTCATAACTAAACTCTTTATCCATGAGAACTCATGCTTGCCAGACCCTCCTTTATATCTACATATCCTTCAAGATTAAAGCTAAGCCCACTGTCCTTCAGGACACTGCAATGTATTCTTACTAACCTATTTATGAATATCCATTTCTTCTAAAGAAGACTAACAGAATGACTGATAACAGAGAAATGAGTGGCTTGAGAAACATTTTAAACATTGGGCACTGTGGCTACACTAAGCAGGAGGAGAAAGGAAGCCCAAGTAAGTATCATATAGTCCTTTTAAAAATAATTTATTATTATTATTATTATTATTATTATTATATTTTTTTTTTTTTTTGTTTTGTTTTTCCCTTTAGTCTCAGCTACCTGGAGCTCTCGATGTAGACCAGGCTGGCCTTGAACTCACAGAGATCCCTCCCAAGTGCTAAGGATCATAGTCGTTGTTTTTTTTTTTTTTTGGTCTTTTTCAAGACAGGGTCTCCCTGTAGTCCCAGCTGTCCTGGAACTCACTCTGTAGACCAGGCTGGCCTTGAACTCACAAAGATCCACCTGCCTCTGCCTCCCGAGTGCTAGGATTAAAGTCGTGCACCACCACACCCAGCATAGTCTTAAAGCTTATACTGAATCCATAATTGTGAGGAACTCATATTCATAGTCATCAATAGGCCCTCTAACTGTGGCATCCATTTTGTCTTCCTTGAATTCGGGTCAAGATTAAAAGATAAAATTTGTGCACGCTCGAGCTGCTTTATCTTTAGAGCAAGTATGTATTAACTTTGATCATACACTATGGTACACTATCATTGCTTATCGTTGACTTTGAACTTCCCAAGCATGCTGTCAATAGAAAAGGCTAATAAAGGAAAGAACATAAGCTACAGGACATATGAGCATTGTATGCCATAGGATCTGGGTCATGTGGTCTTCCTGCCCATTTGCAACCTACCTTAGAATATTCAGGAACTAAGCTGTGGACCCTCTTTTTGCTCTGTGCTCCCAATAAGCCAGGTGACATGTTTGTGTTTCAGTTTGATCTCTGAGCCTTCTCTCTGGGACAGCCTGCCTAGAAAGGTCACCATTGCACTACGGTCATACCTAATTGCACAAAGTCACACTTATTACCTTAATCGGGGCTCAGGGCTCTTCCTTGGTACTCTGCAAATATATAACTTATAGATTTCATCATTAACATGGATATATTATTTTCCAATGTTCTGTGACATCCTTGATGTCAAAGACTAAATCTTCCAAGAGCACCTAACATAGTAAGAGACATTAACACATTGTTTTCTGCAGTTACAGAAAACACAAACACAACACATGCATTGCAGTTAATTAATACCAATTGTATAACTAGAATTTAAATCTCTAGAATGTACCATTAGTAGAGTCAGCTGACACTGTTTCAGGTTTACCAGTATAATGGATGAGAAGAAGCCTCATCATCATTTGCAGCTCTATTTCTAAAGTACTTTCTAAAGGGGAAATCAAAGATATTGAACCTCACTAACTTCCAGGAAAAACACCTAGTTTGGCTTTATAGTATAGGTCCAAAGGAAAAAGAAACAATGACCTAAGGAATCTAAACAACTACTTAGGCTTTCTGCAATCATATCATGTTTAATAGCATATTTTTCTAAGGAGTAATTACCTTAGTAATTACCTCTTCCCTCAAAAAGAGATGTACCCTGAAGTTTAGTAATGATAGCATATTACCATCTTGATCCTAATTTGAGAAAACCATGGCCAATAGACAACTTCATCCTTAATTAAAAGTTTCATGGTCTTTTAAACTGTCTTTACCTTGTTACTATGATGTAGGCAACAATGATGGGATTTAAAAAAACTAAATGTCTACGGCAATGATAGGCGATAGGCAATTGCTTATAATAATGCCTTTGATCCTAGCACTTGGGAGGCAGAGGCAGGCGGATCTTTGTGAGTTCAAGGCCAGCCTGGTCTACAGAGTGAGTTCCAGGACAGCTGGGGCTACAGGGAGGCCCTGTCTCGAAAAGACAAAAAAAAAATAATGTCTTTGAACTGATGAAGATGTAAATAAATGCTTTTGAACTGGTACAGATGTAAATAATGTTAGTGAATTTCTAGTATTCAAGGTGCATCAAATTCTTTCTTCTTGCTTTTCCAGCATCTTGCACTCTCTCCACATGAAGCACCCTTCTGTTTCTATCATTATGTTTCTTCCTAATCCCCCTTTCTACTGCCCTTTCAATCCCTCTCTCCAGATGACTTGCCATCTATCTCCATTTCTTCCTTGTTTTTTCCTTATTTTTCTCTCCCTCTTCTCTTTTGTTTTTTTAAATCCAGGTCTGTGGTCCAACTCTCAGTCCCTACAGCAGAGTTGCAGGGAATGTGATTAGGGTTGTATCTGTAAAAAGACACAAATGCAAAGCAAGAGTTTAATCAATCACAAGTGACATAGCTGGAATCCCCAGCTCTACCATTATAGCAATGGCCAGAATTATGCAATTCCTAGAGAAAAAAAATATCAAGACAGTCATTTTAATGTACAAAGTAAACAAATGTCACAGAACATTTTAATGGAGGCTGTAGAGATGGCTCAGTGGTTAAGATCACTGGTTGCTCTTGCAGAGAACCCACGTTCAAATCTCAGTACCCACAGCATGGTTAACAAGCCTCTGAAACTCCAGTACCAGGGGATCTGACATCTGTCCTCCCTGGGCATTACATGACATGGGTGCATTTACATACATGCAGGCAATACATTCATATACATAAAATAAAAATAAAAAATAATAAATATATATTAAAAATACTTTTAAAGTTGGGTTTTCCCTGTGTAGCCTAAGGTCACCTTAAACGTGTCACTGCTTCCCAAGTATCATGATCTTAGATGTATGCCACTCATTTGTCTTTTGAGAGAAGGAAGTAGATGAAAGGTAGCATTGTATCTAACATTTCTGAGGAAGACTAAGAGTGACTATATTATGCAGTCATATAAATTCAAGCATATTTAGCAAACTTTAAAAATATTTTCCCTGTAACTTGATATATAAAGACATCCTAAATACTCAAAGTAAAAATTCAGGCCAATATGGCAAAGATTGTTAAGACAGTGTCTCACTACATAATGGTGGCTATTTTAGCACTGACTGTATAGTCTACATTGGCTATGAACTCAGACAATCCTCCTGCCTCAGCCTCTTGAGTGCTGGGATTATAAGCATATACCAACGCAAACAGTCAGGGATTTCAAAATGCCCATATAAATTTTAAAGAGTGGTTTTCATCACCAAACATAGTCTTAATTAAAATATAAGTCAGCAAGAGTTTTGCATAAATTCTGTTAAATATAAAAACATTTTATTATTACAACCCCAATGGTTTAAAATTTGTCATAAACATATACATTTCTCCAAGTTTTGCAATAACAGAAAAAGATATGACATACTTATATCTTTAAAAATTGATAAAAGTGACACAGAGTAACTCGGCATTTCCAAAATGATATTCATTAATTACATGGTATTTTTGCTATTCTGTTACTCTTTTCCTTCCTAAAGGTTCATTTTAAGCAAAGTTCCTAGGAAATTGTGTCCTCTTGTGGTCATTGGCAAAAACAACATGTTTTCTGCAGGAAGAACCAAACCAAACAATGAGAAAAAGAGGGTGTAAGGCTTCAGGAAAAGCCATATGTGAAGAAAGGGAAAGCCCTGAGGGAAGAGAAAGCTATGGATAATCAGAAAGGACAAATAAACTGGAAAATGCAGTGTACACTGTCTAGTTTCTACTTAAATTACTGATCATCAGAGCAACTCTGAAATTACTAGCAAGGGTATACTTCAATCAGCTCATCTGTCACTGAGAAGGGATCCCAACTCTCTAAGTTGTACTCCCCATAAGCTTAAAAAATATTTTTTTAAAAAAGGACAAGATTTTCAAGGCCTCATTTATTTCTATGCCTTGGTCTTGCTTTTTCTGTAGGATACCCAGCTCTTAAGCCCATCCTCATTTCCAATGCAGAATATCAGATACTTTACTAGTTAACATCTATTTGATATTTTTATTTGCTCATTTGAGGAACTCTGAGTCCCTTCAACTTCTTCTGCTTTTCTTTTTTCATTTTCTTTCCAAATTGAAAGTTCCAAGCATTATAACTTCAGTTCATTATTCTTTTTTTTTCCTTAAGACGAATACAATTATCCAGAATGAGTTCCATTTACCCACCCAGATGTGACTGACCTCAGCTTACAAGACAAAAATCCAAAGCGTTGCCATGTGCCACCCTTGTGCCAGGACACATCCAACAAATGCAACTGTCCCTCTGAGCTGCTTGGTTCTTGGGCTCAGCAAGATGCTTCCAGAAGCCCTATTGATAACTCCACATTTAAGACATTTTTGTTGGCTTGCGGAACATGCCAACATTCTAAAACTTGTCTGGCTATGCAAGAACAGCAGTAATTCAGAAAGTAGAAACAAGTTCATGAGTCAGGCCATAATTAACAGGAGTGGGTGCTCAAACATCACTAAGCTCTCTGTATTACCAAAGAATTTTGGTTTGACAGAGTTGATTAAAGTCATTACTGCTGATGCAAACATTACATTACACTTCAATAAAATTATTTCATTGAAATATCAAGTTGAATTGATATCCACACCCCTGTGGCGTGTCCAATACTAGATGGAATCTAATATACACAGCCTTATCTGTGATTGCCTTAGTTTGTGCCTCTTTCTGGAGGCATGCTCCTGGGATTCATCTAAGCAATTCAAAGACAGAACATCAAACCTACAAACAGGTGATGTGCCATCTGAAGAGGAAAAAGGCAAGAAGACAGAGTGCAGGACTCACCCTTTCTGCAAGCCCAATTCTAATACTGAGGATCTGCAACAATTACACAGTGTGTTTTTCATCTTATCTAGAAGGAAAGGCTAAAACGCCAACACACACTCAACTCCTGAGAATTACAGAGAAGCTCAGAATGAGATTTCTAACTCTAACTTCTAACACTATTTTTCCTCCCCCCCACTTTTTTTTTTAAACAGAGAACACATTCCTCAGGAAGAGCTGCAAACAAGCCAAGTTTGCAGTTTGAAAACAAAGCTTGTTTGGAGTTATCCAAGTGCAAAAGAAAATTTTTGTTGTTGTTTTCAGTTAGCATTTTTTTCAGTGACCTTTCTTATTTTAGAAGTAGGTAAAATGATTAGATACTAACTAATCTTTCATTCCCAAAGAAAGCAGTCCCCAGCTGCCATCTTTCCAGTCAGACTGGAAGGAGGCTTGAAGGAAAACCTATAAAACTGTTCCTAAAAGACCGAAATTGGGATTTGGGAATGAAGGACATTTTGGGATGTTAAAGGGAAACACGAAATCACAACTATGCACAGATGAGATATCCAGAATTATATCTGACTTGTGGGCACAGAATAGGGGACCCATTGGTACCCAGGAAGGGTAGAAAAGAAGATCATTAAGAAAATGTTAAAAGGAGCTGCACTTGAGCAGAGTGGGGAACCCACCTCCACTTGTTGCAATTTGCACAGCAAGTACTAAGCCCTGGATGTTTCAGAGAGGTGATTCACCTGGCAAGCCACTAGCTTCTGCTCAAAACGCAAATTCCACCCAAGCGAAAGAGAGGAATTTTTGCTCACAACTAAAATAATCAATCGTGACCCTGTTCCAAGGATTCCATTCATTCATTCTAAACTCTCCCCTAAACATTCTGGCATCAGTTACTTGGCCTCTGCTGAGCTCCAGCAGCACAGAGTAGCCAGGAGGTTTCTGGGGCTGCCACTTGCAGCAGATTGGTAGATCTCGCAAGTCGGACTTGCTAGTGACCCCCTTTACCCAGCTCCTCCGCTCCCCTAGGTCAGGTCGGGTTTCCTTTACCCTTCCCTGCCTTCCTTACCCAAGCCCAGGAAGGAACGCGTGTAAACATTCTATTTCTATTTGGTTTTGATACTCAGCTAAAGACAAAAATAATTTTTGAGGTTGATGTTAATAAGGAGGAAAATCGAGATAGCTAAAATGGCACTTTTTTTTAGATTTCCACAGCCATCTTTTAAAATATAACTACGGAGTGCTCTGAAATTCATATTTACAAAACAGGCCTTTTGGTAGAGACTGAGGCAGAATTTTTGCCATGTTTTGTTTCCAAGAGATAAATTCTTGTCAGTGAAGATGCAAGTACGAGGGTGCAGGGGTGCCTCGATTTTGAGACGAATTGGCTACGTGCTATTAAAATTAAATGGAGGTCAAGTAGAATCTGATTTTCGGCCAGACTGTCCTTTAAAAAATACGGCAGCGGCTGGTGAGGCAGGCCAGTTGGCACGCTGTGGTCATTTGTTTCTTGATATCTGTAAAAACAGTGCAGGGCAACGCCAGGGGGTCTCTTCTCCATTAATGGCACAGTCCTGTTTACTCTTCTCAAGAGAAAAGACGTAACTCTTGCCTGCACATCCCCACAAAGGCTGAGCCCTAGGACCAGCCCAAGGCACTCCACACCCCAACGTTTCCGGGACCCAGCTGAGAGCTTCAGAGGGGACAGCCACGTGGCCTGCCCGCGCACAGCCAGGGCTCCCTCCTCCTTCTTCCCTGAAGTCTTCAGCATAGACCTTTGGTCCAGCCCAGGAAGGGGCACTTGCTGAGCTAGCGGTTTCTGAGGGTTACCTCGGGGAGTGAGGACCAGGAGGCAGGGGAATTACCTCAGGCTGAGAAGAGAACACACAACTAGCCCTGCAGTGCACGTCTCCCGACTCAGCCCAGAACCCTCACCGCCTTCAGGCCTGGGTTTACCCTGGCTAAGCAGGGGATTGCTTGGACCAGCTACCCGGCGGCCCCCAACTCCAAAGGACTAGCACTGAGAACACAGGCGGCTCTCCCACAGCCGCTTACCTTCTCCCTCATCAACTTGGTTGCTACCAGCTCACCAGAATCTGTATGAATGCACTCTTGGGGTCTCTGGGCTTTAATGTATTGGGTAGAAATGCTTCCGTCACACATGTCTGAGTTAAGGAAATGGGTTTGAGGCGCTCGGATCCTAACGGTCCACGCTACCTCCTAGGAAAGGGGCCTGGGATAGGACACTTGGAACATGGATTCCTGGAAATGCTGCCGCTCTGGAGCCCCCTCATCACTGTTTTAGGAAGTGACCATCCAAGTTCACAGCACGGGGCCCTAATTTTGCGGTGAGGATGAAGACTGGCAGCGTGGAGTATCTGGGTCACCCAGAAGGCTGTTCTTCCCTCGCCCGCCTTTCCTCCCTTCCTCTGGGGCAAGGCTTTTCTCAGCACAAGAATGAGCTTCCGCCTCTTTCTAGCACCTTCAGATGCAGTCTTGTGAGAGTAGCAAGCTTTAGATTGGGTCACTGTAGCGGGAATAGAGGGCCCAGATGCTTCTCGAAGCATGATGAGACCGCAGGCTGGGGCACAGATCCGCATTCCCCTCGGCACAGCCACGTCTTCAGACCGCCAGCGACCTGAGAGCCAGGCGGCCGCGGGGAATCCCTGGGGACACTGGACTTTCTCCACCTGACCACCGGGTGGGCCCCGCGCTAACACCTGGGTTGCCGCTCTTCCCCCTTCCCACTCGCCCGCATCCCAGCCATCCTCAGTCCTCCCCTAAGACTCCGAGAGATCTGGGGCAGGATGAGACATCACCCAGTGCGTCGAAGCTGTGGCCACCGCTGCTGTCACTGCCACTTGGTAGGGACAGTCCCCTCCGGCTGTTCGGAGGTGCGGCGCTCGGGTGCGGGGGCGCGGGGCGCGCGGAAGGAAATGGGCCCGCGCTGGGCGCAGAGCAGTGGGAGGGCGGGGCGGCGTAGGGCTGCTGGGGCCAAGTCGGTTTGCAATGGGTTGGGAGGACGAATTGTTAGACCCCGAGGAAGGGGGGCAGGCACGGGGGAGGGTGCTGCAAAGCGGAAACTTTCCTATGAAACTTGGAAAAGTCCCTCCCCCCCACGTCAGGCCAATGACACCGCTGCCCCCAACTCTCCTCCCGCTCGGAGCTATAAGAGCCTCCCCGTCTGCAGCCTGCGCCCAGCATCCAGACACCGCGCGGGCTCACCGGCACCAGCTCCCGAGCTAGGCAGGGCGCGCGTGCGGCCGTCGGCGCCTTCTTTTTGGACCTCGGGGCCCGCCACACCGTCCCCTCCCCCGCCCGCCTCCCTCCCCGCCTCCCCCACCGCCCTCCCCGCGGAGGTCCTTCCCGGCTGTCCTCCCGGCTGTCCCCGCGTCCCTCCTCCCTTCCCTCCTCCCGTCCTTCCTCGCCGGGCCGCTCCGCCCGAGCCGGCGCAGCGCGCTGGGGAAGCTGGCGGGCTGAGGATCCGCGCTCTGCCGCTCTTCCCCCGGGGCCCGCGAGGCCGCGCGTCGCCGCCCGAGAGATGATGCAGGACGTGTCCAGCTCGCCAGTCTCGCCGGCCGACGACAGCCTGAGCAACAGCGAGGAGGAGCCGGACCGGCAGCAGCCGGCGAGCGGCAAGCGCGGGGCTCGCAAGCGGCGCAGCAGCCGACGCAGCGCGGGCAGCGGCGCGGGGCCCGGAGGGGCGGCGGGCGGCGGCGGCGGCGGCGAGGAGCCGGGCAGCCCGGCCCAGGGCAAGCGCGGCAAGAAGTCTGCTGGCTGCGGAGGCGGCGCGGGCGGCGGCGGCGGCAGCAGCAGCGGTGGCGGGAGCCCGCAATCCTACGAGGAGCTGCAGACGCAGCGGGTCATGGCCAACGTGCGGGAGCGCCAGCGCACGCAGTCCCTGAACGAAGCGTTCGCCGCGCTGCGCAAGATCATCCCCACGCTGCCCTCGGACAAGCTGAGCAAGATTCAGACCCTCAAGCTGGCGGCCAGGTACATCGACTTCCTGTACCAGGTCCTCCAGAGCGACGAGCTGGACTCCAAGATGGCAAGCTGCAGCTATGTGGCCCACGAGCGGCTCAGCTACGCCTTCTCGGTCTGGAGGATGGAGGGGGCCTGGTCCATGTCTGCGTCCCACTAGCAGGCGGAGCTCCCCACCCCTCGGCTGCCGGAGACCTAGGTAAGGACTGGCGTCCGAGGTCGCTGAGTTGGGATGTGGCCAGGCCGCGGCTCTCAACCACCTAGCCTCCCTTCCTCTGCCCACTCCCCTCGATCCCTCCTCACCTAGCCATGCACAGCCACCTCATCCCACCCGTGTCCCTGGCAGGTAGTGCGGTCCGCTCAAAGGAGACAGGTCGAGGGGGGGGCCCATGGGAGGGTGCGTGTGCGGGAGTTTGCGGGACAGACAGGAAGGCCGAGAAACACTTGAAGGTCAAGAGTAAGGGCCTTGTAGCCAGAGCCCCTCCTTTCTTTCCTCTTGAAAATTCTCTTCTTAAAACAAATGTTTCCAAATTCCACCTCCTCCTTTCCGCCCACCCACTTCCTCTTGCCCTCGGGCTGAAATCCTTCCAGGTTGTTCAGCGAAGTTTCTCACTGGTGGTGATAACGGAGCTCACTAGTCTTAGAGGACAGCCACAGAGACCCACACAATAACCACTTTTCCCCCTCTGGGTTTTTGCAGATGTCATTGTTTCCAGAGAAGGAGAAAATGGACAGTCTAGAGACTCTGGAGCTGGATAACTAAAAATTAATCTATAGGACAAAGATTTTCTTGGAAATTAGAAGAGCAGAACCCAAATTCAAAAGGAACAGGGAGTGGGGCGCACTTTTAAAAGAGAAAGCCAGACAGGCCCGTGGACACTGATTCCCAAGCGGGCAGCGGCACCATCCTCACACCTCTGCATTCTGATAGAAGTCTGAACCTTTGTTTGTGCCCCCCCCTTTTGACGAAGAATGTTTTTTTTATTTTTTTCATGCATGCATTCTCAAGAGGTCGTGCCAACCAGCCACTGAAAGGAAAGGTATCTTTGTGGACTTCGTCCTTTTTAAAATGGTAACCAACAGCGGAACTTTAAAGAACACCTTTAGAAATAAAAACGCTGGGATCAAACTGGCCTGCAAAATCATAGTCAGCTAATTCCTTTAAAAAAAAAAATTCTTCCTCTGAAGGAAAAGAAAAACTTAAAATACAAAAAACAACATTCTATTTATTTATTGATGACCCATGGTAAAATGCAAATAGATCCGGTGTCTAAATGCATTCATATTTTTATGACTGTTTTGTAAATATCTTTGTATATTATTTTTCTGCAATAAATAAATATGATTGAAAATTTTAAGAACCTTACAGTTTGGTCTATATTTTTAAAGCTCAGGATTAAGTTGGTGGTAAATACTTGGGTACGAATTTAAACAGGACACTGAAAACCTCATATAAACCCACTACTGACAGGGACACCCATACAATTTTAAAAGACAGCTCTATTATTGTTCTACTTTGCTGTGCAGTGGGCTTACTATCTTTTATCAAGCCTTCCAGCAGCAAAAGTGTTAACAAATTTGCTATACCTCTTATTTACAATCTGAATTAATAGATCCAAAATAGTTGAACAAATAGTGTGAAACTACTAGAATTTTCTCTTGTGACCCCTTTTTTGTTTATTTTGCCTTCACTTTTATGAAGGTTCTTAAAAAGACTTACTTTGGGGAAAGAGCAGTGTGTCCCTGAAAATAATTATACACACTGTAAGCATACTAATGCGTAGAAATTTTTAATACAGCAGGAAAGAAACAATTTGAATTGGTGATTTGCCCACCTCTTCTTTCATGAATGAATTTTGTCAGTTCAATATCATGTTAAGAAAGAAAATATTTTACTATATTAATGTTATCTATCTTGGAAACAGGTTTCTAATTTATTTGTAAATAATATATAGCTCTGGAGTAGAACAAATGAAAAGCCAAATTTTCAGGATCCTTGATAATATTGAAACAATTACAGGTTTTTTAATTTTATTTTTGCATGTGTATGAATGTACTGTCTGCATGTAGGTCTGTGCACCCGTGTCGTGCAATGCCTCGGAGGTCAGAAGAGGGTGTCAGATTCCCCTGGAACTGGAGTTCTCCTGGAATTGGAGTTATGGAAGGTTCTTAGCCGCCATGGGGGTGCTGGGGATCGAACCCGGGTCCTCTGCAAGAGCAGTTGGTGCCCTTAACCGCTAGGCTATCTCTCCAGCCCCACAGTTTTTAAACACTATGGCTATTCACTCTTCAGTTAGCCCTTAACAAAATATCTTATAAGCAGTTCTACAGAAATTTACACTAGAGACACAGCACACACAGAGGCCTGATGAAGTTCAGTAAAGTAAGGACAAAGGTGCAGGTTTTTATTTAATTCTGGTTACTTCTGGGCCAGGAACATAACTGATTTTTTGTAATCAATATAATTGAAATGGTAATATTTTTATCAGTTTAGTCCTTAAATTTTTCATCCAGCTTACCACATTCAAATGTAAATAAGGATGTTTTTCAAACTAGAAATTTATTTTGGTGCCTAAGTCATACAATGACTATATGAAGTAAGTGTGTGTACCCAAATAGATTGTTTATGCTTAGCTGAGGTAGAGATTATTTTGTGTGAAGGCTTTTTTTTTCCTTCTCTTCAAATGGCAGCACTGAATGTTCTGACTAACAGCATTTCATTACAAATCCATTATTGTGAATATTTTAGACCATATTTTACAATAAGTAGCCTGTAGCACTTACTAAACTGTGTAGAGTTGTTATTTTTTATTTTTCCATTTTTTTGATTTGGGTCATTTTCCATGTAATAAAAGGAGGAGGTGGTGCCCTGTGGTATGCACATGTGTGGCTGTTTGGGCACTTGGGGGATGTCTGTGTAGGTAGAAATATGAAGGCGTGTCCTAAAGCCTGAAGGAGAAGAACTAGATCCTAATTCTCTCTCTCTCTCTAGCATGTATCATCCCATCATCTCCATTTTCTAGATGCTCCTTTTTCTCTCTAGCTTGGCTGACTATTTGATGCTGCAGACTGCGCAAGTTCACCACAGTGAAGGTAACCATGACGAATGAGCAGGTAAACATCATTTCAACTCTGGATGGTTACACTGGATATTTCAGAGAAGAGTAGTCTTACATTTGTCTTCTTCATTTTTAATAATAGTTTGCTTTCCACTTTTTTCATTAAGAGGAAACTCTAGGAAAAGCCAACTGCCATATGTACCATGACAAATACTAAATAAAAAATTTAGTTATGATTTCTCCTGGATTTTCAAAGGAATGCATGAACTTTTTAAAAGGTAGTTTTTAAAAGTAGTTTTGCTTTGAATGAGACTTCACAGTGGAAATATTACCGAGCATATAATCTTCAGCTTGCAAACACTTTCTATCCTTCCACTATACATTTGACAAAATGGGCTTCTCCTTCATTCTAGAAACGAAGCCAATTGTTTGACTCTGTTATTCTAATTTTATTTTAGTGTGTTTTATTTTCATTACCTACACTTGTTTAAAGTACACATTGAATAGATTATCTATTTTATCGCTGAGAAGCTAAATCTTAGCATTTAATGGGCCTGACCTCAGTCTTTGCCCTTCAACCAGAATGCTCTGGCTAGGGGGAAGTATTGTGTGATATGGTCAGGGGTCTGAAGAACTGAAAAAAAAATTATGCAAACAATTAGGTTGTTTTAATTTATTTTGATTGATAGCCTTAAGGAATGAAAATCAGTAAAATGTGCTCACACACACGTTTCCCTGTTCTGTGCATAGACAAGTTAAGAAATGCACAGATAACCCACGCTCAGTTGCAGATTACCCTCCTCAAAGTTCAGCATATTAATAAAACAATGGCCAAGTGGAAACTCAAGACTCACACAACCTGTGCCCTTCCCTCCCACATCCAACACTGGCACAAGCTTCCTGCCCCTTGGGTCTTCGGGCTCCCATCATAAGGGGGCTTTTTAAGGGACACTCGGCCTCTTGGAAAAAAAAAAAAAAAGTAGAGCATTTTGCACATTCCACGGTTTGGCAAAGTCAGAACTAGTTATTTTCTCTAGACCGGTATCAAGTTCTTCTCAGGCATATGATTTCACTTGAAGTCCTGCCCAGGAATCCTTCAAAGTGAGCGTTTGTCCCGCTCTCATGATGTCAGGCGGTTTTCCCTGCATCTGTAATTTGAAGAAAAACAAACAAACCTGCGGGGGGAACAAACGCCACGGAAACCCAAACAGAACCCTGTGGGGAGCTAGGGTCTCACCTGCAGCGGGCGCGCCAGAAGGGCACGGGCCCAGGCTCCCTGCGTGGGTGGCGGCTCGGCCCGCAGCGTCCGAGAGTGACAATGTCGGTGCCCTCCGCGGATGGCGTGGACCCGGCGCGCCCGGCCTTTGGCCGCTGCAATGGGGCGGCGGCGCCAAGTGTCAGCGGTAGCCAGGAGAGCAGCAGCCGCAGATGCAGGCAAAGGCCCAACCTCAAATTTCCAGAGACAGGCCCACATTAGCAAGGAACAGGGGTCGGGAAGGGAATCCCCAGGGGCCACTTTTCCAGAAATTTTTGCTAATGTGTCATAAAGAGTGCCCCACCCCCAGCACCAGCGAAAGTAGAAGGAAAGTTCTGTACAATGGAAGAAGTGGACTTCTTCCTAAGTCTCAGTGGCGACAACTCCTCTATTCCTCAGGCTCATCTTTGGCAACTGATCTTGAAAACACAAAAGTGAGACATTGATTTTTCTGCGTTTAGTGGCAGCAAAAGGCAGACCTAGTAAACCAGGCATTTTCCAGCGTTTTCCATTCGCTTTTGTTAAGGCCCCAAGACGCAAGCCCACTTAATGTTCTTAGCAAATCAAAGCACGTGTCCTTTGAAGAAGGTGTGTAATTGGAGTTAGAGGCATGTATGGAATTCCCAGATGTCTATAAAGTAAGGAGCCTGTGGCAGGTCGCTGGAAGGTGGGGTGAGTTACAATCACTGGCACACACGTTACTGCTTTATTTCTGTCCCTTGATAAAGGCCAGAGAGGTAAACCTAGGGGAAAGGTCGGGATGGGAAACTCATAAATATGCGTCTTCTTGTATCAGAGTCATAGTAACCATGGCAAAAAGCACATGGTCAGAAAACCTCTAGGAAAACAGTCAATTACAGTGGGGATTTCGTGGGCGCCCTGCAAAGAGATCATTTGGGGTTTGTTGCAGCGCGGGCCTCCAGCGGCTTCTTCATTGTTTACGTGGACTGTTTTCTTTTCCTTCTTTCCCCTCTTGCCTAGATTTGTGGATGTGTCGTCGTATTGCTACGTGTGATTTAGACTAAAGCCGGAGGAGCAAAACTTTAGCCTAGGAAAAAGCAAAAACATTTCTAAAAGCATTCGTTCCAGAAGGCAGCCTTCTTGGGGGAGGGGAGATTGGGAGCGGAACGAGTGAAATTAAATTTCTGTAAAACATGCACCCTAAATGTCTACTGGATAGACGGAAAGAGCAAGGAAAGGATGTCAATATCAGCTACCCCGTGAGAGACTGGCTGCAGAATCTGGATGTGAGTTCGAAGGTTGCTTGCAAGGCAGATTTGGTTTTGCTTTGTTTTTCTGTCTGAAGCCAGAATAAGACTTCTCCCTCGGTTCAAGACCTTGCCCTCCCTACTGTGGAGTAGAGCCACAGGCGGGAGACTTTTGGGTGTGTAAAGAAACTCATTTTGGCAAAAAGGTTGGCACTGGGAGGGGGCATTTTGGAAGGAGTTTGGACTGGAGACTGGAGCAGGCCTGCGGGTGGGGCAGGGGCGGGGGAGCCGGAAACAAAGAGCAGAGTGAAGGTAGCCACTGAGGCAAGCAGTAGGGAGAAAGGGACTCGCTGGGAAGACCAGGGTGACAAGTGAGAAGTTAAGCAGGGACCTGAAGGAAGTTTATCTTGCCCAGATGTTAAGGCTTTTGTGAAATGTCACGTGAAGAGAACAGATGTGCAACTTGCAAATGGGGCCACGCCCGTAAATACAAGGAAGGTTTGTAGGGAGATCCAGACATAAATCATCAACCACTTTTTTCGAGATATCTATTTTCTCCTTTAAAGACTTGCTTAAGGAAGGTGGAGGCGCGCCCGCCGTCAGGGTATCTTCCAGAAGCCGCTGTTTCTTATAGGCGCATCAGGCCCCATCCCCCAAATGCTCTGGGTGAGGAAGGAAAGTTGGGGTGTGGGTGTGCTTTTCTCCTCTGCCTTCCTGTTTTCCTTCTTCACATTCCCTACATCGGCCCCATGTTTCTCTCTCAGTGTCTCAAAACGTTTGATCCTGAGAAAAGTATCAGGTCTCGGTTTGGAAAAGCTGAAACTAATCAATTGCCTTTTTGAAGGGATAGAGAGTGATAAGAACAGAGCAGGAATGCCAGGTTGACAGACCCTAAACCTCCAAGATGCTTGGATGGGCTGAAAGATGAGCGGGTGAGCTTTCCCTCCTGGGGCTGGGAACCAGTGTTCTGGGTCCAGGACCTCAGGGGAAGGAGTTTCACCAAGATAAGTGACCACTTGATTGAAAAGGAATTTTAAAAATGACTTGTGCACATAAGAAACTTTGTTTTTTCAAGTGAGAAGCTTGGGTTTGGGCTAGAAACAAAATTAAAGTGAATTAGCAGTTGCATGGTTGTGGGAGTGTTGAAGTCCTTTCTCTGTATTTAAGAGGGATGTTCATAAAGGCTACTGTGCATTCTAACACTGCCAGACCAGGATCTCTGCACGCAATGAGAATTTAAATATTTGTAGCCCACATATTAAAACTGTACACTAAAGGAACTGTGCTGTAGCTCTTCTTTTAAATGTAACACGAACACTGTCCCTAAATTTCCATTCTATTCGCATTGCATCTTGCTTATGGTATTAATATAGCCCTCCATAGAGCTCTGTACTTCAAACAAACTTAAAGGAGTATTTTCACCCACAATTATTAAACCCGATTTTACTGTCAGAGTTCATCTTATTCTTAGTTTCCTACAGGCCTGGGCGGAAATGGAATGCATTTATTGTGATCACATTAACTTTTAGGGGTTAACCAAAAACTTAAATCTCCAAAGCCAGATAAACAGACAGGACCTTCACTCTATAGCATTCAATAGCAATACTCATCCAGCCATATCCAACCTTGATGTGTTGCTTTGGGGTGGATATCACATTATTTGGTTACAGCCCTAAACCATCCTGAATGCTGACCCTGTAGTCAAATCGTTTCCCTTTGGGTCTTCAAGAAATCACTAGATTGACCCCCTACTACCTCATGTGGAATCCTCTTTTGGGACTTGTAGACTTCCATTTTCTAAAACACCTCTCTGAAGAACAGTTCACATTTCTTTTCTTTTCTTTTCTTTTCTTTTCTTTTTCTTTTTTTTTTTCCTCCCTCTGAAGCTTAACACAAAAGGACTGTGACTATTGTTGAAAGCAAGTTTGCACCAGAGAACATTTCCCTACCGCAAAGGCAGTGAGATGAGATCCTTCAGAGAGGTTGTAGGTGTGCCCCTGAAGGAGCTTGCTGCGCCATTCCCTGCTTTCTCTAGCAATATTCTTTAAAGTATTCTTATAAATCCTGTTTGCACTTTGAAGTAAATTTCTATTAACCTCTTGCTGCATTCCACCCCAACTTCTCTTGCCATTCCATATCAATACACACCTTTTAAAACTTCTAGCTTTGTAGCAAAGAAAAGGGACCCCAAATAGAGGAGAATCCTTCCTTTTCCTTCTTTCTCAGCATACGGAATGAAATTTAAAACACATCACACAGATCGGTTTTCCTCCTCTGATGTTAGGCGCAGTCCACGACCCGGATTTTCAAATAGCCAACCTGGAGTCTGCAATATTTAATCCCAGCCAGCTATTAAATATCTTCAGGCTAAATCAGGAATACAAGAAGGAATCTTTACCAGGATAATGATATGAAAAGCAGTTTGGTAGAGGCAAAGGGAGTTGGGGGTGGGGGGTGAGGAAGGGGCAGAGGACCCCAGGAATCCTTTGATTTGGAAAAATCTTGTTTTTAGAACTCCTGTCAGAGTAATAACAAAACTAGGGAACATGAAAGAGCAACTCTTTGTTTCAGGATATGGATTTAATGAAGTACTACTACAACACACAGTTACAGACACAGACACAGACACAGACACACACACACACACACACACACACACACACACACACACACACAGAGGCACGCAGGCACTATTAATAACGGGTTCAGAGGCTCCGCTTTTCCTTTACCTATTAGGGACGAGGAGGGACGGTAATGTGATCCCTTCTCCCTTCTCGCCGCCCCCTTCTTTCCCCAATTAAGCTAAAACGGTTGTTCTGCGGAGCCCTGGCCTGGACTGCGGCTGCTTTCCACATCCCGGCTTCTGCATCCGCGCTCTCTGCAAAACCAGACCTAGAGGATCTTGGCCTAGAGAGTCTGGTCTTCTCTTTCTGAAGTCAGGCACCTGCACTGAAGGAGGGGAGGAGGAGAGGAGAGACCTCTTCTGGTACCTGGCAGGGGCAATGCTTAGAAAGACTACAGAAGTAGCACAGGCAGATGGTGTTCCCCAAATCTGCTTGCCACGGCTCCCCCACTGACCTGGCCCGGCGCTTTTTGTTGATTTAAACCGTCAGGACGGATTGCATCTAAGATAGCAAACGGGGTTGGGGGTAGGGGAGGAAAGCCAGGAGACCAAAAAAAAGCAACAGCTTTGGGGAAGGGGGGAGCGCTTTTAGACACCATCCAGGCATTTTAGCAGCCGCATTTGTCATCTGTAGCAAAGGACAGATAAAACCGCCCCTGATCAAAGAGGATGGTTCATAAATCACCCCTAAGAAATGGATTGAGAGGAGTAAAAGACATGTGTCGAATACTCTGACCTCGGAGCCTGCTCTCTGCTAGTGCAGTACTGACGTCCCTCCCGTGGTTTCTGCGTGCCCAGATTCGAGGAGCTGGGAAAGGGGGTGCCCACCTTCCTCGCCTTCCCTTCCCCCATCCCCGACAACTCCTAGCCTGCGCCTCAAAGGCTCACCAGGACTATCCTGATCCCAGATTTGAGATTTCCATGCTATCAGTAGATTCTAGATTTGACCAAAGAAACATCAGGGAAAGGGTTTGTGTCTTTTTAATTTATTTCTATGGAGACAAAACTGTTCTCACCAAATTGAAGCTATCTCGTCTCCATGTGTTGTGCTTAGATTAGTCCCCTTCTTACTCTCCCCCATCCTACCCCCCCCCATTGGTCTATTCTCCAAGAGAACTCGGATCTGCAAAGTGTCACGCCGCGCAGAGGGAGGAAAGCTAAGGGAGGGCTGAACTGGCTGGGCGTGTGTGTGTCTGCCGGGATTTCGAAGTTTCCGAAGACCAGTGCTTTGCAATCAATTAGCCGCCCTGGAACACTGAGGAACGACCGCTGTCCTCTCCACCCGGGCCGACTAGATAGTCTTTCCCTGCCTCCAAGCTCCCAAGCCTGGGACTGTCCTGCACCTGCTTCCTGTGGTTGACAAAAAGCAGGGGAAGGCGAATGTCCAGCTCCTGTGCTGAATGCTCGGCCAGCTGCTGCCATAACGCAAGCTGGAAGGCTTAGGGGCGCCGTGCCCCTGCCTTCAAGAAGGCGTTTGGCCCCAGCTAGCAAAGTTTGTGAATTTGTCCGCCGGATTTGCAAAGACAAATGTCCCTAACCCTTTCCTTCCCTCTCTTCCCCCCTCCCCCCAAATTTCAATGTCCTGCAGATAACCAGGATTTTGCATATAATAGGTGTTTATGGTTCTAGGAACTGCTCTTTGATCTAGGATTTGAGGGGTGGAGTGTCTAAAGGGTCTCTAGACGCTTGTCTGATTTGAATGCTTTTCAGAATGATTTATGGCAAAAGGCTCATTTCTGACACTTCCAGATGTCAAAGCCCTTACCTTCCAGGAAGGGCGAGGAAACCTGTTTCCAGTGGCCGCGGAGAGGTGCCACATTCGCGTTCCGCGGCTGCTTGCCGGTCTTCAACAACTGGCACTGTGCACCAGCCTCCTGGGGCGGCCGATAACCTTCCCTGCATTCTAGAGAAGGGGGGAGGGGGAGGGCGGGATCTGCTTTATATGGTGACAGAGCTATGGGGAGAAACCGAGGCACCCTCCTGCAAAGTTACTCTATTTTGTGCAATTAACCACCCGCTCCCCGCCCAGTTGGTGGTTTGGCGTTAATGCGATTTGACCCCCGCCCCCCCGTGTGAAGGAGGGCAAGAATAAGCCCTCCGCTGGGAACCCTGGTGGTTACAGCCTCTGCCTCAGCCCCTGCACCCAGCCTTCGGATCGAAGTCCTGGTTCCCGCCGGGGCGGAGGAACCAGCAGCTTTCGGAAGCTGCCCTGGCTTAGGGGGTCGGGGAGGAGATGTCTTTCCGAAAGCTCCCTGCAGGCTGGGACAGCTAAGCGAGGCCAGGAAAAATAACCCTCGCGACTCAGTTACCGTGAGCTCCAAACTGAGGTTGGAATGCGCGCCGTGGCAGGGGGGCAGGTCATCGGGGGCGGACGCTAGCGCGATTTTGGGGGACCCCTAGGGCCTGCGGAGCTGAGAGCACTAAAAGCAATTGTCAACTCCAAGCTAAACCTGGGACCAATCCTAGAAACCTCAAGTGGAGAAAAGTTTTCCATCGATTTGTTCTATATAACAGATTTGGGCTCCTGGGGGTAGGGAGATTCTGCTCATTCTAGGAATGAAGGCAAATTCAGAAAGGGCTGGGGGCCCGGAGGGTTGGGGGGCCACCACTTTTGCTATCTGCTGAGAGAGGGAGGTTGAGCCCTGAGTGATGGTCTGGCTGTTTGCTTAACCTTTCACGTTGGGAATGTCTACTCTTTGGGGAACAGGACCTATTTCAGTCCCTTTTGATGTGATCTTCATTCAGTTTCAATATTAGTAACTTGAAGGTTAGTGAGTTGCAGTCTGAAGTGAAGAAAAAAAAATACAGCTTGATATCCTGGCTGACAGAGAATATATTAATTTTCTGAATAAACTTATTTTCCAGTACATAAGCTTTCCTCTTTCTTCCTAACACACCAAAACCAGAAACCAGACTGGGTTATGTAGAACCTGTCCTGATTTGAGACACTTTCTCACAGGATAGAAAAGCCTGCTGATTAGTGCATCCTTTCAGTCAAAGGGCAACTTGAAAGGTTTCTAGAAATCATTGCCTGTATTTTTAGAGTTTGGTTACTACATCAAAAGATTCAGCTCACCTCATCTTTCCTATTCAACAGTGCAAAATCTTAAATTAAGAAAAATTTTCCCAACTTCAAACCTATCAAATGTTTAACAGCTGAAGGATATTCATCTTTAGGAGGCAGGCCAAAATGTCAATAAAAATTTAATTATTTCTAAAACATATGGGAGCACTTACAAGACCCCAAAATGTGATGCCAAGTATAGATATTAAGAGAAAAACCTTACAATATACTTTCATATTTTCTGGTCAAGACCTTATATCCCTGTAAGATTCTACAAGCCACAGGCATAGTTAATCTTCCTGACAAGTTTTCTAAAACTACCATGAAAGGCAGGTTGGTGGCCAAAAGGGTCACCTGCATTCTGTAGAAAGAGAGAGTGGTATTTTTATATATTTGCTGCTTGTTTTCTGTCTGTAATCTCCAGAATGCAAATATCACTTCATTGCAGAAGAGGGGAGTGTGTCCATTGCTGTGGTCATTTTTTATTACCAGCTAACATGAATTGTCTTCCAAAATGTTGCATGCAAGTATTTTTTTTTTTATCTGTAATTGTGCCACTGTGCTAGGTATAAAGGCATTGGAAAGTGTCACTGGTGGTAGTAATACTGTAACTGGCTGTGATGAAGGAGACTAATGTGTGACTTGGAATAACCATTAAAATGTCAGTCATCTTACATTTTAGATAAACTAGCTCTTCGAATTTACAAGCTGCGGGTTTTTTTTTTTTTTTAAGTATACCTTGCAGAAAAATCTTTGAGAATTTAAACATGGCATTCCAACCCCAGATGCTGAAGTGCAGGTTGTCTTCCAGTCAGCTGCTACTCCAAGACCATCCCTCTGAGACTCTGAGTTGGTTTGACTTCTTGCTACTGTTTCCAGTTGTCCCTGAAGCTCTGTGATGCTGCTTTGACTCCCTAGTCTTTTTTTTTTTTTTTTTTTTTTTTTTTTTTGTCTATAAACCATAAGCTTTGCTCAACTGGAATAAAGTTTCTATATCCCTCAGTGTTTAGATTTGTTGAATTCAACCATTTAATTTACAGGAAGGACTTGAAACCCATGTGTTTGAGACATTTTCCCTAGAATAGTGCTCTTTCGTCTACTAAATACAGTTTTTAGATTTTTTAAGCAAGATATTAAACTCCAGAAATCATGCAGGCGCCAGATTAACCCGCAGCAACTATTACCAGGACTCACCTGTTTTTTTTTTTTTCTTTTACTATAAAGTTGTAGGTAAACAGAGCAGATAACAAGACCCTAACTGAAAGCCACTGCATATCTCCTTAACACACAGTAAACTGCAAACAAGATACAGAAATGAGCATTGCTTTTTGTTCTTACATATTTTTACACTTATGGAATAAGAACAAGTGTCTTCACTGAAGTTAGAAATTCAACTTGTAATGTCCTGAATACATTTAAATTTGGGGGTACTTAAATTTTATTTTAGCCTTTTAAAAATGAATTTCTGATACCAAATCATTGCTTATGAAAAGGTGCCTCAGCCTACTACTTTGCATTAATAAGTCTTACCACTAAGACTGCTCTCATCTATTTAAGAGTGATGGCAAAAGAAAGATGATTTGATTCATATGTGCCAAAACTCTTTGTTGGCCAGACAAACTAGGAGTTCAGTTTGCCTCATGGAGTGATTACAGAAAGGGTCAGAAGCAAAGAAGAATTGTCAGAAGTAGATTTTCTTATCCTGCGCAAGTGGTGCCAGAAACCTTTTCAGTATGTATTCTGTGATGCAGTTCTTACCTCTGACATTCCCTCTCATAGCAGCATATGAACTATGGATGTAGAGAACAACATAGAGTTCTGTTGTAAGTCCCACAGGAAAATGACACCCTAGGTGAGGAGTGTATAGGTGTATTTGAATGCACAGCCATAGATGACTCATTTATTCCTGCAAAATGACTTGTTCATTTGTCTGATTGTACAGATAAAATTTTTAAAAATGTTCTCTAGATCTACAGAAGCATTTTATTCTCCCCCTGGGTACTGTTCTCTGGCAGACTGCATGGGTGGCCACCGTGACTCTGCTTTCAACTAAGTAATGATTACTCAGGCAACAGACATTTCTTGGAGATCTCACTAAGGTCTAGTGGCTGGGAAGAGTGACTATGTTACAATAATAGGAGGAGTCTTTAATTACACAGGCTGGTCTTAACCTGAGTAGGTTTTGCTTTATGTACTGAAGCCTCCAGATGGGGCTACTTGATATTTTGGGATAGTGCAGAAAATAAGGGACTTAATATCCAGGCATCTAAGTACAAACATAGAGAAGGGAAAGCAGTTGCTCTACCTTGGCTTGCTGAGAATTTAAATTCAGAGTGAGTCCATGCAGACCCCATCACACTCTAGCTTGCATTTTCTGCTTTATTTCTCTTTATCAGTCTGTAGCAACACCCTACAGGTTAATGGCAACTTGTTAATCTATATGCCTTTTTTGACACAAATGCCAGCTCAGGTCTCTGTTATAATCCCACCACTTGGTAACTGGCACTTTTGAACACATGCACTAGTATTACCTTTATTATAATAGAAACTCCCAAGACAGAGAAGCCTTAATCTACATCTAAAAGAACTAAAAAAATCACAGCTTTGAAGTTTTCATACTTCTGTGTCCAGGAATTCAAATTCTTGTGTCCCAAGCTTATCTTCAGAATGAAAAGCCAAGTAAAGGGCTGGAGAGATAGCCTAGTGGTTAAGAGCACTGACTGCTCTTGCAGAGGACCCGGGTTCGAACCCCAGCACCCACAAGGTGGCTGAGAATCGTCTCTAACTCCAGTTCCAGTAGAACTCCAGTTCCAGGGGAATCTGAGACCCTCTTCTGACCTCCGCGGCATTGCACGACACAGGTGCACAAACCTACATGCAGACAGTACATTCATACACATACAAAAATAAATAAAATGTAAAAAAATGATGTCTCTTTATAAAAGAAAAGAAAAAGAAAAGCCAAGTAAACATAAACAATAACTTAGAAGATATTTATTAAAACATCATAATTCAAACATTCACTTCCCCTTGAATATTTTAGAGTTAAAATGGCTATGAAACCATAGCTGCCACTTCCCTATGTGATCTTTTTGTCCAAATAATTAAAGGGATATCTCTTGCAGGGCTTATGGCTTAACCTGCAGAACAGGATTTATTTACAGCCCTTGGATAAAGTACCCTCAGTCTGTGAGCATCTCTCACAACTGTATGTTACAGCCTTGGCATGACAAAAGTGTTAACAGTTAAGTCTAATAAAAGGCTAGTTTATTATCAGTGTATTTTAACATCTGTAAAATTTATTCCACTTGATTATTTTTGAAAGCTCCAAATAAATTCTCCAATTTGCTTCTAGACAAATTGAGGCACCCTATCTGCAACACTGCACCCCCTCCTGTGGTCCTGCCATTTAGACAGTCATATTTTTATCCCGCTGTTGTCCTCTGTCACCCCCCCAAACACCTTCACTGGTATCTGAATAGTAGATGTCAATCAGTGTCTGTGACAAACCTGAAACTTCTAGTTATTTATTGAGTATAGTCCCACATTATTCCAAAGCCAAGATGTTGGTTTAGAGACTGAAACGTAATTGATTGTGAATTTAAAAAAAGCATTCTGAAAAGATTTTCAATTCAGTATGATTAGTATGAATGGAGAAAGCTGCTTCTCCACCCCTGAACTTCTCCTACTCTCCCCCTTGACTCCAGAGATGCGGTGAACTTGGGTAATTTAAGGCAGGTGGTCTGCATAGTGGGCTGACCACAGAGGATGAGAGAGTATGCATTTGATACCCTGACGGCTGCTCTTTAATAGACTTTAAATAGACTCTGACTATTATTTGGCTTTTGGCTATTACATTTATTTTCACTCTCTTTCAAAGGCTTTTCTCTTTCATTTCGTCATTTTCCACACACTGAAATGTAACCCTGGTCCAATAGCACTAAACAGAGGATTTATCTATATTGTCATCAAACTAAATGCAAACGAAATATCAAAGGAGAGCAGAAGGCACCATTATTTTTGGCTCTTGAATGCTGACAGAAAATGCATGCATTTTTCTTTGCTTAGGTAATAACAACACTCTATTTTTATATAAAGCCTTTCATCTGAGAATCTCAAAGGCCTTCAAGATGTCGTTTGGGTCTGGCATTCTTCAACTGGCTGCCCTTTGTCTCTTGCTATTGGATGCAGTTTCATAGCTGAGCTGCACTTGGCCATGCATATTCAGAGATCCAAGTGCATTGGGTGTTTCTTGAATGGATCAAACCAATGACCAGTTATGACATTTTCAAAACAACCCTGAGAGGAAGATGGGTGGCAGAGGTGATTATTGAATTTGCAGGTGGAATAGTTGTGACACAGCAGGGTTAAGTGACTCACCTGAGCACAAACAGTAGAGCCTTTGTTTCTCTGGAAAACAGAAGCCCTTGCAGCAGACTGTTAGCCTGGCCTTACTTGCCTGATACTTATCTATTTGTATCTTCTTTCTGGGTTCTCCTTCAGAGTAAAGGTTTATTTGGGTATATAAGAAGAAAGATTCAAAAAAAGAAAAAAAAAGAAAAAAAAGAAAAAAGATTCTACTGCAAAGGAGAAAAGAGAAGGACTTTGGAAATGTTAAAAATAATGAATTGTGCCTACATTTTTTAAAAAGGATATAGCTTGAATATAGATGTGGTAGCATTTTTATTTTAAGTTTTCAACCTTTTTTTGTTTGTTTGTTTGTTTTTTTCGAGACAGGGTCTCCCTATAGCCCCAGGCTGTCCTGGAACTCACTCTATAGACCAGGCTGGCCTTGAACTCACAAAGATCCACCTGCCTCTGCCTCCCAAGTGCTAGGATTAAAGGCGTGTGCCAACACGCCTGGCTAAGTTTTCAACATTTTTAAGTAAAGTACTTGCTTTAGGTGGTGCTAGGGTTTTGTTGTTGTTTGTTTGATTGATTGATTGATTGATTGATTGACTGATTGATTGGTTTGATTAATTGAGATAGCATCTTGCTACACAACCCCTGCTAGTATGGAACTCAGTTTATATACCTGGCTGAACTAGAGTTTGGGGTGATCCTCCTGCCAGGATTATAGGTGTGCACCACTAACCCCAGTTGAAAACATTTGTTTATATAAACAGAGAACAAAGGCCTAGTGCCCTGCATATTATGTTTGTACATATATTTTCACACATATGCATATGTGCATATACTTCCCTACATATATAGAGATGAATATATATTCTTTAATTGAGCTATCTGCACTTGGTAAAGCCCAATAGCATTTTAATTTAGAGATTACTTATAAGTATCTTACTCATTCCTGAGTTTTGTTTTGCCTCCTTTCTCCAAGCTTACGCATTTGCTTCAACATCATAGCTGTTTAGATGAAGACCTCTGTGTCTGCACCATTCCTACTTGGCATCATTATTATTATATGATTAAGTAACTGTTAACTAGTATTTCATAATTCACATTCATGGTTTAATATCTTCTTGGGACACCCCATCATGATCTATATTTAATTTCAAAATTCAATGTGTAGTTTGGGCCAGGAATCTCAACTTTAGTTTTTTATATATAAAACAACTTTTTGTTCCAGTGAGAGTACCTAATAAAATGAATATGTATATTTTTCATAATAAAGGCAGTTAGTTTTTATATAAGAATAATTACACATATGAAAGAAAAATTTATTAAACAAGTATTTGCTTTTTGTTTCCCTTTCCTTGATTTTATTTTCTATTTAATTTGAGTTTTTGCATTGGAATCCATCTTTCATAGAAAAGGATAATTGCATGCAGCCAGAAAAAAATTCTAGGGCAATTTTGATATCACACATGCTAGCATTGTCATTAGTTCATCATTGTTCTGTTTTTTTTTTTTTTTTTTTTTTTTGTTGATTCCTGGATGTGTGTCTTCTAATTTTCTAAGCTCAGATTTGAGCTATGTGACTTAGAAAGTTTCAGGAAAGCTGCACCATATATCACATTAGCTTCACCGTGTCTGGAACAGAAATCTCAGAGTGATATGCCGGTGCCCCTTATCTGTGCATACCATCTGAGTCCTAAGCTTAGTTTTGATCAGTTCCAGAAGAAATATGCATAAACAAGCAAGAGTAATGATGAAGAAATCTGAAATCTTGATCATCTTACTTTGTCTGAAGTTTAGAGTATAGAACCTGCACTGTGTTTGTTACTATTAATCTCTCTTATCCTCAAAATCATCCTTGCTTTGTGCTTCCTCTACAAATGGGCGAACTTTGAGCACACCAACAGTGCAGTTGGTAGAATGAAATAGTGAAAGATGTTTAACAATGTTTCTTTATTAGTATGAATTTTGCTTCTATATTTCTTCTGGTCAATCATCAGACCATTAATACTTCTTTGTTGGTTGTGCTGTGTATTCCTTTTTTTGAATTTAGGAGAGTTTTTGACATTCTCTATTTTCCTATAACAAATATTCCCTCTCTGATGTGTAGTTGAGTTAGTTCAGGGTATTAAGAACAGAAGAATGCCTGGCATGGTGGCACATGCCTTTAAGCCCAGCACTTCAGAGGCAGAGGCAGATGGATCTTTGTGAGTTCAAGGCCAGCCTGGTCTACAAAGTGAGTTCCACCAGTTATGGCAGAGTGCATGATATGGGGTGGGGGGAAGGGAAAGGAGAATATGTCTAAACTGAACTGAGAAATGATGTCTGAAATACCCAAACATCAATAAAATAATTATTAAAAAAAAGTGATTTCCAGGCCAGCTGGGGCTACAGGGAGACCCTGTCTCAAAAATACAAAAAAAATTTAAAAAATTAAAAATAAAAGAGCAGAACAAGCCTAATTTGAGCTCTTCTACTTCTTACTTATTTAGCAAGTCACTTCATTCATTTGTGTATCTGGTTCTTTATGATTGAGTAACGGAATAGACCATATCACAAACATTTTCACCTGTGCTTCTATGATCTAGTGTATTTGATGATGAGTCAATAAAACACAATATAAAAAGTACTGTTTCGGAGATATTTTTCCTGTCACCTGATAAGATTTAAGCCTATGGGATCAATTAAAATATTGATTTTTCTCAAATTATAGCTTAGTGGTTATTGGAGAGTTATTTTAAGAAGCTGAAACTCTGAGCCTCTGAGTCACCATTGTTAAAAACAGAGATAAAAACGAGATTTGCAAGAAAATATAAAAATAGTGATAAATCAATGGCATGTCCTTGCTATTCAAAGTCATTGGCTAATAGCTTTACTTTGCTATCTTTCTGGAAAAGAAAGTTGCAATTTATTTGAATCAGAGATTCAGAGTCTTTCTTAAATTACCTAGAAGCTATCTTTCCCAATCAATATTAATCTCCTTCAACTCTTCATCACCATATTCCTGTGAGAGACAATTTACATAGTGATTAATGTTCTCATTGTTGGTAATTGAATGATAGATATAGGAATGTATATTGGCTAAAAGAATTATTAGTTCACAACTTTTCACCAAAATTTCTGATTTTCACATCTGATATAAAAGTAAGGATCTAAACTTGATACTTTTCTTAGGATTCATGTTCTGAAGTATTTCTGTTTCTTGTTTTGTTTTGTGGTCACTAACCACGAAGAAATTTGTCTTTTTTACATACACTGGAAATAATTTACTGGTTTTAGAAATATTAAACCGCAAAGAAAGTTAGGGAAACATTACGGGCTGCTGAAGCCCTCAGAAAGCCAGGAAATTGAGAGTTAATGCAGAGGCTCTGATCTGGCTCTGCGTTTCAGGGACTTAACGGCCTCTGAAGAATGACAGGTTGTGCCCAGGCCACAGATAAGAAAACTTAAAACAAAAACAAGCCCTGGATTGGCAGAATGATGTGGTAGAGGGCACCCCTGGTTAGTGCAATTTATCTGAGACACTAGCATTCACATTTACTTAATATAAAATAAGAGAATAAGCATCAATTCTTGTCCAAACTTAATATATAGATAAAATTTGCACGTACAAAGATGACTACCACATCAAAGTACATCTTAGTTTGTGGCACAGATATACTTAATGATACAGACTTGTCAAAACTGAAGTTCTCAAGAGAGACCTCAACGTGGTGTTTATTTGCACAATATGTTCTCCTGGTATACACTGCACTGAAGAGACAATGCTTTTATACTCATTTATTTTATTGTTCTTGCTTTAAAGGCCAGAAATCTATATTGTTCCCAGGAAAGACCTCAATAAATAAAATTTTCTTGTGTTCTTAACACAGGCGACAAAATTTCATTGGCAGTACAGAAGGATATATATTTTACCTGTTTTTTTTCAAACATTATCACACGCATTATTCCTATAGAAACTTCATTTCAACAATTAGTCAAGAAAGCAAATTGCTGTTAATAAAATCATTGTCTAACTTCCTATTAAATTGTATCTAGTTTATTTAAAATTACTCAATGCCCAAAGTTGTCTGTTATTTCTGTTCTAACATTTAATTATTTTATAGGGCAGAAATGTTTGAATGCTTAATATTTATATTGAATTGGTTTTATTTTTTAAAAAGTTATTCAGTATAAAATGTATTATCAGTATGTTTAAGTTAAATTTATATCAGAATGTTCTGCTTGGTTAAATACAATGTTTTGTATTTTTTTTTAATCTTTTCGAGACAGGGTCTCTCTATGGCCCCAGCTGTCCTGGAACTCACTCTGTACACCAGGTTGGCCTTGAACTCACAAAGATCTGCCTGCCTCTGCCTCCCAAGTGCTAGGATTAATGGCGTGTGCCACCACGCCCAGCAATGTTTTGTATTTTTAATGTATATAACCAAAAGAATTAAAAGTCCTCAAATTATAGATATATTATTGAGAATATTAAATTGTACCATCACAATATAATAGCAATATAATATTAAAATTATTACTGTTGAACTGGATTTTTAAAAGAATCATGATAATTAGTTGAATCACTTTATTTTGAGCTCTGTGATTTTTTTTTTTTTTTGTGAACAAAAGAAACGTGGCAATATCCATATATAAGTTATTTATGGAATCATGTTTGGAACCAGCAAACTAAAGATGAATGGAGAAGAGTCAAAAAGCATAGATTGTTTTTAACTATAACTAAATAGAAAAATGACTTTTGTTTGAGGAGACTTTGCTTCCCAAAATGCATCTTTTATTTTAAAAAGAGCTCTGTCTATTTTAAAAGCAAACATTATAAAAATGAGACATATCATATCCAGGTATACTTAAAGAAACATCCATTTCTTAATATACAATTAAATGTATTGGAAGCTAATAATTTGCTAATAATTTGTATATATTAGTAATTTCAGAAACTACTGGTAACATAAGTATTTGAAATTTGCTAGCTAGGTGCTAACTTTTTATAGGTAGGAGAGGATTAGTTGCTCTATTATAGAAATAGTTCTATACTGAGTCTTTACATCTTAAGTTCTAAAATCTTGTTTTCTATATTTCAATTTAGAAATGTTTAAAATACTGGTGCATAAACATTATGGAATAAAGTATTTCCAGATTATGAATCCTAATTATAATTTCTTATATTACATATTATGAATTCAAAATTGACTGATTTAAAGTTGCATATATGTGATAAAATTTTTAAGCCTATCTGTAACATCATCACCCCATCAAACATGGAAATCACGTTGTCAAGAACAAAAATAAATGCAGGATCTAAAGATTTCATTAGCATACTTCTAATACTTAAGCTATATATGTTTAAAATTTGCCTCTTTACCAATAAGGAGTTTGCCTTTCTATTCTGGCTGAAAGGACATTTGACACATTTACATAGCCAGCTTCGTCAATGTTTGGAAATGCTTTGTAGTGGCCAAAAGCTGTGCATTTCCTTCTGTTGACCTGATTCTTTTTTTCAAATAAAGTAAATTAATAGAAGATGCATCACACAGAATTACTGCAGATGTGCACAAAATGCAGAGCTAATTGCTCTTGTTTTGCACAGTCCAATCCTGCACATGCTTTACTTTACATTTGCCTGAGTTAGCTTTTTAGTGAATTAGGGGCACTTTGCCACACACTGAATAGTAATATGCTTGCATCACCCGATTATCTCAGATACATTATTGCCTCGAATCCATGCTCCTAATTTCCTTACCACCCACACCAATCCCTTCCCTCTGTTTGGAAGGCTGATTTGTGTTAAGAAGGGACCACCAAGCCATTAACTCTAGGCCATGACTAGCATTGTGTGTAGAGAATGCTGCTTATGATCATATCACATTTTAGCTCTTCCTCCTGCACTATCCTTGTTTCTCCCAGTGCTTTCAAGAGGCAATAACTTCAAATGCCTCGCATGGAAATGATAAACTGCCTGTTGTGCCTTTTCTTTGAAGGAATTCTCCTGCAGAGTATCATATTTAAATAAATTGCCATTGAGTTTAGTGAGCAGCACAATCATGCCCATTGAGGTAGAGTCTTTTGATCATATTTGGTAATGCAATCAAGGATCACATGAGGATTCTCAAGCAGGCCAGTCTTGCTGTGTGCTAAATAGGCGACAGGAGAGAGAACATTAATTGCCCTGGATCTCACCCATATAACAAAGCACACCTGTGTCCCATATACTATAGCCCTTAAGGCAATGGTTACATAGACAACCAAAGAAATTCTTTTCACTTGATCAGTAATCTCATTTCATAATGGCTAATCAATTTTTTATGATGCACAAGTGTTCAAAAAGGAACAAATATATATTGTATATACATATATTTATGCTGTGTTTTTGTACTTTCATGCAAGGGACTCTACTAGATAGAACAGAGGACATGGCCTTTAGGTTTACCCCTTTATTCATGGACTCAGTTAACATCTTCACCATTGTTCTTTCCACTTTCCTACTTAGGGAGACAATAGATGATTTCTTACTGAAAAAAATTATCTTAGGAGATAATAGTTAAGAAGAACTTTGGAAATAAAGCTCCATATGAATAAACTGTTCTGATAACTGGTAAGGGCATGAACACTGTACATGAATAGTGTTCTATTCTCATTATCTCTTTGCAATTAGTTCTACAATATTAATCTTTCTGATAAAAAAGAAAGAGCTTGCAGTATCTTTCATCTATCAAAAATATAGGGTCACTATAGAGAATTGCCTGGTGAAAATGTATTTGAGGAAACTTGGGGACACTGTTGAACTACAGCAGATGTATTTAAAAAGAAGCAGCAGATGTGGAAATGGGGGCTTGTAAAGAATTTCCTGCTGCACTGATCCAGCATTCCAACGTTCTGCTCAACTCTGAAATATGAATGAGACAGAGCAAACTGATGCCATCCCAAATCATTTCCTGATGGCAGATAGTGGTTGGTAACCTGTTACCCTGCATAGTCCTGGCCACTCCTTTTCTGATAGCATAATAAAGTGAGAGAAGGAAAAAACTGAGAAATTAACTATTAAATAAAGAATTTTATTCAGTCTCTAACTAAATCAGTTTGTGTGAATGCCATTTCCCCAGAATGATTCAACTTAAAAGTGTTCCATAGTATGCTGGAAAGATGGCTCAGTGGTTAAGAATACTGACTGCTCTTGGAGAGGACCCAGGTTTGATTCTCAGCACCCACATGGCAGATAGCAACCATCCATAATTCCAGTTCCAGGGAATTTGACAGTGTCTTCTGACCTCTGTGGCCATGGGTGCACCTACCTATATGCAAGCAATATACTCAGACATTAAATAAAAATAATAAGGGGGCTGAAGAGATGGCTCAGCAGTTAAGAGCCTCTTGTAGAGGACCTGGGTTCAAGTCCCAGCACCCACATGGCGGCTTTAACTCCAGTTCCAGGGGAATCCGATGCCCCTCTTCTGACCTCTGTGGCATTGCACTACATGGGTGCACCAACCTACATGCAGACAGTACACTCATACACATAAAAATAATAAAAAATAATAAATAAAATAATTTGCAAAAAAAGTGTTCCATAGTGGAACCAACATCCTCTTTCATAAGAAGAAATGTGGAAGGCTAGTTTTAGGCAGATTCCTTGAATGTCAAAACTCCAAACAACCAAAATGACTGGGGACAGGTAAAATACATCTTTAGACATGTGCTGCAGGTGATGACTGAAGTTCTTTCATAAATGTTAAACAATGTTCCTGTTTCCATCCTTATTTTGAATGAATATTAGATGCAAATACAATCCATAAAGTAATTCACAGTGTGGCAAATATACCCTCCATTTTACAAATAAGATAGTAAAATTCAGAGTTGTTTATAATTTACTCTGAATTTTCCTGTCATTAATTGACAAAACAAAAGGTTCAGTTTAAGTATGTCTAGTTGAAAGCACTATGATCTCCATCTTACTCAAAGTTGTCACCAGCCCCTCTAATGGGGTTGGGAAGCATAGTAAAGGACAGCACGACAGCATGTGTATGTACTCTTCTAAAAATCTCACCAAAATTCTATTCTTCTTATAGTAGAACACAACAAGTATTTGTTGTAAACATGTGAGTAATGAACAGCTGGGTGGTATTTTCTATAAAGAAAAATCATCCATCTTTTCTCAACTAGTTTTCTCATAACTTCGGCTAACCTTATTAATCAGGACAATAAGGAAACACTTCACAAGACCCATGAGTCAGCCCGTTTCAGATGCACAGTGTCAGCATATGTTCTAAAAGCACAGGCACATTATTTTCACACGGTGCATCTTTGGCTGTTTATTGCAAAGGAGGTGGAGGAAAGAAAGCAGCCTGCTTTGTTATAGTTCAGGAACGCGGTTAAATGTCTGTATCCCCAGCGGCAACTTGGCAGTTTTGGGCTTGGTGCCGACATTGTTAAAGCTGTGTTTGTTCTCAAGTCTCTTGAAGGATTTTTTAATATTTTAGAAATTCCTGTCTTTTTCATGTCCCCTCCCTATTCTCTAGAGGAATTGGTTAAATCATATGATTGATCTATTTTTAGAGACCAAACTCAGTTCTAAATCTTTAGCTTGGGGACTTATTTTCTTTGAACTTTATAGTTGTTTATATAGGAACCTTTAGTCATGTTCACATAATTTCTATCACTCCACAGTCCCATTCTTACCTGATAGTTAAAAATACATCATGAGGGGCTGGAGAGATGGCCTAGCGGTTAAGAGCGCCGACCGCTCTTGCAGAGGACCCGGGTTCGATCCCCAGCACCCACATGGCGGCCGAGAGCCGTCTGAAACTCCAGTTCCAGGAGAACTCCAGTTCCAGGGGAATCCGAGACCCTCTTCTGACCTCCGCGGCATTGCACGACACGGATGCACAGACCTGCATGCAGACAGTACATTGATATACATACCGAAATAAATAAAAAAAAATACATCATAAATTATATATATATATATATATATATATATATATGTATATATATTATTGAAAGCCTTTCTTGTTCTAAAAATAAGCTAAACAATTTTCTTTTTTCTTTGTACTCAATTTTAGTGTTTGGATTATCATATTGAAGTTAATGATTCTTATTGTACATAGAAGATTGCAAATGGTTGGTGAATTGAACTGTATGCCAGTTTCATACATTGTTCAATTGTTACAGACTGCTTTCACTGCAATTTTGTTTTCCTTGTGATAGATTAGTCAGGTAGTACTTTGGAAGATATTCAGTCTTTCTGTAATATTTCATTTGCTGAATACTAAGGGCTTTATTCATAGAGGCTGTAAACATTAAATGAGATTATCCAGCCCTGTAATTTAATCCTGTTGTTCTAACTAATCTTCTCGTGGTTCCTTTTATCACTCAGAAAACACAAGGAAGTCATTCTTAGCTTTTATGGAAAAGATGGAACATCACTTCTCTGAGCTATTCCATTATATCCTTTCCCAGCCACATTCAAAAATGTAAAACTAGCCAGGCCAGGTGGCAAACGCCTTCAATCCTAGTACTAGGGAGGCAGAGGCAGGTGGATCTTTGTGAGTTCAAGGCCAGCCTGGTCTACAGAGCAAGTTCCAGGACAGCTGGGGCTACAGGGAGACCCTGTCTCAAAAAAGATAAAGAAAATGTAAAACTCTGTGTTTGTGTGTGCGTGTATGCATGTGTGTGTATGTGTGTTTGTGTGTCGGGGGGCTGTGGGTAATTGCTGAATGTAGAGAGTTTTGTAAAGTTGGATCCCTAAATAATGTTGGTTCATTGGGATGGATGCTTTTCCCTTTAGCTCTACACTTCGTTTGATCCTTCTGTCTTAACATACAATGACTCATTCCAAACCCAGAGGGAATAAGAACAGGTCTTCCTCAATGGTGAGAAGGGCAGTCATTGATTCCCATTTTTGCAAGGTTTCTATTCCATCAGAGGAGTACAAGACTGGACCCCCCATATTTGGGGACAAGCAAGAAGTTGAAAGTGTTGTTGCTGCTGCTGATGGTGGATGTGTGTATGTGTATGTGTTTAACTTGCTGACTTCTCCAGGATTTTATAAGCCTAACTCCCATAGTTAGAAACAAATTAATCTCTGGTTTGACTTAAGAATCTTGGCAAGTTTTAACAAATAGTTTTGCAATTATTGACACTAAATATAGACATAGGGGGAAGAGAATAATGGAAAGCTTTGGAATATATAGTGCGTGTTAGGCTTTTCAAGCTGTGATATTTCTTTTGGTTGGCTTACTTTTATCCACTGAAACTGCACAATCAGCAACAAAAATCTTCAAAGCATAGTAAACATTTCAGGTTGAATGCAATGAACCCTTATGGTATGCCTTCATATCAATACTATGCTCAATACTCCAACAAGTAGCCAGAGAAGCACATTTGGAGCTTTTCTATGGCAAAATGAAAATCTTTAGGGCTTGAGGCACCCAGGGGCTCCTCGATACCAGACTCAGTGTTTGTACAGCATTTCAATTCTATGATTAAACATCAGATGAAAAACTCTCATCTGTGTCCTCTGCCATAGTGTGTCTCCTCTGCAGTACATTTCTCTTTTCCCCTTCTCCCATGGGCTTAAATGATATAAATGGGGGTACCAGAGGCTCATTGTAAGACCAACTCAGTAGAAGCCCCCAGTGGCTGTACCCCTTTACCCTTCTAAGAGCTGCCACACTTCCTACAAGTGCCATAGCTGCTGCACAGAAAATTAGTCTAAAGTGTACTTTGGGTGCTATGTATTGATTTCCTTACAGCCCAGATGCCAGGCATTTGAACTTGCTATCTTACTCATCAGTGTCACATGTAATCTGATTCATCATTCAAATCACAGGAAATAGTATGTTCTGCATTATTTTTGGTCTTTTCAAGACAGGGTCTCCCTGTAGCCCCAGCTATCCTGGAACTCACTCTGTAGACCAGGCTGGCCTTGAACTCACAAAGATCTGCCTGCCTCCCAAGTGCTAGGATTAAAGGCGTGTGCTACCCCGCCTGGCATGTTCCACATTTTTAAAAAATGTAGGACTCCCCAGCAATTCCTGAGTTCTGAGTTTGGAACCGTAAATGAACCTTTCCATAAATAAGTTAAAACTAATGTTGTCAAGCACAGCATCATGATTCAGAGGAAAAAGAGAAAACATCCAACATTCACCAAAGAAAAGATTTATCAGTCCCCTTAGTCACTGCATGCCTTCTTGGAAACCATGCTGTTGAGTTACATGTCAATGAATCAGGAACAGAGGTATGACTTACCCAAGCCTTCAAAAGAGAAATATTTGAACATATATTCCTTCATATATTCTAAATATTGTTAGATTTGCTAATGCTATGCTGAAAGCAATTTTTTTTCTGCAGCTTCATTGAAAAATGGCTCACACACCTTAGAGTTAACCTCTTTAATCCCAGCACTCGGGAGGCAGAGGCAGGCAGATCTCCATGAGTCCAAGACCACCCTGGTCTACAGAGTGAGTTCCAGGACAGCTGGGGCTACAGTGAGACCCTGTCTCAAAAATACCAAAAAAATGTACATTATTGATTTTTAGTGTATTAGCATAGTCAGTTTTAGAATAGTTTCATCATTTCAAAACAAAACCACATACCATGTAACTATCCAGTTCTGTAATGCTCATCTTAGGTGTCAATTTGACTATATTAATGCATGTGTAAATGGCAAAATAAAGCATTTCTTGGTATGTCTGTGAGGAAGTTTCCAGGGAAGGGCTACATGTCAGGAAAATCTGTCTTCATTGTGAATGGGTACCATCACAAAGGCTGGAGACAACAGATAGGACAATGAACTTTTCACTTTTCAATCTCTCTCTCTCTCTCTCTCTCTCTCTTTCTCTCTCTCTCTCTCTCTCTTTCTCTCTCTCTCCTCTATCAACTGTGGTGCTCTTCTATGGCTCTTGGGGAGCAGATCTTCATATTATCTGGTCCTTGTCACTTGCACAAGCCTTTTTCTATGTTCTCAGTCCTTCAGACTCTGAATGACAGTTACACCATTGGCTCTCTTGGTTCTCCAACCTCCTGGCTTGGACAAAAACATATCACTGACCTCCTTTGTTTTTCTTTATCACTGTTGAACACCAACTCTATGCTTCCTAGCAATAAGTGAATTCTGTTTCTGTTGAATTCTCTGGTCTTTAAAAATTTGTTTTGGGCTGGAGAGATGGCCTAGTGGTTAAGAATGCCGACCACTCTTACAGAGGACCCGGGTTCGATCCCCAGCACCCACATGGCAACCGAGAACTGTCTGAAACTCCAATTCCAGGAGAACTACAGTTCCAGGGGAATCTGACACCCTCTTCTGACCTCTGCAGCATTGCACAACACGGGTGCACCACCCTACATGCAAACAGTACATTCATACACATACAGAAATAAATAAAATTAAAAAAATTTGTTTCAGTTGATTTTTTTTATGTGTATTTGCCTGCATGCATGTAAGTGAACCATGTGCACCTGATGTCTGTGGAGGCCAGAATCTGAGGCCATTGTGACCTCTGGAACTGGAGTTAAGGATAGTTGTTAGCTGCTGTGTGGGGGCTGAGACTGAACCTAGATACTCTGGAAGAGCAACCAGTGCTCTTAACCACTGAGCCATCTCTCCAGACGTAAATTGTTTGTTTCAACCATTTCACAATAATGAACTTTGTGTGTGTGTGTGTGTGTGTGTGTGGTGTGTTTGTGTGTGTATGTGTGTGCATGTGCTTGTGTGTGTATGTGTATGCATGTGGTCTTGTAATGGTTTTCACTAGTATTGGTTTTCAAGATATCAGTGCTACAGCAGAAAGTGATATTGCACTTCTTTTGATAGTCAGTATTTGGAGAAACCATTTTTGTCCATGCATTTACCAGTTGCCACTACTGAGCTCTTATGGAAATGTTGCTAAAATCAGCCATGGTGTTTATTTTCATTCCTCTTGGGTAGACAGTTAAGAGTGAGATTCCTGAGTATATACTCCCTCTCTGTTTAATAGTGTGAGAATCTGTTAGAGTGAGATTACTGAGTATATACTCCCTCTGTGTTTAATAGTGTGACAATCTGCTAGAGTGAGATTACTGAGTATATACTCCCTCTCTGTTTAATAGTGTGACAATCTGCTAGAGTGAGATTACTGAGTATATACTCCCTCTCTGTTTAATAGTGTGACAATCTGCTAGAGTGAGATTACTGAGTATATACTCCCTCTGTGTTTAATAGTGTGACAATCTGCTAGAGTGAGATTACTGAGTATATACTCCCTCTCTGTTTAATAGTGTGACAATCTGCTAGAGTGAGATTACTGAGTATATACTCCCTCTCTGTTTAATAGTGTGACAATCTGCTAGAGTGTCTTCTAACGTGAGGGCCCTGTTTGTTTCCCCAGGTGCTTGCTGGTATTTGTCTCAGTGTGACTTCTTTTTTAAATCCATTTTTTTGAAACTTTGTGTATTTCATACATTTCCCAATAAAAATCTAGACCCACTCCCCCTTCCTTGTCTCCCACCCCACCAGAGCTCATGTATTCTTCCATACATTTTTTTCATCTGTTTCTCAGTCTCTTTTAAAATTTTCAATGCAGAAGTTTACAGAAACAGAAGTTACTGTTTCAGGCAGAAGTTCATCATTTCAGTCAGTTCTTTGACCCATTCTTTTGTTGTTGTTGTTGTTGTTGTTGTTGTTCCTTCCAATTTGCATCACTCCAAAATATGCATATAAGCATGCCACACATATATCAAGATTACAACGTCATAGGTTTTAAGCATCTTTGGCTTATGATTTCCTTTTGTTTTTTCTTTGTTAGGCTGATAGATGTCATATTTTCTTTAAGGAATTGTTTGAAGGCTCCTCTTTGGCAACCCCAAACAGCCATCAGTCCTGCCCTTGTACTCTACACTGGGGTCTTTCCTTCCCGTGGTCACCAAATGAGGTCCAGTAAGCACCACATCCTGTCTTGATCTTCCTGTACTGGCGTTCATGATACAGTCTGGGTAGTCCAACAATGTCAGTCTATACTCTGAAGAGGCTGAAACCCCCAGTAGTTGCTCCGTCCACATGCTGGATGTCTCAGCAGTCCCCATCTGCCACTGAAGGTTTGGAGGATTCTTAGAGAGACATGAGTCTTCAGTCCATATTGGAAGGTTGAAAAGCTGTGTCTCATGTCTTTGAAGGATGGCAAAAGCAGTGGCAGCCACAGGGTAGCGGCAAAGTTCATGATGTCATCTTCCAGAGTGACTTTTAAATCTCAGTCATACTGGAGACTATAAAGCAGTTAGATTTGCAAAGGCTTGAATGCTTATAATCTAAAATAATTTTTCCTGTTTACTGGCTAGTCACACAGCTGGAGAACTGTACATTCATATCACCCACTGTTCAATTCAGTTACTTGATTGTTATATGTGATCATTGTGTGTTCTAGACATAAATCTCTTAATACATATGTCCAAGAGCAAAAGTGGGTTCCCAAGTTCACACACGCAGATGGATTGTGGTATTCTCTAATTTTTCTTTTCCTTTCTTGATAGTGTCTTTTAAAACTTGAAATAAAAAAAACACCGAGTTTCTGAAAATTTCATACAATATATTTTCATCATTTTTAGACTTTCTCCTCCATTTGTACCCTCTGCTTTCCAAACCCCACCTGACTTCCCATCCACTGAAGCCTGGTAAACCTACCCAGCAGCACACCCTTGGGAAAAAAACAAACAAAAAACAACCCCCTGGCTCTCCTTCTCTCGGCAGCTGTCAGTTACCAGCAGCTCCTTAGCTAAGATTTGGCCTTCTTCCCCACTTCTATGCTGGGAATTTTTCCCTTGAGCTTACGTGGGACTTCTGCATGCTATCACCACTGCTATGAGTTCATACAAGTAACAGACCAGCTGTCTGGAAATCTCTGTTTCCTCTGGTCATCCACCACATCTGACTCGTAAAATCTTTGTACCTCCTCTTCCACAATTATCCCTGAATCTTGGGAGCCAGAGGTTTGGTATAGGCCTCCTATTCAGGGTTAAGCACTCAACAGTCTCTTATTTTCTGTAAGTTGGCCAGTTGTGAGTCTCTATGTTAATCACTATCTGCTCCATGAGGAAAATTCTCTGGTGAGAGTTGATGTGTGTATTAATCTATACATATATCAATACATCATTAGGACTCAGTTTAATACTATTTCCATTTAGCAGAATAATAATAGTAGATTCTCCCCTGTGGTTTGTGAAATATCTAGCCTGAGGTTCTTGGGCCTGATATTGGTGTCAGGTATAGGCTCTGTCTTGTGAAGCAGACCTTAAATTCATCCAGAAATTGGTTATTTTTATTACATTTTTACCATTATTATACCAGTGAGCATATCTTGCCCAGGCAGTTGTTGTTTCATGCAGAATTTACGCTAGGCAAGATAAATTCTTAATTCTTGAAGTAGTTCATCACTTTTTATTTTGTGGCTCATATTTTTTGACATCACATTAGAATCCATTACAGTTCCAATGAAGATTTATTCCTTAACTTCCTTGTAAAAATTCCATAGTTCTAGCTCTGGTATTGGGGCATTTCTTCCACTTTGGGTCAGTATTTGCATATGGTGTGAGACATGGACCCACTTTTCACAAATGGCTGTCAAGTTGAGCTAGCACAAATTATCAGACAATTATTTCTCCATTAAATGTCCTTTGGACACTTGAAAAACAGTTGACTATAGTCAATTTCCTTCTGGAGTCTCATTCCATTCACTTAATCTATATGTCTATACTTATGCCAGCCTCACACTGGCTTCATTAATCCTGATTTCAGTAAATGTGAATTTTCCCACTTTGATCTCCTTTTCAAGATTGTTTTGTCTACTCAGGTCTTCTGACAAACATTCCTGAAAGAAATTAAAGTGTATTTACATAAATAGGGAAAAAAACCTCTCATGTTTCTATGCTAGACTTAATAGTATTAAGATGCCACTGCTTCTCAAAGCTGTACAGATTTCAGTGCACTCCTTAAGACCCCAGAGGATTTCTTGCTAGAAACTAGCAAGCTGATTACAAAATCTGTATGGAAATGAGAAATTAGACAAAACAATGCTAATTGCTTCAGATCTCATGTAGTATATCTTCCAATTGTGCATATATATACATATATCTATATCTATCTATCTACATATATCTGTATCTAGATAGATAGATGATAGATAGATAGATAGATAGATAGATAGATAGATAGATAGAGATTTGGGTATATCTATCTATCTACATATATCTGTATCTAGATAGATAGATGATAGATAGATAGATAGATAGATAGATAGATAGATAGATAGATAGATAGAGATTTGGGTTGCTTGAAACCATCCTACTGACATTAGATCTAAATATATAGTGTGTAGAATCAAGATGCAGATAGGTTCAGTGTGGTGCTATCTTTTGTGGAGAAAAACATAGTCAAAATTGAAATATTAAATGAAATCTTTTTTTTGTTTGGTGTTTGCTTTGGATAGAATGGGGAAATCATACAAATTACAAAATTTACCTTTTGATTTCATGAAGTAGCACAAAAAGGTAACAGTGCATTTTTGTTTTTTGATTTCATGCATTATCTTGTTTAATTATCCAATTTATAGTGCCTGTGAAATATAATCATTTTGGCACTGCTTCATCTTAAAGGGTCACATCCTATATGTATTTTTCCTCTAGAACCAATATAAATCATGGGTGCTCAGAATGGTGTTGAATATTATATACAGTTTTAACATAGATTATTAACTATGGAGATATTTCCCTATTAACATGTGCTGTGAACTCCTCAATTTTATTCAGAAGTCATCTTTTGTGAGGTGGTATGGGATGATATATTTATTTTATAATTTCCAGTAATCTTAATTATTGTCATAAAGAAAATGAAGTGTGTATATTTGATGCCAACAGAGTCTAAGAAGCAGAAATTATATGCTCAGCCTTCAATGTAGGTGGAAAATATATTATGGGTGATATACTAGGTAGGAATATAAGCATGTTAAAAAATGCACTGAGGTTCTGCAGTCAAGGAAGAAAGTCAGACATAATAACTAATTATTAAATTTTCAAAGACTGAGGTGATGACGTTCATGATGTGTCCAGACAGCAACTGGTGAAGTCCACACTGAAAACATTAGAATAGGAAAGGTGTGAGCTTCTGAGGAGGTTGAGGAGACTGCTTGGGTACTGAGGTCAGAGAGAGGGAAGACTTTACAATGCAGGTTTTCATAAATACCTGCCATGCATTTAAGACATCAGTGGAAGCCTCAAGGAATAACATACAGAGAGAAATCACAAAACTTTTGTGTTTTAGATTTTGTATATTTAATGAAATCATCTATTTTCTAGGAGGAAGATGTCAAATAACCTGAACTCCTTCTAGTAGTGTCTTTAATATAGTAATTCATTAATCAGCAGAATAGTAGTCTATATATTTAATATATTTTATTTACTGGGGCTGGAGAGATGGCTCAGTGGTTAAGAGCACGGACTGCTCTTGCAGAGGACCCAGGTTCAATTCCCAGAACCTTCATGGCAGCTAAGAACCATCTTTAACTCCAGCTCCAGGGGAATCCGACGCCCTCTTCTGACCTCCATGGCAGGCATTGCACGACATGGGTGCACCAACCTACATACAGACAGTACATTCATACACATAAAAAATAAAAAATAATAAATATTTTATTTATGTTTTATTTACTATTTTTATTTTATGTGTATGAGTGCATTTTCTGCATGTATGTAAATTCACCCATGTTATGCAGTGCCTACAGAGGTCTGAAGAGGGCATTGGATCCCCTGGAACTGGAATTATAGATAGCTGTTAGGCACCATGTGGATGTTAGCAGCTGAACCCAGGTCCTCTGCTAGAGCAACCAGTGTTCTTAACTGCTGAGCCATTTCTCCAGCACCCTAGCCTATATTTTTAAGCCTATTTTATTTTATTTTATTTATTTATTTTTATTTATTTATTTATTTATTTTTGGTCTTTTTGAGACAGGGTCTCCCTGTAGCCTCAGGTGTCCTGGAACTCACTCTGTAGACCAGGCTGGCCTTGAACTCACAAAGATCAGCCTGCCTCTACCTCCCAAGTGCTAGGATTAAAGGAGTGAGCCACCACGCCCGGCTTAAGCCCATTTTAAAGATGAAAAAAAGGAAGTTTCACAAATTTACATGGAATGGAATATTACATGAATATATTAATCTACTTTGTTTGACCACAGATGACAAAAATGGAAAATTAAGATACTTCAATATTAACCATGACAGAATAATCAGTCTATTAACATCTAGAAAACCATACAAAAGATACGAAGCAATTATTTTCAGATATTGGCAGTACAGGGAAATAAACGAAATGAGTCTTATGACTGTTCCAGCTTCTGCTTGAAGGAATTTACTGGATCTTGGGAGAGGGATGTGATCCCAAAGAGTGCACAATGAGCTTGCTGAATCTTAGGAAAAGAGATCAGAGCTCCAGGAGTCAGAGAACTTAGAGTCTGTGTAGGGTGTTTTGAATCTAGCTGATTACAAAACTGTGCATCTCTTCATGAAGTCAGGGTCAGAGCTACAATGTTTAGAGACAAGGTAATAGAGGGGACTATTTTAGTTCCAGCTAACCAGAAAGGAAATACATATTGACTGTTTCAGATATTCAGCAATAAAAGTTAATAGGACTCTACCTTGAGAGTAAAGGTAAACTAGATGTAGAGTCAGGATAAAATTTAATATTAATATTTGAATCAATAAAGCTGATGTACAAATCAATTGCTTGCAAATCAAATTATATTTCAACACCTTTTAAGAAAGGAGCAGGCTCAATCAAAGAAGCAGCATTTTGAATGGGAGGAGAAAGCTGTAAATATTTTACTTTTCATGTGGTATGTTACAATACTACTTCAAGACAGATGGCAAATATGTTAAAGATGCATATTGTAAACTCTTAAACAACTGTAAAAATCAAAACAAAACAAAACAGAAGTATTTCTAATGATACAGACACACAGATAATTTTTTTCAAATCAAAAGCTAGTTGAAAACAAATTAGCAAATTAGATGTCTGCATAAATAAAACAGAAAAAAATAGCAGCCAACCTTGTATCCGCAATTATACTAACTAGAAATACTTTTAATCCAAAGCCAGAGGTTCTAAGAATCAACTAAAACATATAGCTCATGTACACTCTGAGAAATGCCCAATGGCATATGAAGATATCACAAAGTTTTGTCTCCATAGATGGGGTTCTTGCTTTTTAACTTTTAGTGTTTTAGCTTGTCATGCAATTTTTTTTCTTAATAATGAAATTTATGTTATGAATTTAATATGTGTAAGGCAATATAAAATTGATATTTAACTTAATTCATGAAAATTTCCAATGAGTTCAATAGATAATCAATAGATTATCATTGCCTTCTTCTTTCTCCTCTCCCTCCTCATCCTCTTCTTCTTCTTCCTCTTCCTCCTCTTCCTCCTTTTCCTCTTTCTTTTCCTCCTCCTCTTTCCCTCTCCTCCTCTTCCTCTTCCTCTTCCTCTTCTTCTTCTTCTTCTTCTTCTTCTTCTTCTTCTTCTTCTTCTTCTTCTCCTCCTCCTCCTCCTCCTCCTCCTCCTTCTCCTTCTCCTTCTCCTTCTCTTTCTCCTTCTCCTTCTCCTTCTCCTTGACATCATCCTCCTTCTCCTCCTCTTCTTTTTTTCTCTTCTCAATCTTTTGGCTTTTGGGGACAGGGTCTCCCTGACCCACAGCTGGCCTGGAACTTGCTATGCAGGCCAGGTGGACCTCTATCTCACAGAGATCACCTGCCTCTCTCTCCCAAGTGCTGGAATTAAAGGTGTGTGCAGCCACATCTGTCCCCCCACCTTCTTAATTTTTAATTAATATATATATATTTTTTCATTGTATATAATGTTGAGTATAATATAGATAATTTCTTCCAATTATATCACATGCTTTAAGCACTTCTTTCTTAAATATTCCCTCTTTTTAGCTCCCTGCCTACCCACTAGCTCCTTCTAGTACTTAATCTTCATTTTGCTCTCTTCTCTCTCTTTCTCTCTCTCTTTCTCACTCATACACACAAATGTTTTTATATATTAATAGAATTTTAAAATTAGAGAAAACTAAACTTGCGACATTTGTCTTTCTCCATTGACTTATTTTACTTAATGTGATCTCCAGTTGCATCCATTTCCAGCAAATGACATAATTTGACATAATTTGATTCCTCTTTGTGGCCAAATAAGACTCCATTATGTATACATATACACCCTGTGTTCCTTGTACATATATCTCCTGATGGACATCTACAAGAATCCCATTACTTGGCTATTGTGAATAGTGCTGCAGACATGTAGGTATCTTTGTAGTATGCTACTTTAGAGGTCTTCAGGTATGTACTTAGAAGTGGTTCATCTGTGTCATATGATAGTTATTTTAGTTTTTTAGAGGGAACCCCACACTGGTTTCTGGAATGACTGAACCACTTTATATTCCCACTTGCATGTAGAAGGGTTCCCTTTTCTTCAGTCCTTCCCAGAAACTGTTGTTTGTTTTCTTAATGATAGTTATTCTAACTGAGGTGAGATGGAATCTTAATGGAGTTTTAGTTTACATTTCCCTGATGGTTAAGGATGTTGAACATTTTTCATACATTTATTGGCCATTTGTACTTCATTTTTGAAAATTATTGAAAAGTAGACATGCTATGTATGGTAGTATGAATTGAGGTAAACAGGCCTTTATAGTTCAGTTTTATGTTAACTGTCTATAGACATCAGGGGCTTAATTTTATTTTCATCTTCACTGCTAACTGAACTTTCTTAAGAACTCCTACTCAGAGTCCCTATCTTACAGCTAATTCAGCTGTCATCTACCATGCTGCATGGAGGTAAGGTATAATGAGGAAATGCGAATTCTGTAGTTTTATGGTCACATGTTAAGCTTGTAATGGGGTTGTGTACTTCAGCTATGATGTCACAGGAGCTTATTAGCTTCTTCCTTCATCTTCATAGGTGAAACAAAACCTAAAGAGTATGCTAAAGTGCATAAATGTGCTTCTTTTAATATTTACCCTACCAATGAAGGAGAATATGACTTTGCCATACCCAAAATACATTTCACAAAGGTAGGTAGTCATCTCTGACAGAGCCACAGGAATCCTCTGCTTTTAACCACGAGAACCTGGTATAGCTCCTAGGAACAAATCCACAAAAGCAAGAGGATCCCCTAAAACTTGTCATTGAAATTTGACCAACAATTAATGGCCCCAACAGCTTTTGCTTCAGATATATGCACCTCAGCTCTGACTTCCTGGTTTCTAGCATATAAACAGATTGAGTGTGATGCTTTCTTGTAGGTCATAATTATGCACTGAGCTGAAGAAAAATCCTTGGTTTCCATCATGTTTGGTTTATTCTTTCTTTCTTTTAAATACAGGAATGATGACTTCCAGTCTCTTTACACATTGGATATGAAATTAGACTCCCATGCACTTGAATTTTTGCAGTTGTTATAATCTTTAGTTCTAAAATTCCTATAAGCTGCATGTACATATCCTGTCTATTTTTGTTGTTGATAGTTCTTAAACATCATTTGTTTAAAGAATATCTGTAATTTTATGATTTGTACATTAAAACCCTTGTTAAGTAATTCTAATATTTCTTACCTGTGGTGTTCAAATCCTTTGATTGCTTTTCTCATTAAGTTTAGGATAACCCGATTCCTTGCATGATGGCTGAGATTTAACTGAAACCTGAACATTTGAGTATTGTGACACAAAACTAGAATCTTAGGTTTTAGTGAACCTCTACTGACACCTCTCCACTAGAAGCCTTACCATCACTGCCAAGTGACAATGGAAATTCATGGTCTAAAGACAGGGAGGGCAGAGATAGATAGACGGTCCACAATAGATCTCACCTCTGAACATGACATAGAAATTACACTCATGAACTCACAGCAGCCACGGTTGCCTCTAGAAGACCTGCACAAGATGAAGCCAGTTAAAATTGCAAGGGGGTGGGGAAAGGAACCACCAGGCCTCACACTAGATGAGGAGTAGTTATTATCCAGAGAGATAATGCTCCTCCTACATGCCATAGGTAATCAAACACAAAGTCCAATACAGGGTGTGAGATCTTTTCCTTCAGGTTCTTAGTCAGGACAGTCTCTTAAAGACCCCAAACAGTAGGTTATTGCCATTGCTCTTGGTTACCCACCAGAACTTGCTCTTAGAACTCTATTGCTGAAGACATCACACATGGGTGGTATGACATGGAGAAATCAACCTCGGGGCTTCCCACCTCCTGGCTAGCTTTCACAGTGCTGACCGGTACTGTAGTTTCCAGGAGAGATGTCATCAACAGGCTTGCCTGTATGTGAACCTTGTAAACTACAATAATTACCGGACTGGCAAGATATGCCTGTTTGCTCAATAGTGGCATGAATGTTATGGGGATAATCAATGACTTAAATTTATTGAGACTTGTTTTATGTCTTAATTTGTGGTTGATTTTGGGAAAAGTTCCACGAACTGCTGAAAAGAAAGTCTATTATTTAGTGTTTAGGAGAATGTTCTGTAAATATCTGTTAGGTCCATTTGATTCATGAAATATTTTAACTACAGGTCTCTTCTGCTTCATTTTTTGTCTGGATGATCTGTCTATTGATATATTGAAATCATCCACTGTCTGTGTTGGAGTCACTCTTGATTTAAATCTATTAGTGTTGCTTTTATGAAATAGTGTGCTCGTCTGTTTGGAGCATATATGTTTAGGACTGTAACACCCTCTTGGTGGATTTTTCCACCAAGCATGGAATGTCCTTCCCTATTTCTTCTTACTGCTTTTAGTTTTAACTTTACCTTGTCAGATATTAGAATAGTAACACCTGTTTGTTTCATAGTTCTATTTGCTTGGAAAATGATTTTCCATCTTTTTATCATAAAGTTGTATGACTATTTGATAGTGATGTATATTTCTCTGAGGAAGCAAAAATGTCCTATTTTCTAATCCAATCAGTTAATCTGTTTATTTTTGGGGGAATTGAGGCCATTAATATTGAGAGTTATGGTTGACCAATGTCTATTAATTTCTGTTATGTTGCTGTAGTAATGTTTTTCATAGACCTCTATGGTTGTTTAGAGTTGCTTATCTATTCCTTGTGTCTTTGTGGGTGTGTTTTTCTTCAGACCACTTAGTATTCCTTCTAGTATCTTATTTAGAGCTGACTTAATGGATAGAAATTTCTCTTTTATAATGCTTTTATCGATGTTTTGTGCATTTCCAACATCATTCCTCAGTTCAGTTTAGACAGATTCCCCTTTCCCTTCCCCCCGCCCTACCCCAGATCAGCACTCTGCCATAGCTGTCCTGCATCTTAAATATGTTATAACTTGTGAAATTTTTCTTTCTCTTTTGATTGTATTTGATAGCTTTCTGGATATAGTAGTCTGGACTAGAATCTGTGTTCTTTCATGATTTGTAGGACATCAGTCCAAACTCTTCATAGTCTCCAACTGAAAAATTAGCTGTTATTCTGATGTGCCTGTCTATTTAAATGACCTGATCTTTTGCATAGCTTTCAATATCTTCTTGTTCTCTACTAAATATGGGAAGCTTCTTTTCTCTTCATGCCCCTTTGGTGTTTTGTATGTCTCTTGTACAGTGATAGGTATCACTTTCCTTAGTTTTGGGAATTTTTCTATGATGATTATATTGAAAATATTTTCTACAACTTTGACCTTGATTTCTTCTTCTCCTAACTCTGTCACTTTTAGGTTCCTCCTTTTATAGTTTCCCAGAGTTCCTACATGTTTCATCCCTGGGTTATTTTAGATTTAACATGTTCTTTGATTGAGTGACCCATTTCTTCTACCTTGTCTCCAAGAGCTAATATTCTGTCTTCCACTTGATCCAATCTGTTGCTGAGGCTTTGACAGAATGGAATAACTTCTGGATAAATAACTTTTATCTAACCTTATGACCAAAAAGTTAATGTTAAGTTTTGAGAACATTTAATGCCCTCTCAACATTTTAAATAATGTGAACAAACTTACTAGGTCTTGGACTCTTCTTGTAACCAAAACATGTAACTTTACTTGCTCATGACTCTTCCTTGCCCTTGACCTAGAATTATGTATGTATGTATGTATGTATGCATGTGTGTGTGTGTGTTGTGGATATCATGCAAGCACTACAAATAGTGTTATTCTTTGGAAGTAAGAAGTTCATCCTTTTTGTAATGGAAACAACAGGTTGGATTAAATTAATAGCATCTGTTTTTGCTTGTGTGTGCTGTTCTAAGTTAGCAAAGATTTGAAAGGTCAAATTCCCTGATAAAACAAATACTGCTTCTTACTTCCACATTTCATTCTGGGTATACTACTTCAACAAAGAGAGAGTGGAACCTTGGTTTGAGAGCACAATATTGGGGGAGAACTGAAGGAACCAGTTCTCAGAGCCATTTCACTTCTTTTTTTTAATTTTTATTTATTTATTTTTTATGTGTATGAATGTACTGTCTGCATGTAGGTTTGTGTACCCGTGTCGTGCAATGCCACCGAGGTCAGAAGAGGGTGTCAGATTCCGCTAGAACTGGAGTTCTCTTGGAATTGGAGTTACAGATGGTTCTTGGCCACCATGTGGATACTGGGGATCGAACCCAGGTCCTCAACAAGAGCAGTCTGCTCTCTTAACCGCTAGGCCATCTCTCCAGCCCCAGAGCCATTTTGCTTCTACTCTTGTTTAAAATGTATGCTGAAAGTCAGTTTGTCATTATTTAAACATTACCATAATGTGACATCACATACTATCCAAGTGTTTTCTTATTGCAGTATGGAAACTGATGATAACACAGACATAAATATAGTACAAAAAGTTTATTACTCATATGATGAAGACTTCTAGGTAAGAGAAAGGAAAAGATTGAAAAGAAGAAACTATGCTTCTGGTTTATGGTGGTTAGAAAATGGGATTAAGCTGGGAATTTCTGCATATGAGCCAAAGGATTATGATATTTATTTATTTGTTTGTTTAATTTATTTTTTTGTGAATGGGTGTTTTGTCTGCATGTATATAAGTGTACCTGTGAGTTCAGTGCCTGCAGAGGCCAGGTGACTGCATCAGAGATCCCAGTACTGGAGTTAAGGACTGTTGTGAACTGTCTTGTTTGGTGTTGGGAACCCAACTTGGGTTCTCTGCAAGAGCAGCCATCTCTCCCACCCAAGTGCGAGATTTAAATTTTCCACTGGCACCAAATTAGGAAGCTCCTGGGCTCCCTAGATATGAGAAAGAAGAGAGGAGTGGAAGTGAGACTTACGAGGCTTTAGGAGCTAAATATTAAAAGGTGTTTAGAGTCTATAATACAATCCTTATGTCCATCATGGGTGACTATATAAAGCAACCGGTAGTATACAATAGGTAGTATAAAAATACTATACTGCTCATGCACAGGAGAATATAAGCAAATCTCAACACTGTTTTTGGCCAAAAGAAGTCAGGCCCTGGAATTTCATAAATTCCAGGATTTATGAAATCCTGGAATGAACAAAACTAACTTAATTTGTTAAAAAAGCAAACATGTCAATGGCAACTAGAGCTAAGGGAAGGGCTATTGACTTCAATGAAAAAAAAGGAATTTTCTTGTCTGATAAAAATATTCTAGTCTATGTCTTGATTATAAAGCCAAATTATATTTTCTAGAACATGGAGGTTAACATTTGAAAAGGAGACATTTTGTTATACACATTTATGTTATATCTCAAAAATCTTGATTAGAAAAACAGGAAATGTACTGCAGGCTAGAGAGATGGCACAGTGGTTAAGAACAGTAACTGATCTTGCAGAGGACTCAGTTTCAGTTCCCAGCAACTACATGGCAGCTAACAACTACACTTAACTCCACTTCCAGGGGATCTGACACCCTCTTCTGACTTCCACAAGCAGTACATGACATGTGTGTACTTATATACATGCAAGCAATACACTCGTACACATAGGAAATAAAATAAAGATAGTAAACAAAATATTTTAAAAATCAAGAACTTTAGGGGCTGAGAGATGGCCTAGCGGTTAAGAGCACTGACTGCTCTTGCAGAGGACCCAGGTTCGATCCCCAGCACCCATATGGCAGCTAAGAACCATCTGTAGCTCCAATTCCAGGAGAACTCCAGTTCCAGGGGAATTTGAGACCCTCTTCTGACCTCCGTGGCATTGCACGACAGGGGTGCACAAACCTACATGCAGACAGTACATTCATACACATACAAAAATAAATAAAATTAAAAAAATAATAATTTAGACTTATCTAGACTTGTATAAATAAATTCCTTTGACTTGTAAGAGGATAAATTTGATGAATGTATTAAATACCAGACTAGCTGAATAAATCTGATAATTTTTCATGTTGCTTTAAAAGAGTTGTTTTTTTTTTCATGTGCTTAAAATTTAAAACCAATTTTTTTTCCTCCTATGCTGGCAGCATAAAGTCCTGCAGTGTTAAGGAGACAGGAAACTCTTTGGAATTATCTTTTCAAGACGACAAAATTTCTTGTTTAAATTTTTCCTGAAACATTTCATTGGGCAGATACCATTTAGATGCTAACACACTCCCAGCTGTCTTCTCTACCCTTTCTTTAAAAATCTAGTACATACCCATTGATGTAGAATAGTTTTGTTTGGTATATATATATATATATATATATATATATACTATATTATCTATATTTTTTTTTTTTGTATGGTGATGAGTTTTGTCTGCATGTAGGTTTGTGCACCCCTGTTGTGCAATGCCACAGAGGTTGAAGAGGGTCTCAGATTCCCCTGGAACTGGAGTTCTCCTGGAATTGGAGTTACAGATGGTTTTTAGCTGCCATGTGGGTGCTGGGGATCGAACCCGGGTCCTCTGCAAGAGCAGTCGGTGCTCTTAACTGCTAGGCTATCTCTCCAGCCCTGTTTTTTATATTTTAACATGAAGTTGCTGCATGCTGGAAGTGTTTTCTAAACCATAGCTAATAAAGAATGATTTTTAAATTAAGTCATATTTTTCAACTGATGGAAACATTCACAAGAAATAAAAGAAGAGCTTAAAACATTGAAGTCTTCCCAGTCACCACTCACCAAAAAAGTTTCTTTTATAACAGACGGAGACTAGTACATAGTTCCACAACTGGTCACACACAGAGATTGTTTATGAAAAGCCCAACTCTAAATGACCCATCTACAATGGAAATTCTACACCTAAGATCATAGTGGAACAGGGGTAGAGGGAATACTAAAGCATCTCTCAACTCTCATCAATGAAGCTGCCTCATGCAACACAGGGCAATGAACCCAGGTCTCAGGGAGCATTGCAAAGGAGAGGACAGAAATATTGTAACAGCCAGGAGAGGAGGTAAATGACCACCTGGAAATAGCAAGAGCTTCTTGTGATCTTGCTCATATGAACTTACAGCAAAGATGACAACATGCACAAGAAGCATGCAAATGCAAGCAGACAGAAACTCAGCACGCTCAGCTCTGTTGTGTATTTCTAATGATAATGGACCTGGAGCAACTGAGGGTCACCATTTTCTTTCCTTTGTGGCTCCGGAACTCTTCTTTCCAAGGAATACTTGCTCACACTCTTCATGATCAAACTGATTTCCCTACAACAATGTAAGGCTAAATGGTTTGTCCTTAGTAGCTCTCTGAAACTGGGATAGAAATAGTTACTTGACTGGGTGATACTGAGAAAAATTCTAAGCCTGCCTGGACTTCTGTTGTCCTTTAAATATAATTTTTAATTAATTCTTTGAGAATTATAGGTAACCATAAGTATTTTGATCATTTTCAGTTCCATCTCTTTCCCACAACTCCTCTAGAATCCAGACCTCCCCTGATCTCCCTTTATTTATTAAGTTTCTTTGTTGCTCAGTTAAATTTGTCCTCTCTTTAGTCAGGAACTCCCCTCTGGGAATGACATGCCCGAAGTGGCCTGGGTCTTTCCATATCAGTTAACATAATCAAGACAGTCTTAAATAGACATGTCAACAATTAACATAATTTAGACAATGCCCATGGAGACTCTCATTTCCCAGGTAATTCTACATGATATCAAATTGATAGTTAAAGCTATTATAGCTACAAAGGAGAATAAAACATTAAAATTTGAAATTCACTTGGATATTTAAAAAAAACTTAATTTTTAGTTTGTTTTAAATTATATATTGAAAAATGTTAGCTGTATGTCTGTATCAGGCTTCACTGTGATGTTATAGGAATACAATATAAATACTTTAAGCTAATCAGTGCATAAATTGGCTTTCATTTGTTGTAAAATTTCAGCCTAGTTATTTAAACCCTTTTAACATCAGATTCCTGCTTGTAAGGTAGAAACAGCAACATACTATGAAGAACAGGGAGGCTTTTTATGTTGAAGCACAAGCTGTAGTTCCAACACAGAGGAGTATTTGGTCTTTACTGATTCCCCTTATTTTTTCTAAGATAGCATTTCAGGTGAAAAGAGTCCTAATTAAGTTAATCAACATTCTTAATTGGAATTTCAAGGTATCAACAGGATACCTTCAAATAGTACAGGAATTGAGACTTTATAAGACTGAAAATATAATTTCTGTACCATTATAGGCAAATTATCCTTTTAGTAGGAAAGCAACACTCTTCAACGGTTTGGCTGCATTTTGATGTAGCAGAATTTTGTCCCAATTAAGTAGCAGTTTCTGCCACTATCCAGCAAGTTTAAAAGTGGTATCTGGAAGTTGTCTCAAAGCAGAAGTTCCCACAAAATGTGTCCTCTGGGTTAATAGGAATCAGCTCCTCCCCCATTGAATAATACTATTTACAAAAAACAAAAAACAAAAAACAAACAAAAAAAAATACCAAAAGCCAAATCAGTCAGAGGTCAAATTATTCCTGTCAATTAAGAGAACTTTAAATGAAACTGGGGATGTTTGACATGACAGCTGTGCTGTGGTGTGCTGTCTGTCTGTCAGTCTATCTGTCTGAACATCAATGAAGATAACACACTCTGGATTCCAAGGTACTGGAGATCAGTGAGACAAAATCGGGCATAGAAAGAGCTGCTCTACTCTTTAGAATAGCTGAGATCCAGTAGTTTTTAGAATGACTCACTATATTAATAGCATCAGGTTTGATGGAATTCATAGAACAATTCATGTTCTTACATACTTTAAAAGAGCAAATGTTAAGATGATACATTCCAGAGGCAAGAAAGAGTGCTGAACAATAGAACGGTGGTTTTAAAAGTCATATTGTCTACAGTAAAAGAATTTTGCACTGTGACAATAAATATCAAGATACTGGAAAATCTTTTTCAGCCATGGAAAAGATTTTGAATGCTCCTTGACTGCTACTAATGTCAGCTATCAGGGGAAACAAGGGATTAGGTACAAAAAATTTATAGATCGCAAATGTTTAGGCTAACATTTTTGGATGTCTGCAACAGTTAGTTTCCCCCAAATTTTCCCTGCCTCAATTACCCTGCCTTGTACTCGTTATGGTCGGGGAAGAAGCCACAGACTGCAAACAGATCTTGTTGATCCTGGCTAAAACTACTTACAAACTCCCATTTACTTGGCTAAATGAAATGATCATTTTCCAAGGCAAGGACTAATGAAAAACGCTTTAGAAGATATGTCTTCACATATTGTTAATACTAGAAAAGATGCATTTCTTCAGGGCATATACACAAAATGAAAATAGCTGTGAATAACCTTATCCCAAACATTACTAAAGTAGCCTTGCACATGCTCTAAGAAGAAATCATAAGCTTTTTCATCATTTATATCTCAGCACAGAGCCAGAATGGAAAACAACATGAACTCTTTTTATTTATTTATTTATTTATTTATTTGTTTTTATTTATTTTTGTATGTGTATGAATGTATTGTCTGCATGCAGGTCTGTGCACCCGTGTCGTGCAATGCCGCGGAGGTCAGAAGAGGGTCTCGGATTCCCCTGGAACTGGAGTTCTCCTGGAATTGGAATTACAGACGGTTCTTAGCCGCCATGTGGGTGCTGGGGATCGAACCCGGGTCCTCTGCAAGAGCGTCGGTGCTCTTAACCGCTAGGCCATCTCTCCAGCCCCCATGAACACTTTTTAAAAAGAAACTATTTATTTATTTGTTTGTTTATTTATTTATTACAGAATCATAAAATAAGTGTTTTCATCATTAAAAGTATTTTAACATTACAAGTGATGATGATAGCATTCTTTTAAAAAATAAATATTACTTTATTAATACTTTAATATTTTCATGACTGCATACAATGTATTCATGATGTACTGATTCCTTGGGCTTCCATATATCTTTTGATTCTTCACTTTGATGATTTGTTTTATGTTTAATGGTTCTCCACTAAAAGCATTATAACTGTAATTTTAACATTCAGGAAGTAATCGAAGCTGATTACAAAATGAACCACAAATAAAGTTTCAACAACTTTCAAAAATTATATCTTGGTTCATAACGGAATTCATTTAGAAATAAAAACAAAGTAGACTAAATTTTTGAAATGAAGCACATATTTAATAATTCAGGATTTAAAGATAAAACATAGGAAATGAGAAAATATTTATAAATAAGCATATTGAAAACTTTATGTATTAAAACTTCTGGAATTTTCCTAATGGATAATACCGTAAGTAATATTTTATAATTTATTTAAAAAATAAAGTCAAAATTAGTAAGTTTTGTATAAGGTAGGCAGTCCAGGGAGATAACGGAAAATTCTCAAAGAAACTATAAATAAGAGCATAAATAAATAAATTTTAATACGTGTTAGAAAAATATAGCCTGTGGAAAAAGTTTTACAGGAACAGACCAATCCATTTATTTAGTAACTCTACCTGCTTTTATGTTGTAATGTTGTTTAGAGACTATATAGTATGCCAGTGGTATTTACCATCTGACCCGTTACAGAAATGCAAATTACTACAATTCAGAATTAATAAATGTTTAGCTCTAAAATGGCTAATGATTAGCACTCTTTAATGAGATTGATAAGAAATCGAGATAAGGCATAGCCAGAGATTACTGGATATAATGATGACACATACATAATGATATTTACAAAATGTTATGAAGATATATATCTCATTCATTTTGAAAATTAGCAGGCTTAAAGAAAGTCACAGGAAATCTAACTAATTTAAAACAAAAATAACTTTTCGAGGAAACTGGAACAATTTTTTTCTACATATAAAATACTATGTTCTGATGTGTTTACATATATATTTTTTTTAATTTTAAAATTTTATTTATTTTTTGTGTGTATGAAAGTATTCTCTGCATGTAGGTCTGTGCACCCGTGAGGTGTGCACACCCTCACCGTGACCGTGAGGTCAGAAGAGGGTGTCCGATTCCCCTGGAACTGGAGTTCTCCTGGAATTGGAGTTACAGACGGTTCTCAGCCGCCATGTGGGTGCTGGGGATCGAACCCGGGTCCTCTGCAAGAGCGGTCAGTGCTCTTAACCGCTAGGCCATCCCTCCAGCCCCAGATATATTCTTATAACACCTAAGAAACATAGAGAATACAGAAATAGTATAGAAATGATATTCTAAAAATTAGTTTTAGGGGGCTGGAGAGATGGCCCAGCGGTTAAGAGCACCGACCGCTCTTGCAGAGGGCTCGGGTTCGATCCCCAGCACCCACATGGCGGCTGAGAACTGTCTTTAACTCCAGTTCCAGGGGAATCCGACGCCCTCCTCTGACCTCCATGGCATTGCATGAAATGGTGCACAAACCTACATGCAGACAGTACATTCATACACATATAAGAACAAATAAACATTAAAAAAATAGTTTTAGAGTAGAAATAAACTGAAAACATTCACTTAACATCTTAAGAAGCTTAAATATGTTTATAATCTAAATAAGGATGTATGAAGGGAAAATTATCAGCAAATCCACTTGATAAAATACTAATAAACTCATGTGCACAAAACTATTCATAAATATATCATCAGAAAATCAATTCCAAAGCAAAAAATATTGCCAAGGCTCTTCTCATTCAGAGAAGTTTCTTATTTGCAGTGGGTACTGGTCAAGGTGGAAACTCACAACTGGTCAAAGTGCTGTGCATAAGTGAATGTGTACTGAGTAGCTATAGCCAGGACATCTAAATCACCCACTCTAAGAGTCAAGGAAATTAACAGAAGACATGGAGTAAGCACTATAAGAGCCAGAAGAGGAGTGTTTCCAAACTGTGTCTTCTGGAAACCAACAACATTGTCTTCATGAACTCACGTTAGCCCTGTACAAGATTGGACCCATTACCATTTAATCATGTAGAGGAAAGGGCTTGTGAGTCTGCACCCCTCACTGAGGGGACATAGCTGCAGTGAGGGACCACATTCTTCAGTGGTATAGCCACTCATCAGTTGCCTATGGTCCAGTAAGTAATCTTTTCCTGCTCATGCAAGCAACAATAATTTAACTCAGTGACACACACGCGCGCACACACACACACACACACACACACACACATACACACACACACACAAGACACCGAAGTATAGGAGGGACTTTTTGGGAAGAAAAGTTTGAACCAGAACAGAAGGGGATGAAAAAAGTTACTGGGGTATGAAAATCTATTATAATCACTTATGAATTGTCAAAGAATAAAATGTGATACATTTCTAAAAAGCTAATTACCAGGCATTGTATTATTACATGACAATAGAAAATCATGGACCATATGAATAGATGGATGAATTGCTTAGTTATATGTTAACTTGACTGGGATATGGGTTGTCCAGATATTTGATTAACCATTCTTGTGGGGGGGGATCTTTAAGGATATTTTAAATCTACAGACCCAGGCTGGAGAGATGGCTCAGCAGTTAAGAACACTGGTGGCTCTTGCAGAGGACATGGGTTCAAATCCCAGCATCCACATGATGGCTATCAACTGTCGGGAGCTTCAGTTCCAGGGGATCTGATGCCTTTGTATGACCTCTGTAGGCATTGAATGACATGGGTGCACTACATACATAGCATTCATACACTTAAGATAAAAATAAGTTAATTATATATGCATTAATCGAATATACACCCGTGTCCCTCTCCCACCCCTCCCCCCTTCCCAATTCACCATTTCAGTCCGTTTTCTGATGCAGTCTTTCTGTTGTTGTTCTTTTATTATGCATCCCTCTCCACGAGAAATGTTTATATCTGGGTTATTGGTACTAGCATCCACATATGAGGGACACCATTTGTTGTTTGTTTTTCTGGGACTGTGTTACTTCACTTAACATAATGTCTTCTAGCTCCATCCATTTACCTGCAAAGTTCATGATGTTGTCCCTCTTTACTGCTGCATAGAACTCCATTGTATACATGTACCACATTTTCTCTATCCACTC